>VHKM01000487.1:0-299252 GCA_007210695.1 Neogobius melanostomus
TGTTTCCTTCTCTTGTTTCCTTCCTTGTTTCCTTCCTTGTTTCCTTCCTTGTTTCTTTGTTTTCCTTCCTTTTTTCCTTGTTTCTCATTTCCCTTCCCTTGTTTCTTGTTTCCTTCCTTGTTTCCTTCCTTGTTTCCTCATTTCGCTTCCTTGTTTCTTTTGTTTCCTTCCTTGTTTCTCTTTTGTTTCCCTTCCTTATTTCTTTGTTTCCTTCCTTGTTTCTTTGTTTCCTTCCTTGTTTCCTACCTTGTTTCCTTGTTTTCCTTCCTTGTTCCTTCCTTTTTCCTCGTTTTCTTCCTTGTTCCTTGTTTCCTTCTTCCTTGTTTTCACCTCATTTCCTTCCTTGTTTCTTTGTTTCCTTCCTTATTTCCTTCCCTTGTTTCCTTACTTGTTCCTCGTTTCCTTCTTGTTTCTTTGTTTCCTTCTCCTTGTTTCCTTCGCTTGTTTCCTTGTTTTCGCTTCACTTGTTTCCTTCTTCCCTTGTGTCTTGTTTCCTTCCTTCCTTGTGTCCTTCCTTGTTTCCTTCCTTGTTTCTTTGTTTCTATCCTTGTTTCCTTGTTTCCTTCCTTTGTTTCTTTGTGTCCGTCCTTGTTTCCTTCCTTGTTCCTTTCCTTGTTTCCTTGTTTCCTTTCCTTGTTTCTCCCCCCCGTTTTCCTTCCTTGTTTCTTTGTATCCTTGCCTTGTTTCTTTGTATTCATCATTTCGTCTTCCGTCCTTGTTTTCCGTTGTTTCCTTGTTTCATTCCTTGTTTCCTTCCTTCGTTTCCTTCCTTGTTTTCCTTCCTTGTTTCTTTGTTTGCGCTTCCTTGTTTCTTTGTTTACTTTCCCTTGTATTCGCTTGTTCCTTCCTTGTTTCCTTGTTTCCTTGTTTACTTCCTATGTTTCTTTTGTTTCTCGCTTCCTTGTTTCTCTCGTTCCTTTCCTTGTTTCTTGTTTTTCCTTCTTGTTTTCCTTGTTCCTTCCTTGTTTCCTTGTTTCTTCTCCTTGTTTCCTTCCTTTGTTTCCTTTCTTGTTTCCTTGTTTCCTTGTTTCCTTCCTTGTTTTCCTTCCTTGTTTCCATCCTCTGTTTCTTTGTTTCCCATCCTTAATTTCTTCCTGTCTCCCTTGTTCCTTCCTTGTTTCTTTGTTTTCTTCCTTGTTTTTCTTTGGTTTCCTTCCTTGTTTCCTTCTTGTTTCCCATCCTTGTTTCCTCGTTTCCATCCTTGTTTCCTTGTTTCCTTCCTTGTTTCCTTCCTTGTTTCTCATCTTTGTTTTGTTTGTTTTTCCATCCTTGTTTCCTTACTTGTTTCCTTGTTTCCTTCCTTGTTTCCATCCTTGTTTCCTCCATTGTTTCCCTTGTTTCCTTCCTTGTTCTTTGATTTCCTTCCTTGTCCTCGTTTCCTTCCTTGTTTCTTTGTTATCCTTCCTTGTTTCCTTGTTTCCTTCATTGTTTCAGTCCTTGTTTTCCTTGTTTTCCTTCCTTGTTCCATCCTTGTTTCTTTGTTTCCCTTTCCTTTTTTCTTATTTCCTTCCGCTGTTTCCTTCCTTGTTTCTTTTGTTTCCTTCTCCTTGTTTCCTGTTTCCTCCCTTGTTTCCTTATTTCATTCCTTCCTTGTGTCTTGTTTCCCTTCCTTCCTTGTGTCCTTCCTTGTTTCTTCCTTGTTTCTTTGTTTCTATTCCCTTGTTTCCTTTGGTTTTCCTTCCTTGTTTCTTTGTGTCCGTCCTTGTGTTTCCTTCTTGTTCCTTTCCTTGTTTCCTTGTTCCTTCCTTTGTTCCTCGTTTCCTCGTTTCCTTTCTTGTTTCCTCCCCGTTTCCTTCCTTGTTTCTTTGTATCCTTCCTTGTGTTCTTTGTATCCTTCCTTTTTTTTTTTTTTATTTTTTTTTTTTGTCTTCTTTGTTTACTTCCCTTGTATTCCTTGTTTCCCTCCTTGTTTCTTTGTTTCCTTGTTTCCTTCCTTGTTGTCCTTGTTTCCTTCCTTGTTTCTTTGTTTTCTATCCTTGTTTCCTTGTTTTATCCTTGTTTTTCTTCCTTGTTTCTTTGTGTCCGTCCTTGTTTCTTCCTTGTTCCTTTTCCTTGTTTCCTTGCTCCTTGTTTCCTCGTTCCCACTCGTTTCCTTCCTTGTTTCCCCCGAGTTTCACTTCCTTGTTTCTCTGTTGTATCCTTCCTTGATCTTTGTTTCCTTCCTTGTTTCCGTCCTTGTTTCCCCTTGTTTTCCTTGTTTTCATTCCTTGTTTCATTCCTTGTTTCCTTCCCCTTGTTTCCTTCCCTTGTTTCTTTGTTTCCTTTCCTTGTTTTCTTTGTTTACTTCCTTGTTTCCCTTGTTTCCTTGTTTCCTTCCTTGTTCTTTGTTTCCTTCCTTGTTTCCTCGTTTCCTTCCTTGTTTCCTTCCTTGTTTCCCGCTTCCTGTTTCCTTGTTCTTTCCTTGTTCCTTCCTTGTTTTCCTTCTTGTTTCCTTGTTTCCTTGTGTTCCTTCCTTTTTCCTTGTTTTTCCTTCCTGTTTCGCTTCCTTGTGGTTCATCCTTGTTTCTAGTATGTTTCCATCCTTATTTCCTTCCTGTTTTCCTTGTTTCCTTCCTTGTTTATTTGTTTCCTCCTTGGTTTATCTTTGTTTTCTTTCCTTGTTTCCTTCCTTGTTTCCAATCCTTGTTTCCCTCGTTTCCAATCCTTGTTTTTCCTTGTTTCCTTCCTTGTTTCCTTTGTTTTCCCTTCCTTGTTATTCCTTCCTTGTTTCTTCCTTGTTTCCTTCCTTGTTTTCCATTCTGTTTGTTTCTTTGTTTCCTTTCCTTGTTTCCTCCTTGTTTCCTTGTTTGCTTCCTTGTTTCTTGTTTCCTTCCTTGTTTCCTCGTTCCCTTCCTTGTTTCCTTGTTCCCTTCTTGTTCCTTGTTTCCATCCTTGTTTCCCCTTGTTTCCTTCCGTTGTTTCAGTCCTTTGTTTCCTTGTTTCCTCTTGTTTCCTCCTTGTTTTCTTTTCCTTGTTTCCATCCTTGGTTTCTTTGTTTCCTTCTGTTGTTTCCTTTATTTCCTTCCTTGTTTCCTTTGTTGTCCATCCTTGGTTTCCTTCCTTGTTTCTTTGTTTGCCTTTTCCTTGTTTCCTTCCTAGGTTTCCTTTGTTTCCTTCCTCTGTTTGTTTCCTTCCTTGTTTCTTTGTTTCCATCCTTGTTTCGCTTGTTTCCTTCCTTGTTTCTTTGTTTCCTTCCTTGTTTCCATCCTGTTCCTCCTTCCTTGTCTCTTTGTTTCCTTCTTGTTTCTTTGTTTATCTTCTTGTTCCTCGTTTCCTTACTTGTTTCTCTTGCTTTCCTTCCTTCCTTCGCTTGTTTCCTTCCTTGTTTCTTTGTTTCCTTCCTTGTTTCCTTGTTCTTCCTTGTTTCCTCATTTCCTTCCTTGTTTTCTTGTTTAGTCCTGTTTCCTTCCTTGTTTCTTTGTTCCTTCCTTGTTACTTTTGTTTCCTTCCTTTTTTCGCTTGTTCCTCAATTTTGCTTCCTTGTTTCTCTTTGTTTCCTTCCTTGTTTCCCTTCTTTGTTTCCCTCATTTCCCTTCCTTGTTCTTTGTTCCCTTCCTTGGTCTCTTTGTTTCCCTTCCTTATTTGTTGTTTCCTTCCTTGTTTCCTCATTTTCCTTCCTTTTTTCTTTGTTTCCTTCCTTGTGCCTTGTTTAACTTCCTTGTTTCTTTGTTTCCTTCCTTTTTCCTTCCTTTGTTTTCCCTCATTTCCTTCCTTGTTTCTTTGTTTCCTTCTCTTGTTTCCGCTTGTTTCCTTCTCCGTTGTTTCCTTGTTTACTTCCTTGTTTCCTTGTTTCCTTCCTTTGTGTCGCTTGTTTTCTTCCTCCCTTGTTTTCTTCCTTCCTTGTGTCCTTCCTTGTTTCCTTCCTTGTTCTTCTTTGTTTCTATCCTTGTTTCTTGTTTCCTTCGCTTCGTTTCCTTCTTCCTTGTGTCCTTGTTTTCTTTTCCTTGTGTCCTTACCTTGTTTCCTTCCTTGTTTTCTTGTTTCTATCCCTTGTTTCCTTGTTTCCTTCCTTGTTTCCTCGTTTCCTTCCTTTTTCTTTGTTTCCTTCCTTGTTTCTTTTGTTTCCATCTTGTTTCTTTGTTCCGCTTGTTTCCTTCCTTGTTTCTTATTTTCCTTCCTTTGTCTTCTTGTGTCCTTTCCTTGTTTCTTTGTTCTATCCTTGTTTCTTGTAAATCCTTCTTGTTACTCTTTGGTATCCTTCCTTGTTTCTCTTTCTTTGTTGCCTTCCTTGTTTCTTGTTTACTTCCTTGTTTCGCTTCCTTGTTTCCTAGTTTCCTTCCTTGTTTCGTATATCTTTGTTTCCGCCTTGTTTCCTTCCTTGTTTTCCTTCCTTGTTTCCTTCCTTGTTTTCCATCCTTGTTTTCCATTCCTTGTTTCATCAGTCCTTGGTTTCCTATCCTTGTTTCCTTCCTGTTTCTCTTCCTTGTTTCTTTGTTTCCTTCCTGTTTCTTTGTTTCCTTCCTTTTTTCCTTGATATATCCATCATTTCCTTCGCTTGTTTCTTGTTTCTTTCCTTGTTTCCTTCCTGTTTCCTCATTTCCTTCCTTTGTTTCTTGTTTCCTTCCCTTGTTTCTTTTGTTTCCTTCCTTATTTTCGTTTTTCCTTCCTTGTTTCCTCATTTCCTTCCTGTTTCTTGTTTTCCTCCTGATGCCTTGTTTTTTCCTTCCTTGTTTCTTTGTTTCTTTCCTTGTTTCCTTGGTTTCCTTCCTTGTTTCCTGTCCTTGTTCCTTCCTTCCTTGTGTCCTTTCCTTGTTTCCTTCCTTGTTTCTTTGTGTCCGTCCTTGTTTCCTTCCTTGTTCCTTTTCCTTGTTTCCTTTGTTTCCTCCTCGTTTCCTCGTTTCCTTCCTTGTTTCCCGCCGTTTCCCTTCCTTGTTTTTTTATCCTTCCTTGTTTCTCTTTGTTTCCCTTCTCTTGTTTTCCTTGTTTCATTCCTTGTTTCTTCCTTGTTTCCTTCCTTGTTTCTTTGTTTCCTTTCCTTGTTTCTTGTTTACTTCCTTGTTTCCCTTCCTTGTTCCTCGTTTCCGTTCCTTGTTTCTTTGTTTCCTTCCTTGTTTCTTTGTTTTCCATCCTTGTTTCCTTGTTTCCTTGTTTCCTTCCCTTGTTTCTTATTTCCTTCCTTGTTTCTTATTTTCTTCCTTGTTCCTCCTGGTTTCCTTCCTTGTTTCCTTTCCTTGTTCCTTGTTTTCCTTCCTTGTTTCCTTGTTTTCCTTCCCTTGTTTCTTTTTGTTCCATTCCTTGTTTCCGTGCCTTGTTTCTTGTTTTCCTTCCCTTGTTTCCTTCCTTGTCTCTTTGTTTCGCTTCCTTTTTTCTTTGTTTACTCCTTGTTTCCTCGTTTCTTCCTTGTTTCTTTGTTTCCTTCTCTTGTTTCTTGGTTTCCTTCCTTCCTTTCTTGTTACTTCCTTGTTTCGTTTGTTTCCCTTCGCTTGTTTCCCTCGTTTCCTCCTTGTTTCCTTTGTTTCCTTCCTTGTTTTCCTTCCTTGTTTCCTTGTTTCCTTCCTTGTTTCCTTGTTTCCTTCCTTGTTTCTTTGTTTCCTTCCTTGTTTCTCTTTGGTTTCCCTTTCCTTGTTTCCTGTGTTTCCTACATTCTTATTCCTTGTTACTTTGTTTCCATATCCTTGTTTACTTCCTTGTTTTCCTTCCTATGTTTCCGTAATTCGCTTGTTTCTCCTTGTTTCCACTCATTTCCTTCCTTGTTTCTTATCTTTTGTTTCTTCTGTTTCTTTGTTTCCTTCCTTAAATTTCGTTGTTTCCTTCTTGATGCCTTGTTTCCTTCTTGTTTCCGTCAATTTCCTTCACTTGTTTCTTTGTTTCCTTCCTTATTTCTCTTCTTGTTTCCTTGCCTTTGTTTCCATACAAACACTCGTTTCCTTCATATGTTTACTTTGTTTCCTTCTCGCTTGTTTCCTTCATTGTTTTCCTTATTTCCTTCCTTGTTTCCTTCCTTCCTTTGTGTCTTGTTTCCTTTCCCTTGGTTTCCTTGCCTTGTTTCCTTTCCTTCCTTGTGTCCTTACTTGGTTTCCTTCCTTGTTTCTTCTTTGTTTCTATCCTTGTTTCTTGTTTCCTTGGTTTCCTTGTTTATTTGTTTCCGTCCTTGTTTCCGTGCCTTGTTTTCCTTGTTTCCTACCTTCTTGTTTCCTCGTTTCCTCCGTTTCCGTCGTTTCCTTCCTTGTTTCCCAGTTTCCTTCCTTTGTTTCTTTGTTTTCCTTCCTTGTTTCCTTCCATGTTTCCTTCCTTGTTTCCTTCCCTTGTTTCCTTTCTTGTTCCTCGTTCATTTCCCTGTTCTTTGTTTCTCTTCGCTTGTTTCCTTTCCTTGTTTCCTTGTTTCTTCGTTCATTCTCTTGTTTCTTCCTTGTTTCCTCGTTTGCTTTCTTTTCTTGTTTCCTCGTTCCTTGATTGTTTCCTCGTTTTCCTTCCTTGCTTTCTCTTTGTTTCCTTCCTTGTTTCCCACTTGTTTCCTTCTTGTTTCATTGTTTCTTGTTTTCTTCCTTGTTACCTTGTTTCATGGTCCTTCCTTGTTTACTTCCGTTCCTTGTTTCCTTCCTTCCCTTCCTTGTTTCCTTCTTTGTTTACTTGTTTCCTTCCTTGTTCTTTGTTTTCCATCCGTGTTTCCTTGTTCTTCCTTTGTTTCTTTGTTTTCCTTCCTTCCTTGCCTTGTTTCCTTCCTTTGTTTCCTTGTTTCGCTTCCTTGTTTCTCTTTGTTTCCAATCCGTGGTTTCCTTGTTTCCTTTGTTTTCTTACTTGTTTCTTTGTTTTCCTTCCTTGTTGTTCTTTGTTTCCTGTCCTTCCTTCACTTGTTTTCACCTTCTTGTTTCCTTGTTTCCCTTTCTTGTTTGCCTTCCTTGTTTCCTCGTTTCCTTCCTCTGTTTCTTTGTTTCCTTCCTTGTTTCCTCATTTCCTTCCTTGTTTCTTTGTTTCCTTCCTTGTTTCCTTCCTTGTTTTCCTTGTTTCCTCCTTGTTTCCTTTCCTTGTTTCCTTCGTTTCCTTCCTTGTTTTCTTTGTTTCCTTCCTTGTTCCCTCATTTCCTTCCTTTTTCTTTGTTTCATTCGCTTTTTTCCTTCCTTGTTTCCTTGTTTCCTTCCTTGTTTCCCTCATTTCCCTTCCCTTGTTTCTTTGTTTCCTTCCTTGTGTTACTTTGTTTCCTTCCCCTTGTTCTTTGTTTCCTTCCTTATTTCGTTTGTTTCCTTCCTTGATTCCTTTTTTCCTTCCTTGTTTTCCTCATTTCCTTACCTTGTTTCTTTGTTTCCTTCCCTTATTTCCTTGTTTCCTCCTTGTTTCCCTCGTTTCCTTCCTTGTTTCTTTGTTTCCTTCTCCCTTGTTTCCTTGTTTCTTCCTTGTTTTTCCTTGTTTTCCTTCCTTGTTTCCTTCCTTCCTTGTGTCCCTTGTTTTCCTTTCCTTGTTTCCTTCCTTGTTTCTCCTCATTCCTTCCTTGTTTTCTTGGTTCCTTCCTTGTTTTCTTTGTTTCGCTTCCCTTATTTCGTTGTTTCCTTCCTTGATGCCTTGTTTCCTCCTTGTTTCCTCATTTCCTTCCTTGTTTCTTCTTTGTTTCCTTCCTTATTTCACTTGTTTCCTTCCTTGTTTCCCTCGTTTCCCTTCGCTTGTTTTTTGGTTTCCTTCTCCTTTGTTGGCCTTGTTTCTTCCTTGTTTCCTTTTTCACTTCCTTGTTTTCCTTTCCTTCCCTTGTTTGTCCTTGTTTCCTTCCTTGTTTCCTTCCTTCCTTGTGTCCTTCCTTGTTTCCTTCCTTCCTTGTGTCCCTTCCTTGTTTCCTTCCTTGTTTCTTGTTTCTATCCTTGTTTCTTTGTTTCTATCCTTGTTTCCTTGTTTCCTTCCTTGTTTCTTTGTTTCCGTCCTTGTTTCCTTCCTTGTTTCTTTCCTTGTTTCCTTGTTTCCTTCCTTGTTTCCTCGTTTCCTCGTTTCCTTCCTTGTTTCCCCGTTTCCTTCCTTGTTTCTTTGTATCCTTCCTTGTTTCTTTGTTTCCTTCCTTGTTTCCTTGTTTCCTTCCTTGTTTCCTTCCTTGTTTCCTTCCTTGTTTCCTTTCTTGTTTCCTCGTTTCATTCCCTGTTTCTTTGTTTCCTTCCTTGTTTCCTTCCTTGTTTCCTTGTTTCATTGTTTCCTTGTTTCCTTCCTTCCTTGTTTCCTTTCTTGTTTCCTCGTTTCCTTGCTTGTTTCCTCGTTTCCTTCCTTGTTTCTTTGTTTCCTTCCTTGTTTCCTTGTTTCCTTCCTTGTTTCATTGTTTCCTTGTTTCCTTCTTCCTTGTTTCCTTCCTTCCTTCCTTGTTTCCTTGTTTCCTTCTTTGTTTCCTTGTTTCCTTCCTTGTTTCTTTGTTTCCATCCGTGTTTCCTTGTTCCTTCCTTGTTTCTTTGTTTCCTTCTTTCATTCCTTGTTTCCTTCTTTGTTTCCTTGTTTCCTTCCTTGTTTCTTTGTTTCCATCCGTGTTTCCTGTTTCCTTATTTCCTTCCTTGTTTCTTTGTTTCCGTCCTTGTTTCCTTGTTTCCTTCCTTGTTTCCTTCCTTGTTTCCTTCCTTGTTTCCTCGTTTCCTTCCTTGTTTCCCCGTTTCCTTCCTTGTGTCTTTGTTTCCTTCCTTGTTTCTTTGTTTCCTTCCTTGTTTCCTTGTCTCCTTCCTTGTTTCCTTGTTTCCTTCCTTGTTTCTTTGTTTCCTTCCTTGTTTCCTTGTTTCCTTCCTTTTTTCCTCGTTTCATTCCTTGTTTCCTCATTTCCTTTCTTGTTTCCTCGTTTCCTTCCTTGTTTCCTCGTTTCCTTCCTTGTTGCTTTGTTTCCTTCAGCTGCCCAGGTACCCACTTTAGATGAGAGTATAGCAGTGTAAACAAGAGAGGTTTAACTATTTATCTAGCTTTTCTGAAGTTATTTTAAATTCTTTGTACATGTTAAAATTGTCACACTGGATTTCTCTTTGATATTTTAATGTATTTGAGTTTTGTTTTTAATGTTACATAATGTATTTATTTTCTTTCTAGGCACATTGTGTGTCTGTGCTGGTCACATGAAATGTGTTTTATAAATGAATAAACAAGAAGTTACTTATTACTTTTTTGGACAGAATTTCTAGGTATAGCCAGGGACTGGAGGGTGTCTAATTTCGGAACCTCAGGATCTGACCTCTGCTGTTTACATGTTGAGATAAACATGTGCATAAGAGGCAACAAGAGATAACCCCAAACAGAAATGGTTTCAAAGGTGGAGTCTGCTGAGCACTTTTCCTCTCCTTCGTAGAGACTGTTTTCTAGTTGCATTTGACTGGGCTCAGTATAACTATTGTCAGTTTGAGGTGATGCTGAACCTTGCAGAGGTGGCACAGTCCATGATGACATCTCAATATATGCCTTTGCCAAAAGGTTTGTTTCAGCATACTCTGAAGCGCATGAAGAATAATTCAGAAAATGGGCACAGCTCTACATTTAGACCTCCACTATTTTCTTAAACTGGGCTGCAAGGTCCACAGACATCAATAGGTCTTTTATCTACTACGTTATGAAAGCAGGAAGAGATGAGCATTAACTAACCTATGATGAGTATGTTTGACTAAAACAACAGAAACAGACCTCAGGATGTCACACTGTGGAATGTGGCATTTGTCATTGAACACCAGAATTATCACTTCAGTCTTGGGCTCTACCCCTCTCCCCCTCTCTCCACTCTCACTCCTTTCTTCCTCTCTCTCCCTACTCTCTCTCTCCCTACTCTCTCTCTCCCTCTTTCTCTCCCCTCTTTCTCCCTTCTCTGTCCTGTCTCTCCACTCTCTCTCTCTCTCTTTCTCCCCTCTCTCTCCCCTGTATCTCTCCCTTCTCTCTCCCCCTCTCTCCACTCTTTCTCTCATCCCTCTCACCCCTCTCCTTCTCTTCTTTCTCTACACTCACAACCCTCTCTCTCCCCTCTCTCTCCACTCCCTCTCTCCCCCTCTATCTCTCCTCTTTCTCCCTCTCTCATCTCTCATCCTGCTCTCTCCAATTTCTCTCGTCCAGCTCTCGCCACTCTCTCTCCCTCTCTCCACTCTTTCTCCTTTCGCTCCTCTCTCCCCTTCTCTCCTCTCTCTCTCTATCCCCTTTCTCCCCTCTCTCTCCCCCTACCTCTCCCCGTCTCTCTCCTCTTTCTCCTACTCTCCCCGTCTCTCTTTCTCCTCTCTCTCTCTCGTCCATCTCTCCACTCTCCTTCTCTCCTCTATCCACTCTCCACTCGCTCACTCTCTCTTCCTCCTCTCTCTCCCCTCTCTCCCTCTCTCTCTCCTCCCTCTCTTCCCTCTCATTCTCTCCTCTCTCTCCACTCTCCACTCGCTCTCTCTCCCCTCTCTCTCCTCTCTTCCCCTCTCTATTTCTCTCCTCTCTCTCCCCTGTTTCCTCTCTCCCGCTCTCTCCACTCTCTCTCTCTCTGTCTATTCTCGCTCTCTACTCTCTCCCCGTCTTCTCTCTCCCTACTGTCTCTCTTTCTCTCTCTCTCCATGTATCCCTCCCCTCTCTCTCTATTCTCTCCCTGTCCACTGTCCTCTCTTTCCTCTCTCCCTCTCTCTCCTCTTTCTCCTCTCTCTACTCTCTATCTCTCCCTCTCTCTCCACTCCCTCTGTCTCTCCCCCTCTCTCCTCTCTCACCCTGCTCTTTCCACTCTCTCTCGTCCCTATCTCACCACTCACTCTCCCCCTCTCTCTCTTCTCTCTCTCTCTCTTGTCCCTCTCTCCCCCCCTTCTCTCCTCTCTATCCCCTCTCTCTCCTTTCTCTGACTGCCTGTCGCACTGCATGCCGGGCGTGTGAGTGCGTGGCAGGTCGTGTGTTTGTGGTGAATGGAGCTGAGTGAGTGAGTTGGCACAAAGTTTCCACTTTCATGCTGTCACTCTTCGGGAAGGGCTGGTTTCTGTGTTTGAGGTGCGTGTTTTGTGGAGTTACTGTGCGGTGGGAGGAGGCCGGGCATGGCGAGTCCCTCGGACAAGAGCGTGCAGCCCCGTCACTTAAACATGGGGTCAGGATAGAGGCTGACCCACGGTTTACCATAGAACAGGTGTTGTTGGCCCTCGGGGAGCAGGTGGGCCACGCAAATGTTACACATGGGTCCAGAATGAATAAGGCTGTGGTCGCCTTCTTGCGGGAGGTACGTTTGGTACACGACCTCGTTGAGAGCGGGTTAGTTTTAGACAAGGGAGCGAGGAAACAGGAGTGACAGAGCAGGAGTTGCTACCGGGGCCTTCCGAGACTGTAGCTGCTCAGACTGAGGCTGTAATGTCATAGTATTAATGATACAGACATGGAGAGTGAGCAAGAAGTGGTTGTCCAAACTCGGAGGGAAACTGTAATTAGTGCCCCGCCCCCGTCTCGGAGCACTGAGCGTGGTGCCGAAGCAGAGGGCAGGGTGGAGCAGGGAGGCAGTGGCGTAGAGAAGGACAGCGGGCAGAATGCTGGAGAGGGGAGCAGAGTGCAGGGTGCCGGTGAGGGGAGCGGTGTGCAGGGTGCCGGAGAGGGGAGCAGTAGACAGGGTGCCGGAGAGGGGAGCAGTAGGCAGTGTGAGGAGGATGAGGAGGACATGGATGACACAATGTCACAATTGTCAGACCTCTCCCAGGAGGCGGGTTTAGACGAACCCCCCTCCTATTCAGTGAATGAAATCAATGATTTTCTGGATGTTACTTATGGGAGAAAGGTAGTGAATGTGCAGGAGTTTTTCCCAGACCTTCAGGCCTTTATTAAGTCTGACAAGAAACTAAAGAAACAAGTGGGCAAAGATCAATTGAGTCAGAAGAAGAGATACAGACTGTTCAAGTTGGTAGGGAGAGTGAGAAAGGAGAAAGTGGGTAAGAGGAGCTCCCAACTGGAATAATGGCTGGTGCACGGTGGTGTTTTTACCTCTACTTGTATTTGGCTACTGTCCCCTGTCTTTTTATTCATGCATGGAGAGCCTTAGAATAGGAACCCTAAACATTAATGGTGGGAGGGATCAAAGGAAGCAAGCTGCAGTGGCTGAGCTTATGAGACTAAAACGCATTGATGTGCTACTACTACAGGAGACACACAGTACTGTGGACAATGAGGCAGACTGGAGTCGGGTCTGCCCAGGATCAGTGTTCCTGAGCCATTGCGCTAACGTGAGTGCAGGGACGGCTATACTTTTCTCTGAGCGCCTGGTCCTAAGTGATGTGACTCATATTGAGGTAGAGAGGGGCAGGTTACATGTGGTACATGGGACTTTTAGAGATACACATTTTGTTTTTATTAACATTTATGCGCCCAACATACCAGTGAATCATATGCAGTTACTTCGCAGTTTGAATACACAATTGGGAAACTACACAAGCAACTTTGTTGTGTTGGTGGGTGGGCACTGGAATAGCACAACACTCCCACTGGACAGGAACACAGAGGAACCCCATCTGACTGCTGACCAGTATAGTGCAGCAGAATGATTTGGTGGATGCATGGAGGCAGTGCCACCCCGACCTCGACAAAGTACGTCCTATCCTCGAGATAGGACTTGAACCAGTTTAGAGCAGTACCAGAGATTCCCACCCAGTTTTCTAACCTGTGAAGTAAGATCCCGTGGTCCACTGTGTCAAAGGCAGCGCTCAGGTCCAGCAGAACTAAAACTGAGACCTTACCTGCGTTGGTGTTCATACGGATATCATTTGTCACCTTGATCAGAGCTGTCTCAGTGCTGTGGTGGGGCCTAAATCCTGACTGGAAAGTATCAAACACATTGTTAGATAGGAGAAAGTAAGTGAGCTGTTGATATATTACTTTCTCTAGAACTTTTCCTAAGAACGGTAGGTTTGATATGGGCCGGTAGTTGTTCAGTACCTTGGGATCAAGGCTGCTCTTCTTTAGAAGAGGCTTAATGACCGTGGTTTTCAAGGCCTTTGGAAATGCTCCAGTCTCAAATGAGATGTTAACTAACTGAACAAGTTGTGGTAACAAGCTGGTCAGCACAGACTTCAGAAATCTAGTGGGTAATTCATCAAGACAGCATGTACATGAACTCAGACCGGAGATAACCTCTTCGATTTTTTTGTCAGTAACAGGAGTGAAATGTGTCAGCTCAAGGTGTCTAGCTGGTGGCAGGGTTGCTATTTGTGTTGTGGAAATTATGGCATTTTTAATGCCTTGGACTTTGTCATAAAAAAATATTGCAAACTCATTGCACTTAGATGTAGAGATTAGTTCTAAGGGCAGTGAAACTGGAGGGTTAGTTAATCTGTTTACTGTGGAAAACAGAACACGAGGATTGTTTCTGCAGTTTGCGATGATTTTAGAGAAGTATTTCTCCCTTTCTCCACGCAAAATCTGGTTGAACTCACAAAGCACTTCTTGTATATCTCAAAATGAACCTGGAGCTTTGACTTGCGCCATTTCCTTTCGGCTTTTCGGCACTCCCTTTTCTGTGCCCTGACCGAATCTTCACTTCTCCAAGGTGCCTTTTGTCTATTGTTAACCATTTTAACCTTGACAGGAGCAATAGTATCCAAAACATTTAAGACGCTTGATGTACAAGAGTCCAACAGATTATCAACATTTGAACATGGAGGATTTTCAAATCTGATCATTTCCATAAACTGTGTCCCTGTTGTATCATTTATGTGTCTTCTCTGAATAACTCCAGGCCCAACCACTGGTTGGGTGTAACAGACAAGTCAAAAAAGACACAAAAATGATCAGATAAAGCAGCATCAACAACATTCACATTTGATATATTAACACCTTTTGTAATAACTAGATCTAGAGTGTGACCTTTGTTGTGAGTTGCCCCTCTCACGTGCTGAGTTAAACCAAACATTTCAAGAACAGCATTAAGTTCTTTTGCATGCCTGTCATTGGTCACATCCACATGCACATTAAAATCACCTGAAATGACTAAACAATCAAAATCAGTGCATATAAATGAAAGTAATTCAGTGAAGTCTTCGATAAAACAATTCTGTGGTGGTTTGTAAATAGTCATATAAAGAATGGAAGATTGTTTTATCTCCATTTTGAAAGACACATACTCAAATGATACAAAAACCCCAAATGACAATTTGTGGATGACTATATTGTCCCTGAATATTGCACAGACACCCCCGCCCCTCTGATTTGGCGTGTTTCAGACACAAAATTGAAATTTGATGGACTACACTCAATCAAAACTGCGTTACCAGTGTTTTTGTCAAGCCATGTTTCAGTTAAAAACATAAAATCTAGATTATAAGAAGAAATAAAACTATTTATTAAAAGGACTTGTTTTTTAACGATCTGGCATTGAGTACAGCATGTTGAGATTTATCTGTGTTTGAGTGGATGGAATATTTTTGCAAGGGATATGGATTAGAGTTCTTTGATTGGACGGTCTGACTGTCCCTCTCTTATCTAATCTATGTTGTTTGACTGTACTAATTGTTTCAGAAGAACACACTCCCTCTGTGGACCTCTGGTTGGTTTTGAGTTTGCTATGCATGGTAGCAACGCAGAGGCCCTTAATGTCCTAGACAGCAGCAGTGAAGCTGCTAGAAATTGGAGGTGGGGGAGGGGCATGATACTTCTTCAGGGATGAAAGCCTTGGTCTTGACATGACTGGAGTGCGGGGAGTCATTTGAATCCCTTGTTTTATCAAGGCTTCAAAATGGCTGGGAAATCCCATAGGTGACTTTGGTGATGGGAATGATTCAGAAAAATCTCTGGAGGGTGTAGATGTACCAGTCGGGCTCAAGGCCTGTGGTGGAGTTGATGAAAGTGCTCCTTCGGCTGAATCATTTACTACACTGGGTAACAAAAAATATTTTTTGAAAATAGTCCAGGGTTTTCCAGCTGAATTAGACTAATTTTGATGCTTTGAGTCCGAAAATGACCTTGGTTTTGCTCAATCAGGTCAGGATTTTTGCTACAGAAATTTTTTTTAAATCGATTTTGCGTAAAAAACAAATTTCTGCGGATCATCAGCTGAGAAACCCTTGACGTTTTTTCCGTTTTCCTCAAGAAATAAAAGTCAACGTATCCAAAGTCATTCAGTTTTTATTTACTCCATCAAATTTGATAAGCAGAATTCATAATATTAGTAAAACAATGAGTGTTACGTGACACAAAATTTTAGAGTTCACGGCATAAATCGGCGTTTCTTCGATTCCCGTGTGTGAGCAGCTGCTGGGTTGTCTCTCTTCAGCGACCAGCAGTAGTCCGCCATCATGACTGGAGGAGAGGTACCTTCCCTGGTACCTCTCCTCCATTTGGCGCATGTGCTGATGGAACCTTTCTCCCTGCTCGTCGCTCATCGCCCCAAGGTTTTCAGGAAACTTCTCCATGTGTGAGAACAGGAAGTGAACCTTTATACTCATCAAACACCCGAGTTTTTGGAAGGCCTTTATCATCTTGCTGACGAGTATGGCGTGGTTTGCTGCCTTCGTGTTCCCCAGGAAGTTGTTCACCACCTGCACAAATGATGTCCACGCGGCACACTCTAGCCTGTTCATGGAGTTTTGGAACTCTGTGTCCTTTATGAGCTGCCGTATCTGTGGGCCATCGAAAATGCCGGCTTTCAGCTTCTCAATGGTCAGTCGAGGAAAGGCTCGGCACAGGTAGTTGAAGCACCTCCCATCCTTGTCCAGAGCGCGCGTGAACTGTTTCATTAATCCAAGCTTCATGTGTAGCGGTGGGATCAATATCTTCTCCCGGTCAACAAGAGGTTCGTTTATGATGACTCTTTCTTTACATAGTGCTGGGCTCTGTCTCGACTGTCCCACATACATATAAAGCATGGGTACTTCGTGAACCCGGACTGCTCACCAAGTAGAAAGTTCACCATCTTTAAGTCGACGCAGATGATCCATTGGTGCTGCTCATATTGGATTTTGTCGAGCACGTACTTCACTGCTTCATATTTCTCTTTGAGACTTGTGGAGTGCGCAAGAGGGATTGAGGCGAACTGGTTCCCGTTGTGGAGGAGCACAGACTTCAAAGAGCGCTTGTTGCTGTCAATGAAGAGTCGCCAATCTCTCGGATCATATTGAGGAGCGCCGAGTTTACCAAGAAGACCGGCGACATCTACACGAGGTCTTCCTCCTGGCAGAAGTAGCCCATGTAGTCCTCATGCCTTCTACGAAAGAAAGTGATACGTGCGTCCTCGCCAAGTAGATTTTTCTCTTTGAGTCTGGAGGCCAACAGCTCGGAGGAAGTCTTTGACAAGCTGAGATCCCGAACCAGATCATTAAGCTCACATTGTGAAAAGGGCTGCGGACCATCTTGTTCCTTATACTCCTTTTCTGCATATCCTCCCTCGTCTGCACTGGTGGCCTCGTCGTCGCTGTCGGGAAGCTCTGTGAACGCTGGTACAGGAATTTCTTCGCAGTGAGCAACTGGACGGCGGGCAGATGGAAGGTCGGGGTACTGGAGGCTGTGCCGATTCTTCCGGTTGATGCCAGTAGTATTGATGGCGCAGAAGTAACAATCCGATGCATGGTCTCGCGGCTCCCTCCAAACCATCGGAATCCCAAACTTCAGTGAAGTTTTCGTGCCCTTCGTCCACCGCCGGAGGTATTCCACGCACGTCTTGCACACCGTGTGCGGTGCCCAGGATTTATCTTGGTCACCCAGCTTGACTTTAAAGTAGGCCTCATAGGCGTGCTTTACAAATCCTGTGATATTCTTCCTGTCCACTGACAGCGTGTAATCTCCGCAGATGTAACAGAAAACATCAGGATCATTCCTGCATGACCGTCGCGCCGAAGCCATATCAATCAACTGAATCAATTTGTTTGGCTCGTCAGGTAGGCCTTATGCAAGATATTTGTTGCTATGGGGATGATTCTTTTTTTTAGTATGGTCTGCTTTTGACTTGTTACGTTACGTCAGGGAGAGGTGAGGAAGTGCGTGTCTTCAGTATGACTTAAAGATGGTGAACTTTCTACTTGGTCAGCAGTCCGGGTTCACGAAGTACCCATGCTTTATATGTATGTGGGACAGTCGAGACAGAGCCCAGCACTATGTAAAGAAAGAGTGGCCGGCGCGAGAGCAGTTAGTACCTGGGGCGAGAAACATCATAAACGAACCTCTTGTTGACCGGAAGAAGATATGATCCCACCGCTACACATGAAGCTTGGATTAATGAAACAGTTCACGCGCGCTCTGGACAAGGATGGGAGGTGCTTCAACTACCTGTGCCGAGCCTTTCCTCGACT
Source organism: Neogobius melanostomus (assembly GCA_007210695.1). Taxonomy (NCBI): domain Eukaryota; kingdom Metazoa; phylum Chordata; class Actinopteri; order Gobiiformes; family Gobiidae; genus Neogobius; species Neogobius melanostomus. Next base: position 17,112 of record VHKM01000487.1, read on the forward strand.
GACCATTGAGAAGCTGAAAGCCGGCATTTTCGATGGCCCACAGATACGGCAGCTCATAAAGGACACAGAGTTCCAAAACTCCATGAACAGGCTAGAGTGTGCCGCGTGGACATCATTTGTGCAGGTGGTGAACAACTTCCTGGGGAACACGAAGGCAGCAAACCACGCCATACTCGTCAGCAAGATGATAAAGGCCTTCCAAAAACGGGTGTTTGATGAGTATAAAGGTTCACTTCCTGTTCTCACACATGGAGAAGTTTCCTGAAAACCTTGGGGCGATGAGCGACGAGCAGGGAGAAAGGTTCCATCAGGACATGCGCCAAATGGAGGAGAGGTACCAGGGAAGGTGGGACGCAGTCATGATGGCGGACTACTGCTGGTCGCTGAAGAGAGACAACCCAGCAGCTGCTCACACACGGGAATCGAAGAAACGCCGATTTATGCCGTGAACTCTAAAATTTTGTGTCACGTAACGCTCATTGTTTTACTAATATTATGAATTCTGCTTATCAAATTTGATGGAATAAATAAAAACTGAATGACTTTGGATACGTTGACTTTTATTTCTTGAGGAAAACGGAAAAAACGTCAAGGGTTTCTCAGCTGATGATCCGCAGAAATTTGTTTTTTACGCAAAACCGATTTTTAACAAAATTTCTGTAGCAAAAATCCTGACCTGATTGAGCAAAACCAAGGTCATTTTCGGACTCAGAGCATCAAAATTAGTCTAATTCAGCTGGAAAACCCTGGACTATTTTCAAAAAATATTTTTTTGTTACCCAGTGTTATTAGCTATATGCAATGATAGCTAGCATGCTCTCTGTATTTATCATTATTTATTTGTTTTATTTATTTGTGTCAAATAGTACAGTAAAATGAGTAGAATGTTCACCATGTTCGTGCCATTTACTTACCCTCGCATACTGTATGCCTTCCTTTTCGTCATCTTCCTGACTTTAGTTCTTTTCTAGTAGAAAAATGCTGTTTCACATGCATGCACATATAATTACCTCCCAGTAGCACACCACCAGCTGTACTGATTGATGATCAGAGGACTGCCTCAAAAATTGCCTACACTCACCTAAAGGATTATTAGGAACACCTGTTCAATTTCACATTAATGCAATTATCTAAACAACCAATCACATGGCAGTTGCTTCAATGCATTTAGGGGCGTGGTCCTGGTCAAGACAATCTCCTGAACTCCAAGCTCCAAACGAATTCCAAAATGGGAAAGAAAAGTGATGTAAGCAATTTTGAGCGTGGCATGGTTGTTGGTGCCAGACGGGCCGGTCTGAGTATTTCACAATCTGCTCAGTTACTGGGATTTTCACGCACAACCATTTCTAGGGTTTACAAAGAATGGTGTGAAAGGGAAAAACATCCAGTATGCGGCAGTCCTGTGGGCGAAAATGCCTTGTTGATGCTATAGGTCAGAGGAGAATGGGCCGACTGATTCAAGCTGATAGAAGAGCAACTTTGACTGAAATAACCACTCGTTACAACCGAGGTATGGAGCAAAGCATTTGTGAAGCCACAACACGCACAACCTTAGGCGGATGGGCTACAACAGCAGAAGACCCCATTGGGTACCACTCATCTCCACTACAAATAGGAAAAAGAGGCTACAATTTGCACGGGCTCACCAAAATTGGACAGTTGAAGACTGGAAAAATGTTGCCTGGTCTGATGAGTCTCGATTTCTGTTGAGACATTCAGATGGTAGAGTCAGAATTTGGCGTAAACAGAATGAGAACATGGATCCATCATGCCTTGTTACCACTGTGCAGGCTGGTGGTGGTGGTGTAATGGTGTGGGGGATGTTTTCTTAGTGCCAATTGGGCATTGTTTAAATGCCACGGCCTACCTGAGCATTGTTTCTGACCATGTCCATCCCTTTATGACCACCATGTACCCATCCTCTGATGGCTACTTCCAGCAGGATAATGCACCATGTCACAAAGCTTGAATCATTTCAAATTGGTTTCTTGAACATGACAATGAGTTCACTGTACTACAATGGCCCCCACAGTCACCAGATCTCAACCCAATAGAGCATCTTTGGGATGTGGTGGAACGGGAGCTTCGTGCCCTGGATGTGCATCCCACAAATCTCCATCAACTGCAAGATGCTATCCTATCAATATGGGCCAACATTTCTAAAGAATGCTTTCAGCACCTTGTTGAATCAATGCCACATAGAATTAAGGCAGTTCTGAAGGCGAAAGGGGGTCAAACAGAGTATTAGTATGGTGTTCCTAATAATCCTTTAGGTGAGTGTACATTTCACAATGCTATTTTCTGCGATGAAATCTGAATAACAGATCTAGCCATATTAAAATGTATGGTTTATTCTGTGACATGTTAGCTACAAAAATGTTTTAGTGGGAAATCTGTTAGGTGCTGCTGTGAGGCACATTGAGTTGTCATGTACATGAAATGTGCCATACAAATAAACTTGCCTTGCCAATTTCATTATCCCAGTGTTCAAAATTCAAAAAAATTCAAAATTCATATATTGAAATATCTCTGTAAATTCAAATTGTAGTTAAGTCCAAGGCTGGAAAATTGTAAGTCTGTGGGATAGGCAGAGAATTTGTTACACCAATGTAAAACTTTGTTTTTTTGTTTTTTTTGTTTTTGTTTGAGAAAATGGTCCTTGAAATGACAATTTTCCAAATAGATCTATGGAGAAACATTTGATAACTGGAATAATTCTCAATGTTATTGTGAAGATTACTATTTCTTTATTTTATGTCTGTGTAAGCTATCAGTCGTACAGGAGTTGTCGATCTTCAATGAAGGTGCTTGAGTCATCTTCTGTACTCAGTAGTTGAAGTCTCGAACGTTTCGCCTCATCCAAAAGGCTTTGTCAGCGGACTAAAGTCCCGCTCAGCCCGCAGCTTAGATAAAGACCACCAGGAGGAGTTGGGATAGGCCCGGCTCCTCCCCTCTAACCACAGCTACTCTCACCTGTGGGTCAACACGTTTGAAGTAGAGCGTCTCTAACGACCTGCTCATACCCAGTATCGGTCAGTCTTGTCCTATTCATGGATGATCACTGCCAATTACCAGACTATTGTTCTTTTGTTAGCTGAAGTGCCGTCTCCTTGGACTGGCCGTGCCCTGTCGGCTGTCCCCGAAGGAGTAAAGTGAAGAAAGATTAAATCTGAGCCCACCATTTCAGTGGTGAGAGTAAGAGATGAGAGTAGGATACTTCATATATACTTGAGATCAATGAAATTGATAATGAGTAAATGATACTTCAAATGGCCCGCTGTATGAAATGTTATAATCTGATATGAATGACTGTTATGATGTGTACATACATATTACATATTTTCCCAATATTGTATGTAACTTTATTTTGTGTGACAGACAATGACGGATATCACCAGTAGGAAGTTGCTAGAAAGAAGCAGCCTCCTAATTCCTGACCCACAGTTCCATCACATAAACACGGTGGACCAAAGTGTCTTTATGTCATGTATTTCCTGAAAGTGCAAAGTTGATATACAACAGCAATTAATTTGATGCATAGTTACTTTAAGTCTAACAAAATCCATAATACAACATCAAACTATTATTTCCATACATTAATAGTGAAGAGTGTTAATTCAATGCAACAAGTTGTCACATGCACAGTTTGCTGAACCATTTTTCAGCCTTAATAAAAACATTGCCTCTGACAATGTTTGACAATCTTCTGGAAGACGGGTTTACAGACAGATTTTAGCTGTATGACACTGAGATGCATCCGTGTTTTCCATGTTTGGTCCAAACTGTTAGCACAGCCAGCACAGTTTTACTCTGTACCTATGTGACAGAGTGTTCTTCAGGACAATGTTATTTATTCCCAGCACTTCATGTAACGGGCCATGGTGCATGTCATGTAAACAAGATCCACTGAAGGGGGAAGGGAAGGGAATCGTATTTGTATAGCGCTTTATATATGACACAAGTCACACCCAAAGCGCTTCACACATGAAAGGGAGGGGGTTCATTCACTCCATGCTGATGGTGGTAAGCTACATTTGTAGCCACAGTTTCCCCTGGGGTAGACTGACAGAAGCGAGGCTGCACACATCTGCGCTAACGGTCCCTCCGACCTGAAAGGTGATAAAGAAGCTCTGTAACACACAAAAAATAAAGAGGATTATATTCATATCATAATACAAAGGTTTATTTGAATAAGAGCTGCGTGTCAGGGTGACAGAGAAGGACCAGTTGTTTGTTATATGCACAATATCATGTACTTCTTGCATAGTAAAAAGCAAATGATCACATGACAATTGCATTCATAAAATGAGCTCAGTCTGTCTACCTGTACAATCTTATAATAGGCTACATGTACACCACACAATGGATCTACATAGCTTTCAGTGGGCCTACTCTGTGTGACACACATACTGTACATACCTGCTAATAATGTTAGAGTGCCTCTAGATCTTATGTGAGTGTATGAATGTGTTGCACACTTTTGGGGTACGAGCAGATGCGGTTAGTATTCAATTACATTTACTCCAGTGCAGTAAAAAGTAATTGACTTTTTAACTACTTCTTGCAGCTTTCTCATATGGTGCAGTATACTTCTACTTGAGTAGAATTGGCATTAACAAGAATTGGCATTGACAACTTAATTTTGTCAAGCAAACATTGCATACATTAATGTTTTTTTCAAAACAAAACCTAACATTTTTCATTGGATGAATGAGCTGAAACTATTTTCTAAATGTTTATTATTGATTAACACCCAAAATGCAGTGAAGCTAGCTTCTTTTATAGACAATCTTATAGAATGATTGCCCTTATAGTTCATTTCTTATTATATTATATTTCAATGTCATTTATACCATTTATGACATGCCCAATGTTCTTCTGTTGTTTTTATTTGTTTATTTATTTTCTAAGATGTGCATTGCAGTCCCTTTTAAAGAAGTGTTCAAAAATAAGGATGAAAAAGAATACGGATGCTCGTTCTATTCAAATTAAAATCATTGTTTTATTCCCTGAATTTACATTCTAAAACAGAAGCTATGGTAAAAGCTACATGTTGCTCTTGGGTGGTCAGCGAGACGGCCAGCGGGTAAGAGGCCAAACAGTTGAATTACATGTAATATATAGGAACAGGAATTAGGCGGCTACTTGTTGAAGAACCAATCAATGTCCTTGGAATGCCTCTGTGCGATCTGACTCCACCTTATAACACACTGCCCCCAGTGGATTCCAAGAGTAAGGACAACAATACAGCACTTCAAAAGCACAGATTACAATCAACACAGTTTCATATAATCATTAAAGCCTATTATAACAAAAACAGATATAGAAATAGCCAACAATCCTCCTTTCGATGTCTCCTAAGACATCGCAATCAGACTGAATATTTATCATGAAATCACAGTTACAGATGAAATGTTCTTCAACTAGTCGTCTGGTTGTTGTTGCCTCTGTCCGTGCAGCTTCGGCGTCTGGACTATAGAATCATATACTCACCACTGGGGTGTTTTTTGTTTGGTGTGTTTTGTTTTGTTTGTTTGTCCACATTTTAATCATATTTAATCATTTGGGTCAACTATTCTCATAATTACAACCACTTACGTGCACCCACAGAGGCAAGGAACCAAAACAGAGTTCTGTAACAGAAACACAAAAGAACAGACATTAAAAAAAACAAATTACAAAAAAATTCTCATCAAGATCGCTCACCGTGAGCCGGAGAACGACCATGCCAGCTCATTTTGTAAAATATGGCTGTACTCAAATGTAGCTATTTAACTTAATTTATCTGTTGGAATGTTGTTGTCAATTTTATCTGGAAAATTCAGGGATTTAAGCACACAGGTTTCATTAATCTTAAATTTGTAGAGAATAAACTCCTTTTTAGCTTCTGGTTTTCCACATTTGCACAATTCAGTGTCGACCCAGAACTGCAACAAATGCCGAAAACAGAGCATTATAAAATGTATCTATCTATCTGAGACATTTATGCGTGTTTAGGCGGTACTCAGAGATGATTTGTGGAGGGTCCAGTTCAAGCGTCAGCAACCATTGTCCTGCGAGACCAATAGGCTCTGGGGTGGTGGTAGCTCACAGACCCTGTGGTTCTTCCGAGAAGCCCACTAATGTGGTGTCAGGTAACAATCTTATAGTTCAGATGTGTTTCACCTGTCTGCACCAACATGCCAAGAGTCTGTCTGTTCACTGACGACATGAGTTCTGCCATGGCTGTACACCCACCGCCAGCAGCGTTGTTGCAACCGCCTCGTTCTCGAACGTTGCTGGTCCAATTTTGGTTCTGGATCTCGTCTGAAAACACCTTAACCACAATTATCATCAAAACCACCACAACCATAAATCGCTCCACATTTAGGTAAACTTTTCAGATTTTTCTTTATTAAATTTTGTTGCTTACTTCTTTAAGCTGCATCTTTAAAAGTTGCACTTAATTTTCTTTGCATTTTTAATTCAGCTTGCTCTCACTTCGGGTCAATGGCGTACACCATATTATGTACCATAAATGTATTCATTAATTTATTAAATTTTTTTCTTTGGCGTACGGTCTGAACACGTTACTAAATTAGTTAAGTTGCATTTTCTTAAGTTTCGTTTTTATTTTATTTCTTATTTTTAAATTTAGCGTGGTCTCAAAATCTCAAACACCATAAAACAGACGTACAAGCGTTTTTTCTTTTATCATAGCCAATATGAACAAATTAAGGTATTTTCTTACCTTGTACGTCTGTTTCTTTGTTCGACAAAAACTCGGAGCCATCTCGTTTCAGTTCCACCCAAATCTCACATTCAGGGGTCACCATTTAAAGAAGTGTTCAAAAATAAGGATGAAAAAGAATACTTGTTCTATTCAAATTAAAATCATTGTTTTATTCCCTGAATTTACATTCTAAACAGAAGCTATGGTAAAAGCTACATGTTGCTCTTGGGTGGTCAGCGAGACGGCCAGCGGGTAAGAGGCCAAACAGTTGAATTACATGTAATATATAGGAACTACTTGTTGAAGAACCAATCAATGTCCTTGGAATGCCTCTGTGCGATCTGACTCCACCTTATAACACACTGCCCCCCAGTGGATTCCAAGAGTAAGGACAACAATACAGCACTTCAAAAGCACAGATTACAATCAACACAGTTTCATATAATCATTAAAGCCTATTATAACAAAAACAGATATAGAAATAGCCAACACTTTAGTGACATTTCTACAGAAATTATTTTAATAATAATAAAGAACAAACTTCTACTTCAATTACTTGAGTTGTTCAGTAACAATAAGCTCTGGTGCAGTAATAATATTCAAATTAAATTGGCTTTAAAACTGTTCGCGTATGTTGGTTCTCACATCTTTTTTTGTGTTATGAAAGTTATTTCCATGCACATCACCAGCAGTTGTGTAATGATCCTAAAAAGTAGGCTAACACCGCCATCTATTGGAGTGAAGTTGTCATTGCAGTACATACACCAGCCTGATCCCGATGAGGCTGTAGACGTGATCAAAACAAGCACACCGGAAGTTGCCAAATGAGGCTGGCTTGACCTGCAGGATGGTAATCAGGCGGGCTTGACGGCGGTTAGGCACCCGCAGCCTCCGCTCTGAGCCCCGGGCCTGAGCGGAGGCTGCCGAGGTGCGCTCAGACCGGGGAGAGACTGCCTCGGACCCGGGCTCAGAGCACAGCGGCGCGGGGAGAAATCGAGCGCAGCAGCGAGGCACTGAACCCCTGTGTCATGTCAATAGCGACGTATCGAAAGTTTGGGAGAGTTCGCAGCAGCAAAGCGAAAACGTACAACTGACACGTTTAAACCAATGGACTGTTCTAATTGTTGCACAAAGCGAATAAAGTCACGAACGAAGCGTTCTGCGACTTGTAAAAGTGCTTATTGATGATATTCGTGAATTCATTTCGCAGCTTATTTCCGTGTTTTGTCAAACTCCTCCTACCCCTTCGTCTGAAGTGTGCATCTGAAAAACCCTCGCTGGAAGGGCTATGTGGCCCTCTCCCTCACCCCTACCCCTCACCGCAAAATAGAATTGGGACACCCCTTCGTCTCTCGTGAACGCGCACAACGAAGGGAAAGGGCTAAGCGGAGGGCTAAGGGGGAGAATTGAGATTGGTCCTAAGATTCCGGCCCGAATCCCTCTTATTTATTTGACTGCACAGGATTATAGGGGCAATCACAGTGATCAGAGATGAACTCATTCAGCACATCAGGCAATTGTTTAAGCATGTATGGGTTAGAAAAAATTATTTTTACATTTAACGTTGCGCATAGCACCAACTTCCTGGTTTCATCAGTGTCCAATCAAAACCGAGATTTGGCAACCATCAATTAGGACAGCATCCCAAAGAATGGGGTTCAGCATTAGCATTGTTTTCAGACTGTCTCTTCCGAGAACTAATTCAATGGTAAGTACAGTATCTGTATAGGAAAATCTTAGAGTATGTCAGACCTCCTGGGGCTGTGCGCTGTATGGAGCACAGAAGGCTTGCAAGACCCTGGGGGGGAGAGAGAGAGAGAGACAGGGACAAGGACAAGGGAGAGAGAGGAGGGAGACAGGGGAGGGGAGGGACAGGAGAAGAGAGGGACAGGGTGGAGAGAAGGGGACTAGTCCTCTCATAGTCAAACCATGGATCTAATTGAACCAAACGCACACCCATGACATTATCTGTCCAGAGTAGGTTAGAAAGAGCTTGTTTACGCTCCCAGGACAGCACAGACGCGTCGGAGAGTTCCCTTTTTTTTTCTTTTTTCTCTCATACAACAAAAATAATGAAAAAGCGGTTATATAAATTAAAACCAAGCTTTAAGGCATAACATTACAGACGTCGAGCACTTCCGTTCCTTTCTGACGACACAACAGAACAACTCAGTTGTTTACCAGAAGAGGGCGGAGCAGCTGCTCAGAGAGCAGGATTCAGGAGAATTACTTAGAACTGCGTGAATGAAGGCAAACACCCCAAGAAAACAGAAGAAAAACTGTTTTCCTTCTGTTGGAAATAGCATAACAACATGGTTAAAAACTCCAAAAAGTCAATTTTGCATGATATAGCTTCTTTAAAGTGTTGGAGGGGTTTGAGCGCCCGAATGATCCTGGAGCTCTGTTGTCGGGACCTTCGTACCCCTGGTAGCAGTTGAGTGGCCTGCCAGACACTCCTCCTTTCTGTTCTAAAGAAGAACTGAATCATTTCTCCATTTTACCCACATCGGAGATGGAAGTTAGGGTTCATCTGTCACCACATTAAAGATGGCGGTCGATACACTGTTTTCTTCTGCTCTTTCGTCTGTTTTAAATCATTCGTTTGAAATCCCTAAAAATGGAGCAAGAAACAGTGTTCGAAGCGTTCCTCGTGAAAAAGGACGTTTTTGGAAAGGCTTTCTGCCACTTGTTACTGCAACGTATCTAGCGTTACTCTACTTGGTTGATGCCGTCTGTCAGTCATGCCCACCGGGAAATTGTTGAGCTCATGCTTGCTCCCAGACTATATGTCTTTGAAATATCTATGAAAAGGCATGTCGTTTGGCAGGCCAGGCAATGGTAGCAGGATCCTGGGCCATGGGTACAAACAATCTTGGTGTGTCTGCATGCGTACTGTGTGTCTAACCCATAGACTGTTAAAAAGAATAGACAGCTCCTCCTCACTCCTCCCCGTTTAGCAAAATGACCATGTTCGAGGGGGAATTCGTGGCGGATTTACAGACTCCTCCTCTCCAGCTCTGACGAAGCATGTTCCTAATAAGGGCATAAAGGCGGGATCTTCACTGTAGATGCGGCCCTGCTTGGCCCTCGCGGGGCGTGTAATGGGCGTGTATTTCTGTTGTAATCACGCCCATTCTGGTCCTGCGCCTTTAGCTCTGATGCTAAACTTGGCTAGCTAAGCTAAAGCCTAATTTCTGCTCCCGCTCACTCCGCATCATTCTGCTGCAGCCATCTGTGCGCCTCCGACGGCTCTCCTTTTTTTAATCCCCAATCTAATAAGATAAGCAGTCGTAACTTAAAATAATTATTAAAATGTAGTGTTACTATAATTAAAGTCGAACAAAATACAGCAATTTAAAGTGAATTATCACAACGTGATATCGAAGATAATTGGATAATTGGATCGAGTCTCGAGACAGATTGCTGTCAAAATGTATGTAAACCCGAGTGGAGGATGTTTATTAGCCTAGTCTGCAATATGTTTACATGTGTGTAATAATGTGTCAAGTATTAAATTCCCTGAATGAAAAGTGCTTTCTGTGCACTGTATGTGTGTTGAAGGCGTGTGGATGAAGGTGCCTCGTGTGTGCTGCTCTGAATGGATTAATACAGTAATAATAGTAATTTAATAATGATTTAAATTCTACTCCCCAGAAATGAATCCAAATAAGCGCAATTACAGTAAGTAAAATTACACTGAGCACAGCAATACTGCATTTAAAAAGAGGTACCGATTGGTAATGAAGTACTCTTGTCCAGACCCTGAACCTGAGCTGGTCCACCAGCCTCACCCAGCCGAGCCTGGACCAAGCCGCCAGCCAGAGCCGGACTTCGAGCCCTGGCCCACCAACCTGGCCCCAACCATAGTAAGTACAGCATCTCTGGTCATTGTTATATGTTTTCAGTCATTGATAATATAGGGAATATAGCATTAAAAAATGGTGCAGATAAAGTAACAAAGTAATCTGGATTGTTCAGACACACTGTAACTTCCAACTCATTGCACTTACTTGGAATAAGTTGTAAACCCGATGCATAATTATTAAGCCCAATGTTAAGCCATGATTACTAGTAACGCTAGTATGATTAAGAGGGATTTCACAGTATTCATTACTTATGACACAAGTTCTGATTTCCAGACATGTTAGTACTGACAACTGGGAATTCCTAGTACTGATAACTTTTGTTACTTAATATTGTCTTAACCTGTACTATTATTCTTAGTAATGGTTACTGGAATATTCCTGTTCCCTTTATGTTTTATTTCTTATTCCCATTAATGAAGTTGTACATTTTTAGTACAAGGAATAAATGTTGTAAAAAAGCAAGAAAAAGTATAGTTATAAAGTCAATGTATTTAACATTGAACAGTGTAAAACATTTTAAGGTGCAATTAATGATAGAACATTTCCATTTCTGCAGTTATAGTTTACATCAGTCCAAACAGGTGGATTAGTTTGTACTGAGCCGATGGAGCCGAGGAGCTGAAGTGTCTCAGAAGGTTCCACAGACTCTGTACATGCAGCAGGTTCTGCAGACTCACAGCAGGAGGAAGGGGATCTTTGTAAATCACTGTCAAAGCTCACTCCTCAAAGTCTTCATCAGCGTGGTCAGATTTCTGTAAGACATATAAAGAACAAAAATACTTTAGTCGTGAGTCCCTATGGCAAGACTAAACCAAAACCTACAGATTAAATGTTGCTTTGTCTCATCCAAACATCTCAGCTCTGACTCTGTCTCACCTCAGTGTGTTCAGCTCCAGCCTCAGCAGATCCTTCCACAGCTGCTATCTTCAGTCTGACACTGGACACACACAAAACCATTCACAAATGTTATTTCACATCCAACTTAAGGCCAATTTGTCCAAATATAACCATTAGTGCCGTCTTACCTACTGCCTGGATGCAAAGTTGGTCTCAAAGTTTTCACAGTAGTGCAGATTTCTGTAAAACAAAGAAATACAATCAGTAAGCACACTATAGCCAAATCCACACAGGATTACAATTACGTAAAAAGTAAAGATTACGGACGTCCTCAGAGTTTTATGATAGTAGGGTAAATTATATCATAGACTAAACCAGTTTTGTACATTTGAGTCCTGTCTCACCTCAGTGTGCTGAGCTCCGTCTCATCAGGTCTTTCCGCAGCTGGACTCCTCAGTCTGACACTGGACACACAAACCATTTAAAAGATTATTTTACTAAAGGACATGTTTAAAAAACTGATCAGTGCAGTCTTACCTTCAGCATTGATGCTGAGCCAGTCTCTAAATCTTTACAGCAGTCACTGTCTGGGAAAACAAAAAACTTTAATCATAACCAATAGTATTAGATACACATTCATTTAATATAGTGAGTTGTTAAATGGTGAGTGCAAACTGAAAAATAGAATATGTTATTTTTTGAGCGTGCTGCACCTGATTTAACATTTGAAATGATGAGTATTATAGTAATTTGTACAAGAAATGTTTGACATACCACTGTGTGGTCACCAAATTAAATAACAAATGTGTTATAAGGTAGAGCAAGAGCTTTGTTGTACTTTTCAAATATAAAAATATTGAAAATAGTAACAATACATCAAACTCTTAAAGCAATCACAAATATCCAAAGACACACACACCTTAAGTTGATTCATGAGAAATAAAACAGGAAAGGTCCTGTTTTCTGCTGTTTCTGCTCGATGATACACTGAGGGCTGTTGAACACTTCTCTTTTGAATTCAAAACAGTTCAGAGCAATCTGATCGGCTGATTCTGCACATGTGACATATGACCTGAACCAATCCCAGGCAACGTAGGTTATAGCTTAGTTTTGTCAGTTACGGTTACTAGACAGTCAAGTTCCCATTACAGGGGCTCAGTAGAGGACACTGGGAGGTTAGTGAGAGTTACTAAAACCATGTACTGGATAAAGAGAAAAGCAAGTAAAGACAATGTTAAGCCTATTTTATTAAAAATGGGCAAATCCTTGTAAATGGGACAGAATCTTATAATGGATACTTTAGAATGAGCGTGAGCATAACAGGACTACAAATAATCATTACTGGCATCATGTAGAGTTAGTAAATACTTGCAAAACCATGTCACTGGAACGGAAACATGCTGCAGTAAAATGGAAAAGCAATTAATCACAATTTTCTCTTAATAATGTACTTCTTACATGGAATAGAGGGTAAATGCTGAAAATTTTAGGTCTCCTAGTAATTATAACACTTTATTTCATGTTACGACCGTAACTGGAATTTACAGTGCACTGATTGCAAACCTGAGCTGGTCCCCCCGCCCCAGCAGGCTGAGTCTGGACCAAGCCGCCAGCCTGTCCTCGAGCCCGCCCTGGCCTACCAGCCTGCCTCCAAGCCTAGTAAGTAAAGCAGCTGGTCAGTGTAACATAATTACACTGAATGAAAATAGTGAGTTATCAAGTGAGTTAATTTTCCTAGTGTTTTAAAACAGAACTTTTTCTTCATGTTTTGCAGAAATCGTGTGGATCATTGGTGACATCCATGTGCGGCGTTCGAACCAGAGAGCTGTAGAGAGAGGGATGGACCAACTCAGGCTCTCCAATGCTGAGTTCTGTGGTTCGGCTGGGGTGGCCTTCGTTGGGAGAGGCTGGTCCCCTTTTTCAACCAATCCCTGCGAGGACGAGCTCTCACCAGACACAGTTGGATCATCTGCGCAGTGTTTGCTTATGTGGAAAATGTGTACTATATGCTGTATATAAATTAAAAATTAGTTTAACATTTAGCAATTGCCTTGATAAATGACCTTGTAGTTTAATGTAACATTTAACAATTTTCTTGGGTTTTATAATATAAAGTACTATGGAGTGACTTTACAACACAAGCTGACTATTGCACTTTGTGATACATTCCGGTATGTAAAGCCCTTTATAAATAGAGTTTTATTTGATATAGATTATCACAAATATAGTTTATTAAATCTTTTTCTTCAGTGTCTAATGTAAGTATATATCAATATAATTTTTTTTTAGTCAAAATCATTCTATTCATTATCACCCACCTGTAATTTTAACACATTATCTATAACATACCCAATAAAGCTTTAAATTGAGAAAAAAAAGTTGTATTATTAGCCAAATCATTGAATGTCTTTTGAGAAACATTATGAACAGGAATTAATACATATCAGCAGTAAAATGTTACTAGTGGTCAAACAGACAAGGACAACATTTTTAAAAACTTAAATTTTGTAATTACAAACATTTTTCATACATTATTCAAAAGTCTAACTGATATTTCAAATTGAAAAGACTCAGAATGCGTTAGGAGAGTTTATTCAACATGAACCAAGATTGGGGCTCAGACCCCAGCGTAACATTTAAATAACGACATGAAATGCACGGCGTCGATGAATGATTGCCAGAATTGTCCCCAAAGACCCGGCCAGTCGACGACAAGCAGAGCAGAGGAGAGGCCAGGTTGCAGCATGGCTGGGAAGCGGCTGAGTGATTGACCAGGGAACTTAAGAAGGGGATCCTGGGCGATGAGTGGCTGGAGCAGGAATGAGACACTGATGATTGGCTGACGTCAAGGCGGAGCTGGCGGTTATAAGGGGATGAATGAATGCAGCTGGTAGATCTTCCAGGTTGAATCTGCGCACAAGTTTTATAGAGCAATAAATAAAAATTGAATTACGCATACGCAAGTTAAGTTTTTTCTAAGTCACTGAAATATTAACACAACAGCATAGACCTTTCTAAGCAAAGAAGTACACTCAGATGAGATGAGCATTTTCTGTGTAGCACTTTGGTCATTTGCTTAAGAGAGATAACTTTAGCCTTTAACCTTTGGTCTGACGCACTTTTAAGTGTATTTTTTTACGGGCCTCAGTGTATTTGTCTTCCAAATTCCACACCTTTCTTTTGATTTTTCTGGGAGACTCCGAAATACAGTAGGTATGATCCCATTCACTCGCAACTATGTTCTTAGAATAGGCGTGATCCACCCTTTTCGCTTGTGTGTCCTCAGCAGGAATGCTGCTACTACTACTACATACAACATCTTCACAACAACTGACAGCATCACAAACAAGTGGACTAACCACACTGTCAGACAAATTGACACACACAGTACTGCTGTTTTCCCCATCTGCAACATTTCCAGTGGCACTTCCCTGCTTTGGGCTACCTACCGGTCGTCTTGGTCTGGCATTTTTTCCTCTGTAAAGGAGAAAATAGTAGGCACAGCGGTGCTGGTCAAGACGGTCCTCCCCTATGGAAGAAAATAACAATAAATACAGAAATTATTAAAATACATTCCATAAAATGTACATTATAATACACACTTAAGTTTAAGTTAGAGTACGGCTGCAACAAATTATTGATTATATCGATTAAGTTGATGATTTGCTATATTAACATAGCAAGAAGAAAACTCAAGCAAGAAGAAACTCAGCAACGAGAGGTGATGTAAGGGATAATGCACGACGAGGTGTCCATTATCAGAAATAACTGGACGATGCGGAGGCATGAACCATCCGACGCTTCGCGTCGGACGGTTGCTTATTTCTGCTAGCGGAGGACGGTTGCTTATTTCTGCTAGCGGAGGACGGTTGCTTATTTCTGATAATGGACACCTCGGAGTGCATTATCCCGCTTATACCATGGTCCGGCTAACTGAAACTGTTCATTGGGACCTGTTTACTTATTTTTTAAGTCCTGGGCAGGAGTTATTTCACTTTTTAATCTGTTTTACCTGAAACTAGTTCCATCTCAATTGTTTACCGTTACTATGGAAACAGCTGAAGTGGAGTGATATAGAACGTGATTGATCTGTTTTTTTAACCGGTGTACATTATGTAAGGATTAAACAACGAGGAGCCGTGCATTAGACGGTTATAATGCACGACGCGGAGTCAAGAACACCACGACGCGCAGCGGAGTGGTGTTACTCCGCGAAGTAACAGATGCAGTGAAACAGATGCAGTGGAGTCATTGAAGTGAGTGAAGTGAGTGAAGTCCGCTTACACCTTGGCCCCACGAACTGAAACTTTTATATGTGACTTTACTAATCCAGCCAAATATGCTTAAGTGCAGGTATCATTTTATATACGTCTGAAAATAATGAATAGTAGTGCCTTAACCGTTTTCAGTAGAAATGGAAAGCTCATATTTATTAACAGAAGCCTAACCTAGCTGCTTGCTCTCCTCTATTCCCCATTCATCAAAAGTTTTGTTTTGGCCAAAAACGTTGAAATTAACCACAAAATCCATCTCATTCGTTCATGTCAGTCAAGCGTTTGTCTGATTCAGCTGTGTTATGCGTTGCTATGGCGATGCCCGCAGCGGAGTGATATCCCAGTGATTTAACTACCGGACTACGTGTGCGGTTATACGAAAATAATGCACGCTTGTCAGCACCCACCAGCCAATCAGAATCGAGTATTCACCCAGACCATGGTATAACACTTTTTAATGGACATCTTCCAGCCAATCAGAATCGAGTATTCACCCAGACCATGGTATAATATCAGATAACGCAAAACGGCACTTCACTTTATTATTTAATATCCATTTATAATAATTTGTACTAATTGTTGTTTTTGTCCATCTCTGTCCTACATGTCAGCGGCATCTGCACTATGTGCCCAAAACAAATTTCTATCCACCACGGTATCATCTCATGTTTGTTCTAAATGTCTATATACTGTAACTACCAAATAAACTAAAGAGGCTACATGTCTAAATACGGTGACATACAAGTACAAGTAAAATATTTATATCAGATTACTTCATTAATAGATGTAAATAACCAAATGATTCATCGATTACTAAAAAATCAAAAGTTGCAGCCCAGGTTCAGAGAAATACTTTGAGTTATATTAGTCTGATCATTTTAGTCCAATGAATAAAAGGAAAGATGTATTCATAAGGCTTGTGTGTAGTCTTGGTACCCCTAAGTCTTTGGTGAAACAGTCGCTCTCAAAGTGTTCACTGCACAGACGACTAAAGGAGTTAGGCATCCAATTCAGTCTCCTCATCTTCAGCACCCACTGGTCCAGCTGGTCTGGATCACCTAAAGGAAAACTGCACTTTTTTCTTCTTTTTTTTTTTAG
Organism: Neogobius melanostomus; assembly: GCA_007210695.1. NCBI lineage: Eukaryota > Metazoa > Chordata > Actinopteri > Gobiiformes > Gobiidae > Neogobius > Neogobius melanostomus. The sequence continues at coordinate 33,899 of VHKM01000487.1, forward strand.
ATATTATTGTAAATTCATGGACAAAAGACAGTTTTAATTTTATGCTTACTTTGGACACACGGTAAAACTTCGCATGCTACAAAAACGTAGCTTACCAGTAGCCTATATGATATTCAGCGAATTTTATGTCATGTTTTTGTTGCCTTTTCATCGCTTTTTAGTCACTCTTTTGATGTTTCCTTTTGCTCGGTTCAGGTGAGGGTTAAGAGGTTAAGCTCCCTTGCCAAAATCACATTTTCATAAAATGTCCTAAAGAATAAAGAGAAGAGCAGAGCGTCTCCGGGTGTGCATTCTAGATTCTCACCGACCCAAGCCCATATACCAGCAGCATTACGCATAAACCTCGATTAGTAATTCCAACATCAATCATGTACTTATGGCATCTAAAACATAACATTCATGGCTCTGTTAATTGAAAGTAAATTAGGTTTTGTCCTCTTTGCATGTCATATTGACACAACCTTCATATCTCTACACAACTTAATTTTATGCATGTGCTAGCTAAACGATTTGGAAAACCACGGTCATACAAACATAAATAACTAATAAATTAATACAGGTCATACGTAGATAATATAGAAACTATTTTCAATTGACCATTTCGTATTTTTCAGGGTTAGCATCAGCACATTTCGGGTTACAATTACTAAGAGAAAATAATTTGATTTCTCTCTCCCCTGTATCTCTCCCTTCTCTCTCCCCCTCTCTCCTCTCTCTCCCTTCCCTCTCTCTCGCTCTCTCCCCCTCTTTCTTCCCCTCTCTCTTCCCCTCTGTCTGTCCTCTCTCTACCTCTCTCCCCTTCTCTCCACTCTGTCTCCTTTCTCTTGTCCCACTCTCTCTCCCTCCTCTCTCCACTCTCTCTCCACTCTCAACTCTCTCTTCCCTCTCTCCCCCTCTCTCCACTCCCTCTCTCTCCCCCTCTCCCCTCTGTATGTCCTCTCTCTACCTCCCTCCCCTTCTCTCCACTCTCTCCCCTCCTCTCTCTTCTTCCTCCCCTCTATCTCCCTCCTCTCTCTCCCTCTTTTTCTTCGCTCTCTCCACTCTCTCTCCTCTTTCTGTCCTCTCTCTCCCTCTCGCCCCTCTCTCCTCTTTCGTCCTGCTCTCTCCACTTTCTCTTGTTCCGCTCTCGCCACTCTCTCTCCCTTCTCTCCACTCTCTCTCCTCTCACTCCTCTCTCCCCTTCTCTCCTCTCTCTCTATCTCCTCTCTCTCCACTCTCTCATTCCTCTCTCTTCTCTCTCCCTCCCCTCACTCTCTCGTCCATCTCTCCACTCTACTTCTCTCTTCTCTCTCTCTATTCTCTCTCTCCCGTCTATCCCCCTCCTCTCTCTCCCCCTTTCTCTCTCCCCTCGCTCCCCTGTATCTCTCCCCTCTCTCTCCCCTCTCTCTCTCCACTGTCGCTCTCCTCTCTCTCCTCCCCCTCCCCCTCTCTCCTCTCTCTCCTCTCTCTGTCCTCTCTCGTCCATCCCTCTCGTCCCTCTCTATCGCACCTCTCTCCCATCTCCTTCTCTCCTCTCTCTCCACTCTCCCCTCCTTTCTCTTGTCCCACTCTCTCCTCTCTCCCCCTCTATCTCCTCTTTCTCTCTCTCTCTCTGCTCTCTCTCCCCTCTCTCCACTATCTCTCCTCTTTCTCTCCTCTCTCTCCACTCTCCACTCTCTCTCCCCTCTCTCCACTCCCTCTCTCTCCCCCTCTATCATTCCTCGCTCTTCCTCTCGCCCCTCTCTCCTCTCTCGTCCTGCTCTCTCCACTTTCTCTTGTCCCGCTCTCGCCACTCTCTCACTCCTCTCTCCCCTTCTCTCCTCTCTCTCCACCTCTCTCATTCCTCTCTCTTCTCTCTCCCTCCCCTCTCTCTCTCGTCCATCTCTTCACTCTCCTTCTCTCTTCTCTATCCACTCTCTCTATTCTCTCTCCCTCCTCTCTATTCTCTCTCCCTCCTCTCTCTCCCCCTTTCTCTCTCCCCCCTCTCCCCTCTCTCTCTCCACTGTCGCTCTCCTGTCTCTCCCTCTCTCTCGCCCCTCTCTCGCCCCTCTCTCCCCTCCCTCATGGACGAGAGTCCATCCCTCTCATCGCTCTCTGTCGCAACTCCTTCTCGCCACTCTCTCTCTCCTTTCTCTTGTCCCACTCTCTCCTCTCTCTACACTCTCTCTCTATTCTCTCTCTCCTGCTCTCTCCACTCTCTCTCTCTATTCTCTCTCTCCACTCTCCACTGTGTTGGCTGAGCTGACAGCTGCTGTGGGGAGCCTACACACAAGGAGAGCTCCCGGCATTGATGGACTCCCGGCTGATTCCTGTCCAAGGTCCTGGCGTTTCGACTCCGCCAGGTCATGTCATCGGTCATTCACATGGACCAGACCTACTGTGTGCCCGGCAGGCTCATCAGTGACAATGTCGCTTTAATTCGAGACGTTTTGGAAGTCTCCAGCTCATTGGGCATCAACCTGGGTCTGATTTCTATAGACCAGGAAAAGGCTTTTGACCGAGTTGAACACCAGTACCTTTGGCAGATTATGGGTGCTTTTGGGTTCAGCTCTGGGTTTATAGCCCACATGCAGACCCTGTACTGTGACATCACGAGTATACTAAAAATCAATGGGAAGCTCTGTGCTCCCATCAGTGTGGGGAGGGGCATCAGGCAGGGCTGCTCCTTATCAGGGATGCTCTACTCTTTGGCCATAGAGCCTTTTCTGCATAGGCTCAGGTCAGACCTGAGAGGGGTGCAGATTCCTGAATGTCCTGGGCTAAAGGTGTCTGCCTATGCTGATGATGTCATGGTGTTTGTGGACACCCAAAGGGACATTGACATTCTTGCCCATGTTGTCCAGCAGTTTGGTGGGGTATCGAGTGCAAGAATTAACTGGGCTAAGAGCGAGGCCATCTTGTTTGGGGAGGATCTATGCAGACTCAGGTTGCCAGGGAGTCTCTGTTGGAGAAGGGGAAGTTTTAAATACATGGGTGTTTTCCTGGGCCCTGACCACCTTCAAAAGAACTGGGACCAGACGGTGGAGCAGGTTGTTTAGAAGGTGCGGATATGTTTTTAATGTGGTGACTTATGTTGGGGGGGTATTGTCTAGTGGCAGAGCGAAGAGGAAGGGGCGGGTCCTAAATTTCCTCTTGGGCCAAGCAAAGATGGCCATATATCAGAGCAGAAAGAGGACGGTGCAGGGGCAGAGTCAGGTCAGCACTGAGGTGCTGTTTGTTAAGATGGTGCAGGCTCGGCTCCTGCTGGAGTTTGGGGTGGCCCAGATGGACATGAGGCTGGAGGAGTTCGAGGGCGATTGGGGGCTTGAGGGGGTTCTAGCCTCAGTCAGTGCTGGACATCTTTGTTTTGGGCCTTATCTTACATAATTTTGTGTGTATTTTTTTTAAATTAATTAATTAATTAATTAATTTTTTTAATCCCGTTGTAATTTTTTTGTAATTAGCACAAGGTGTGGATGTGAATATGGAAGCTAAATAAAGGTCTTATTAAAAATAAAAAATCTCCACTCTCTCCCCGTCTTCTCTCTCTCTTTCTCTCTCTCTCCCATGTATCCCTCCCCTCTCTCTCTATTCTCTCTCTTTCCTCTCTCCCTCTCTCTCTACTCTCTATCTCTCCCCTCTCTCTCCACTCCCTCTGTCTCTCTCTCCTCTCTCACCCTGCTCTTTCCACTCTCTCTCGTCCCTATCTCGCCACTCACTCTCCCCTCTCTCTCTACTCTCTATCTCTCCCCTCTCTCTCCACTCCCTCTGTCTCTCTCTCCTCTCTCACCCTGCTCTTTCCACTCTCTCTCGTCCCTATCTCGCCACTCACTCTCCCCTCTCTCTCTTCTCTCTCTCTCTCTCGTCCCTCTCTCCCCCTCCTTCTCTCCTCTCTATCCCCTCTCTCTCCTTTCTCTGCCTGCCTGTCGCACTGCATGCCGAGCGTGTGAGCGTGTGGCAGGTCGTGTATGGAGCTGAGTGAGTGAATTGGCACAAAGTTTCCACTTTCATGCTGTCACTCTTCGGGAAGAGGTAAGGGCTGGTTTCTGTGTTTGAGGTGCGTGTTTTGTGGAGTTACTGTGCGGTGGAGGAGGCCGGGCATGGGGAGTCCCTCGGACGAGGGCGCGCAGCTCCGTCACTTAAACATGGGGTCAGGATAGTGGCTGACCCACGGTTTACCATATGTAGCAGGCTGGACTTGCCACTAGATGGCACCAGCCCTAAAATATAAATAGCCCCTGCTTTAGCTTTACCGTCCTCTGCTTTCACTGCTACCGCCCCCACGCACGCCGCCTCCCGTCCCTCTTCCGGGTAGTCTCGGAGCGTTAGCTGCGGGCGGCTCACAGGTAGGGATGGGCAACATGAAGCTTCATGAAACACCAAAGCATTTGAAGCGATTGTGCCGAAGCTTCGAAACACAGTTCGAAACCGACTCCACAGTGACATCAAGAGGCCATGTTTCAGTACTACAAGATTCACAAAGGTTCAGCCGAGAGATGAAACACTACACCAGTGGGTGCTACGGGCTCAAGCATACACCCGCATCTTTGGCTGTTTTTGTTTTGTTATTGTATCTTTTGCTTTCTTTGTTGTCGATGTCGTTTTTGTTTGTCAGTAGGCTTATGTGTGAGTTAATGTTGTTGCCCTGTGCCCTTTGGCTATTTCAGTTATCCTTCATTCAGTGTAAGCTTTAAATCAACGTAAACAAACATTCAAAAAAAAAAGAAAAGAAAAAAAAAAAGACACCCACGTCTTTGGGCGAAGTTACCTTGTCAACAATATGATTCAATAGATATAACCCGTAAATCACGAGTGTCCTTTGATTCTCTTCTCACATGCAAGCATGGTCGGCCAATAGCGTGCTGGGACCATTTCAGCCCAACAATTTAGAGAAGACCGGCCCACTTTTCTGTGGGTTTATAGCTCAGTGATAAAGCGCTAGTCTCTGGTGCACGAGGTCCCCGGTTCAAGGATGACTTTGTCATTTTTCTAACGCTTTTTTTTAACGCTCTTTTTACATGGGCCGCTTTCAAGATTTTTTTTCCAGAAATATAATATTCTATGCTGTGGAAGAACTTAGTCTATTTCTTTTCTTACTAATAACTTTTTTTTTATTTTTTTTTTATTGGTTTATTTGGTCGGGACAGTGCAAGTTAATGAACAAGCCACACCGGATTGTAGCCTTGGGCTAATTTCCATCCGTCGTCCCCCATCCGCACGCTCAAAGACACTCTCTTTCATCCTGGCCTATTGTACATGTTTTTAGTGGTAGGGGAAACCGGAGTACCCGGAGGAAACCTACGCAGACACGGGGAGAACATGCAAACTCCACACAGAAAGGCCCCGGCCTTGGTGGGAATCGAACCGGGACCTTCTAGCTGTGAAGCACGAGCGCTAACCACTGTACTACCGTGTCGCCTCTTCTTCTTCTTCTATTTCTCCTGCTTTAGAAAACACTCTCACACAAGGTACACTTGGCGCTGGCATACACAAGTATTTTTTTGAGAGAATGAACAAATGTGGGAATCTCTCTCGTCTCTCACAAAACCCACAAGGGACAGATGTGCTGACGTCTTTAAAACTTTATGGGAGATAGGTTGAGACAGGTGCGCTGTTCTGTGGTTCATTGAAACTCCTGTCAATCAAATGCGTGTCGGCACGCGTGCCCCCTAGTGAAAAACTTGCCAAACAGCGGCGTTTCATGAAACGTTTCTCAGATCCAGTCACGTGACATGCGCGGTTTGAACCTTGTTTTGAAGCAGTGTTTCGACACGCATGCGCCATGAGACTTCGACACAGTGTCGAATCCCGTGGTTCAAGACGGCCATCCCTACTCACAGGTATTCAGTATTCTCTTTATTGTAACTACCGTGTCTTTAAATAGTTGGTGATCAGGCGATCGTATCACTTTTAGCTCCGGCCTGCGCCGCGATGTTCAGAGGCTGGCTATGGTGGCCGATGGCCTGGCTTTTGTCCTCCGTGTGGGTTCCTCCGGTTGTTTGGGTCCTGGCAGCGCGTGCCTCTGCGCTCGGAGGAGGTACGTGTTTGTTTTGGTCCACGCAAGAGTAAGTGAGTATGTAGCCTAACGTTTCCTTTTTTAAATAGGTCTCCACGCAACACCATGGCTGTCTCGCCTTCTCGCCTTTTACCTCTGTACCCATGTCGTCTGAGTTGTTTCCCTCCACTGTGATACATTGGTACATTGGGATACTTTGATGGAAGTAAATGAACAATTGTGCCCACGCTGGTCACCACCAACGTGAGAATGAACTGAAATGTAAATCTGTTTTTTATGGTACTTGGTACAACGAAATTAAATCTAAATAACTTATTGAGCTTAACACAAAGTAAATAAATGAAATCTTATATTTTTTTTGTAATGGAACTGTCTATGCCTCTTATTCAATTACGAACCTGTGTGTCCTTTAGTGCTTGTTTATTTAAGCTGGCGTTGTTGGTATTTTAGTTATTAAAGTATATCATGTGTAGTTTTTAAACACCCTAACCACTCGTCATGTCACACATAGAACAGGGGGGGAGACACACGAGTGACAGAGCAGGAGCAGCTACCGGGGCCTTCCAAGACTGTAGCTGCTCAGACTGAGGCTGTAATGCCCGGTGAGCCGCGGGTGCATAGTGTTAATGATACAGACATGGAGGGCCTTTCCGAAACCGTTCCCTCCTCCCTTTCCCTACACCCTTCCACTCAGTCCTCAGTGAGGGCACCTTCAGAGGTTCACTCATCACAGAAATTCGAGCTGTGACTTTCAGACGCACTCTCCCTCTCCCCCACGGACTGCACAGCCCATAAGGTTGCAAAAATCACAAGTTCGACTAATCATACTTTTAAATGGAAATAAAAGTTCCCTTATGAGTTTACAAAGTAATTCAGATTCAAATGTGTCATGTTAACATGATATAATTTAGCTTCTTCAAACTCACAAGTGAGAACTTTTCCTCTCCCAATAAATTCATATGAAGTCTCACTGTCGCTTTCTTTGTCATTAATACATGTCTATGTGACGATAAAGTTGTTCAAATGAATACTTAGGTGCTCCTAAATAAACTCAGAACTGAGGTTGTTTGGTGCGTGTTGCTCGTGGGACTGCTGTACGGTGTAACACACACCTGTGAAGTCTGCATCGATGCTGACTCGCTGAGAAGAAGCTTTTCACCCACTTTCCCTCACTGAGTGCTCCGTTTCGGACAGAACTCCACTCCGGCACGCGCAAACTGAGTGTTGGGGGTAGGGTGAGGGAGGAGGGAGAGATTTCGGAATTTCCCACAATTTATTTAATTTTTCCATATTCTCCCAAGCCTGGCTAACGCCAGACTAAAATCACAAATGATATATAGTCTGGGGACCACCAATTCATTTTCTGGTAGGAGAGGTGTGGTTTACGATTGTCCAGAGCCGTTTATTGTGCTGAATGTCTCTCATGCGTCTGTACGTAGCCATAGCCAATCGTATCATCGTATCAGATGACGTATGACAGCGGGTACCGCTGTAAACTACGAGCTAAACTATTTAGAAAGCTTGATCGAAAGATGGCGTCGCGTCTGCTGCTGTCATGTTGGATCCGTAAATATATATATATTTTTTTAATCCGTAAACAAACTACAAGCTTCCGTATATCGAATAGTGCGTCATCGTCTTACCGTCCCTCCTCGTTCTGTGATTGGTCCCAAATCCATGCGAAAATGTCAGCCATGGTCCCAAGGCTGTTGTGAAGTTCAAAAAGATTCACGCGCACACAGCGGCTATATTTCCTCCCACATTTTCTCAGTTTTTATTAATCCCTCCTCCCCATTTTCCCCTCTTTTTTTTCTCAATTTTCCCCCACATTCCTAGACACACACGCACACTCACACACTCACACACACACTACACTTTTTTTTATTGTTTTTATGTTGCCTTTGTACACATTCCATTTACTTTACTGTACTGTCTCATGTCAATGTATTGTTGTGTGAGTCTGTAAGTGTTGTGTGTATCTGCATTACTAAATAAATTAAATTAAAAAAAATTAAATTAAAAAAACTGGGCATTTCGTTAGCCCTTCTTTCACCTACAGGGTGATATTAAATCTGTATGACCCAATAGTCATAGTCAATAGTGAGGGCTGTCCACTCTCTTGTTGCCAATCAGAGGCCAGCAGTCTGTTAACATCACATCAGACACATGCTAGCACACTTTGGCCACAGCCAGAGGTCGGTCCTAAACCTATACCTGGTCAGAACGGTTTGGCACTGGCCTTTGTTATGGAAAAGCTTGACAAAGTGGGTAAAACAGCCATTCGGCAGACACGCGCCTTAAGATTCACCATCACATTCTTTTAAAGTAATGCTGTCAGGAATAAGACTGCAAAATCCACAGGCCAGGTCCAGTCGACTAAAGAACTGAACTAAAGAACTATCAGGAAGCTGAACTCCCTCCCTTCCCTGCAATTTCACCCCTCACTCACCACCCCCTGTACCACACCAAGGACTTGAGAGAAACAAAATTCCAATTATAGATAGATAGATAGATGAGGCCCAACACTGCTACGTTCTAAAAAAAGCAGCAAACCCAGGCACTCTAAAACAAATATGCACAGCACGAGGAAGTACTTAAAAAGGCCTTTATTAGGATGGGATGGCCAAGCAAACATGTTTCGACCACCAGGTCTTCGTCAGGGCTTAATATATAATATACTGGGACACCTTGAGCAAGCAGTCATCTTGTTGTTTCTACTGCTACGTTCTAATTCTAATTCATTCTAATTACTGGCTATGACATGGCAATGATAATAAGTGAATGAAGCATCCATCCATCCATTTTCTTCCGCTTTATCCGGGGCCGGGTCGCGGAGGCAGCAGTCTCAGCAGAGATGCCCAGACTTCCCGATCCACGCACACCTCCTCCAGCTGTTCTGGGGGGACCCCGAGGCGATACCAGGCCAGCTTTTTTTTTGTTTTTTTTGTTTTTTGTGAATGAAGCAACAAAAAACAAAAAAAAAACACTGGGGATTACGACATATTTAAAAGCTTCAAAAAGTTGATCTACGTAGGTCCTAGGACCTTTTAATAGTTCTCCCTTCTTGACTGACTTTCTCACTCACTCAGTCACTCACACACGCAGTCACTCACACACGCAGTCACGCATGCACTCCCGCACTTGCTCACTCATGCACTCTCTCACTCACTTTAGTATTCTGCAGACAGAACTGTGGGCACACATAACGAAGTTTGAGATGTGATCATAGGCACAGTGTAACAGTTTATTGAATACAACATCACACACCATGACACACATTAGCACATTTGCTCTGACACTTTCTGAAGTAGATCTTTGACAAATTTAAGGAGACCTGGAAATTGCAACACTAACTATTTGCAATTGAAAAGACAGTAACTATAATGGATATAAAAGGGATCTTTCGCAGAGGGACATTAGTCCAATATACACAGAGCAGCAAAGTGTGGCATGTGCAATGACTCCCATAAAAGATTCAGAAATTAAAAAATAGTCATGATCAGTCTTTTACTTCAAGCTTTATAGAAAGGTAGTAGTGAGGTTAATAAGGCAACAAAAGATCTGCTTTAACATGGCTGAGTATTCTGAGGCGCACATCAGTGATAAAGAAACACCTCTGTTACTATGGCACAGTCTGTAACACGTCAAACAATCTTCAAATTACAATCAAGGTACTGCACAAGATTTTGCACATTACTTGCTTTCAATTTGCAATGACTGTGTTGTAAGTTTTTTTTGTATTATCATTATTATTATTATTGTTATTATTTTGTGATTATTGCTTCGCAGATTTGCATGCACTACTTGCCCAAGACACGTTTTCCCTAGTGGGACAATGAAGTTTATCATATCAACAAAAGAAACTGAATCTCAGAAAATTTGGAAATGTACAGAATAGCATATATCACAATGGCCTGTAAAATTCATTAGAAAATGACGACAAACAGAATGTACATAATAGAATGGCTTTAAAGCTGAAAACCTGTTACAATATTAAGAATACATATGTGCAAGTCTTTCAATTATTTTCCTTTTTCAATTCATCAAGCCTTTCTGTCAATCATATCAGTAAAGAAAGACCTGATTCACTGTATGATGAAAGTTTATCTTAAAATAGAGATGTTGTAGCCTCACATGGACAAAAATGCATATTATGGAGGAACATCGGTGTCATCAATGAATCAATACATCAAAGAAAATCAGTTAACTTCTTAATTCTGTAGATCCTGCTCTGTTTGTGTGAATGTGAGCAAGAGACTTCCCCCGAGGGGGGAAAGAGAGTGTCGGGGAGAGCATCTCCGAGTGTCAGGGAGAGGCAGGAGTGTTGAAAGCTGGGTTAAGTTTGCGTAAAGTGTCGGAGGAAGATAATAAAAACGATTCCACTGTCACCAAAGCAAAATAATGTTTAACATTCAAAATAAGCTTACTTTACTGGCACTGCTAAAAAGACAGGTTGTCAGAAGGTCCCTGAGGCAGCTGCTAAACCTGTCTTGATAAACAACCCCAAAGTTTTCATTTAGGCTCACATCCCCCAAGTAAATGTAATTTTATTTATTATATATTTTGTTATGTTTCGTTTTTACATCTTTTATAATAATAGTATGTGCTAATTTAAAATAAATCAGGTCCAAATGTAGCCCAACAAAAATAATTACAGTATAATAATATATTTTTTGCTTTTTAAGTACTAAAAAGAGTGAGTGAGATTGATAAGGAATATCAATAAGAATAGTAGTATCATTAAACACACTATACGTGATTTGTTTAGCAAGTAATAGGGCGAAATTTGTTTTGTCCTCCTTTAGTATATTGTAAACTCAGACACTTGTGACTAAAAAAAGAGTATGATGCATCTAATGATTGCATTTGTATCAATTTCACCACTAACGTGGCCTAGGATCATGAATGGATACTTTGCACCTCATGACTCATCTGCGTGACCGTCACCCACAACTCTATAGCCAATGCAAGGTATGTTAACGTTAACATTTTAGCTGAATGCATGATGTGGGGACTTTGGGCTGAGGGAGAACGCAACGAGTCGCCCCATAGTGCAGTTGCAGCGCCACTGCCAGGATATAAGCCGTGTCGTGGATACCTCCATATTGAAATAGCACAATGCGTTACAGGGCTCTCGGGGTGGATAAGAGTTGGTCGCAAATGCAATAGATTCACCCTTGCCGCATTATTATGAATTTAACAATGATTACTGTCTGATGGAATTTTCCCAAATCTGCAAAGCACTGTAAGGACACAAACTGAGGACAATATTTTCCTTATATAAAGGGTTTATGCAGTTCAAAAATATTGTAACACGTTTCTTGCGCTATAAATAGTACATGTAACACCCTCGAAACAATCAACAATACATAGTTTTAGCGCCTTTACTTTGATGTGAAAAGTTGCACTTTTGATATGGCTTTGTCTGGATTTTTTAAATATAAAAACTATTTCAGTTTGTGTAGGACTATCAATGTTTTCTGAACATATTAACACACATTAAAAAAAACGCGATAATACCGAAAACTGATCTTTTTGGTCACAATAACGTGAGGTAAAATTTACATACCATGACAGCCCTAGCTGTGTCTCGCTTTAAGGTTTAGGTTTGTGATCAATTCCACTGATTGCCCATTATACAGAAAGGTACAGCCTTATTATGTTTTTTTTAACTTTAAAAAAAAAGTTTATTATTTATTTATCTGTTTATATGTTACGTAGTATACTAATAATGGACACACATACCTTACCTTTCACTCTTATACAGCAATCATAGACACACGCACACAAATTCAACAAAATAAGTCAACTTAATCATAGCCATTCAACTTGTGAACTCAATGTTGCCCATCCCCCCCCCCTTTTTTTTTTCTTTCTTTTTTTTCTCCCCCTAACCTAACCATCTCTCACAATTCCTACCAAGAAGAATTTGTTATTACTGTACATATTGTTTAAAAAGACAATGTTATTTATGTTTACTGTTTGTTCTTTTTTCTTCTTCTTGTCACTGTATTCTTCTTACTGGGTGTTAAATAAAGTAAAAAAAAAAAGAAAAAAGAAAGGTACAGCCTGAATATAGATTTTCCAAGGATAAAAATAATTTAAACTTTTTCAATATCAGACTTCACTATATTAGATTAAGAATAATTTGAGGAGTATGCACACTTCCTGATCCCCCCGTATGCCCACTGGCGCACCCTAACAGTGGGAGTGGGACACGGGCCGTGAGCGGGGCTGTGAGGGACTCTCATTGACAGAGGAGGGGGAGCAGCAGTTGTCCTGGGGTGGGTGGCTGTCCCTCAGTGCTAGCTTGCGCACCTGCTCCTCCTTCATGAAGAGCTCCACCATGAGGATCTTCTCTTTGTGGATCTGAAGGCTAATGTCTTTGGGAATATCCGGTATGAGCCAGTCCACAAAGTCACTCATGAGCATCACCACATTCTGCACAACACACAGAACATGGCCTTAGTTTGTACATTAAAAGGTTAGTATCAGAGCATTTTTTATGTACATGTTTTTGATGGGCCCAGACAGTCATTAACTGTTCATTGAACCAAGTTTTTGCACTTTTCAAATCAATAAATGCCATTGCCATGTAGGGCAGATAGTGAGTTTTGAAGACAAAATTGAGTACCTCACCTGAAACACAATGACAAAGGCGAGGCGAGCTGCCAGAATGGCCCAGAACTCTTTGGACAGTTCATACTTTGTGCTTGACCAAGGAGGATCTCTGTAGTCCTTATATCTGCAAAAACATCAAGGTTTGACATTGTCGGTTTTCGTAAAGCAAAATAAAAATCCCAGGACTTTTCCTCACGTTGATTGATATTGTTTTTTTTTGTTTTGTTTTACTCAACAAAAAGTGTAATTTATCACACAAACCTATTTTGTCCCGGTTGTGCAAAAAACAAACAAACTGAAAAGATGACCCAGATGCAGGACAACAAGATAACATTTCACAAAAATAACTTAGAGGGAACGTGAGAGTATACTACGAAGCTGGATTAGAGGGTTTGCAAGGTAAATTTAGCGTTAACCCTGGTTTTGCAGTGCTGCAAAACTTGATCCCTTTCTAGTAGGGATGGCCGTCTTGAACCAGCGATTCGGCACTGTTTCGAAGTCCCACAGTGCATGCATTTCAAAACACTGCTCCGAAACACAATTCAAAATGTGCATATCACATGACTCAAGCTGAAACCATTGTTTCAAAACCCTTCACTAGGGAGCGTCTGTGTTGAACCTTGGTTGAACCACAGGGCTTTACAAACCTTTTTCCATGTTTGTGTCGAGTTTCAGTACATAGTGTGAGTGTGCCCAGATAGCCTAGAACAAGCGCAGCAACTTTATCATCTAGGCCCTAGATGATAAAGTTGCTGCGCTTGCAAACATTGTTCGTCTAAGCTGTGGGTACGAATCCCTGCCCTGACAAATAACGGAAAGGCAACCTCTTTCACTCTGAACACCAGAACTCTTACCCTTATCTTTAAATAATTGTTAATGCTCAAGTGTTAATGCTAACATGTGTTTTATAAAAGTAGATTAGCAAAGAGAAGCACTGAGCTGGAGGAAAAATGTTAATGACATTTATGACAATTGCTTCATTGATTTATTTGTCTAGGACCACAGTAAGAACAATAACACACATTCAGGAAAAGTCCATATTTTAAAGGCAAATAAAATCAGAATGTGTTTTTATTTAAATCACAGATGTATCAATAAAATGGTTGAATCCTGAAACACTGTTGCCTGCTCGCAGCCAATCATTTCACGATTTTACCCACATTAGTCCAATCACGCACCAAGTGACGGAAGCCGTCGCCACACACTCTTCCAAAATATTAAAGATCTTTGAAATATTTTTGAAATAGCAAGTAGTTTGGCAGGCCAGGCAAGAAACGCTGTGTAAATGTGGTTGTAATGACACTTTGCCACTAGATGTCACTGTGGAGTGATTGTGCCTGAGCCTCGAATCACAGTTTAAAACAATCACTTCAGCTGCTTTAGAGTTTCATGAAGCTTCACTTTGCCCATCCCTACTTTCTAGCAGGAAACATGCCCATAGCATATAACCTGCTCTGGACCAGGTTCAGTTCCCGGCTTTGATAAGAAGACAGATCTTTGACCAATCAAAGGAGAGAATCCTCCGTTTTGTCACCCATACTCTGCGGTGTCCAGAGGGAGTGACGAGCAGAGAATAGGAAGCACCTTGAGCAGGGGTGACAGAAATCGCACATGGATTTTACAAAGTAGAGACATTGTGTTGTAACTTTTATGTGGCTGATGCAGATTCTGGATGACGACATGAAAAAGGCTTATAGGCCTATCTTGTTCACGTAATACTTAACTTGTAATAACAATTGTTAATAGAAGTGAACATTATGTACTGGTTCAGACTGGTGCCGTTAATGGTGCTGTATAATAGGCCTATACAGTGGTGAGAAAAAGTAAGGACACTGGAATTTCTAACATTTCTACCTAAATTGGTAATAAAATGTGGTCTGATCTTCATCAAAATCACAGGAATGATTAAACAGTGTCTGCTTAAACTAATACCACCCATACATTTACATTTGATCATATTTTTACTGGCCATAACATGTAAACATTCACATGAGAGCGTGGAATAAGTAAGTACACCGCCTGAATCTCGCTGAACTGCAGCAGTTTTGTAAAGAGCAATGGTCCAAGATTCATCCTGATCGTTGTGAGCGACTAATCTGCAACTACAGAACAGCAGTTATTGCAGCAAAAGAAGGATCAGCCAGCTTTTGAATTCCTTTTTCTATTGATGATAGCACGTTGTCCACGTTGTCCAAGAGGTCTAATTCAAAACCAGATGTCCGCCATGATATAGTGCTGTCACTGAGGAAGGAGGTAGGGTAAGGAGCTTGTATGCTTCCTCTCATATCTCCTTTAGCATAGGGACCTCTGGAGGTTCCTAGCCAGCGGTTAGGAGCTATGTGCATCCCATAAGCCACCGCAACACCACCACCGAGTGGGGGAGTGATTCCGAAAATTGCACAAACATTGTTGATTGACAGGCAATAAACAATTCTGCACAAGCCAAATTTTATAAAAGTGACAAATAAATGCTAGTCACCACAGCACAGTGACATCTCACTGTTTTAAAGATTTATTCAAAGTAAATAATACTTTTGCCTTCATTTAGGCCAAAGTAAACAGCCTAAATAAAGGCAGTTGGCGAACTTTAGCTTTTAATTAGAATAAAAACTTAAAAGCCACATGGCAAATTTGCATACATTGCACAGTGGTGGAGCAGACCTCACTGTGCACTAATGGGCTTTATCTCTCTGAGCATGAACCAATGGACAGGATTTAGTGGAATATTTGACCAGATCATTTTCATTTCTGTGACTGAGGGCTGCACCTGTTGAAGTAAGTCTGAAACTTGTTTGTATCATTGTCTGTTTTCTGTGTGGCTTCATAATGTTACGGTGGTTCATGTTTAAAACTTTCAAAGCCAGTGCAGATGTAACTACCGTCTGTGGAGTTTCAAAAGTGCTGTTTATTGAACACAACAGCAGTTTTACTTACATTAAATCACAGATTATGGTTAAGCAAGTTTGTTATATACATATTAATTAAAGCCAGCAGTAGGAGTTTTTGTAGTCCAATACAATATGGGTGATGTAGTTTTTATGTAACAGCTGTTGGTGATGTCATGGTCGGTCAGATTGTGCAAACGCAGCTGAGTCTCTAGTTCCTATCTGCATAGGGACGGTGTACCTTATTACATGACAAGGGGATAAAGGCTAGTATCAGGACATAGGAGCTATTATCGTAGAAAACGATGGAAACACAATGGACATGAACAGACACAAAAAACAAAACCGGGACCATGCCACTATTGTCTCCCCCAAACGCAAATCAAAGCACTGTAATTGCCACAGAATGCTGACAACTGATCATTAAAAATCAGTAAAGCAATATAATTCGCTTCCTAATAAATGAACATCTAATCAGTCATCTGTAGCACCGGGAGCATTTATATAAAGAAATTATGAGCAGACATGAACAAAGCCTTTTCTGGAAGTTGTTTTTACCAAAATGACATGCCATATTTTTCAAAGATTGTTTTTGTTAATCTTCTGTTGTTGTTTTTTTGTTTTTTATTTTTACTACGATGTTACACAGCTTCCTGGAGACGTAGGAAGACCAAAATATTGTAAGTTTGAAATCTCTAGTTTCTAACACAGAGATTTCTGTGACTTGTGATAGAGACCACAAGTCACACTCCCTTCATGAGTTATGAGCGATGGTTGGAGATGGTGGAGGCATTGGCGCCTTAGTTAGCCGCCTAGGTCACCCTGTTGTATAGAATGACTAAGCATTTATAGACTACTAGTGTCAATAATATCAATATTTATTTTGATTTTCGATTCTTCTGTAAGGTTTTTTTCTTGCAAATATTAGTGTTACCAAAAATAAAATAAAAATATAAAATACTTACCGAGACCGACTGTCCACTTATTCCTACGTCCCATGAGCCCTAACGTGAATTACGGGTGTGATTTCCAGTATGAACCAGTTTCCACAGTTATTTTGAAAAAGAAATCTGATTACTCCTTTATACTTGATTCGAAAAGTAGCAAAGTTAGATTACATGTTAGTGTATTCATTACATTTACAGTAGCAGCTGTCAACTGTTGTGAGATTAGTCTACTGTAGTTTGGGTATGTGACCACCAGAGGGCAGTACATTACTGCTATTGATTGAGTCTGACTCACTTCAGTGCGAAGCTATTCACGTCGTGCTGTGTGTAAAAAAAAATAAAATTTCCATGAAAATTACGACTTGAATAATACTAATTATTCAGATCATGAAAAATAATAATTACTTGTATTGCGCTTTACAAGCCCGTGAAGGCTTTACAAGCCTCGGTTACCAAGTTTCTCAAAGTGCTGCACTGTAGTAATTGTTAATTCACGGCATACTTGGTGGTGGTAAGCTACTACTATAGCCACAGCTACCCCTTGGGGTAGACTGACAGAAGCAAGGCTACCAGTCTGTGGCGATGGCACCTCTGACCACCACCAACCACTCACTTACACACTATTCATTCTGGCCTATGGTACATAGTTTTAGTGATAGGGGAAAACGGAGTACCCGGAGGAAACCTACGCAGACATGGGGTGAACAAGCAAACTCCACACAGAAAGGCCCCAGCCGGGCGAAGATCAACCTGGGACCTACTTGCTGTGAAGCACAAGTGCTAATCCCTGTGCCGCCACATGACACTGACAATAACCGCCTCCATTGGCTCTCTGCTTAATATCACCTGGTTGGACTTTCTCTGCAAGTTTGAGTGCCGGGCTGCAACTCCAAAAGTGTCTTAATTGTAGCACTTTTGAATCTACGTAAATACCACTTGAACAATGAACCATTTGCACTAATCTTTTTTTTATACACTTAAAGGGGCTGTGTGGAGTTTAGCAGTTTTGTACTCGCAATTGCCCCCTCAGGCCAAACGCGTAAATGCAGCCTCGATGATAAGCTCGTGCATGAGGCGCTCAGGCTTTATGAGCACCAGAAATAACAGTCCCGTCCTGGTCAATTTACAGATTTGCAGGCATGACTTAAACTGAGGTAAGAAACGTTACTGTTTTGTAAGATATTTAGACCAAATCAGTTTGAGTGAATGTTTTCCAAGATAAAATACTTGAGAAAATGCAGCAAAGTGAATCGAGTGAAGAAGCCAAGTAATACATATAAACGAATAATTGACGTTTGAAGGAGGAAAAAAAAAAATACTCGTATACTTTGTATGCATAAACGCAGGCCTAATTGAAATAATAAAATAATTCCACCGGTAGAAATGCTACTAGGAAAAGCCAAAATCGTCTCTTCAATTCCCTGGGTCCAAAGTTAGCGTAGCTAACTCGTAAACTATATTGTAAACGGCACATGTCCACTTTTTGTAGTCGTTTCACTACTTATAAATCCGTGAACAGTCATGCTTATTTTGCGGCCAAGAAAAGCTAACATTAGCAACATTATTTTTTCCATTGTAAATACAGCACCATTACCACTGTTACTCCTCAAATGTTTTGTAGGTACAGCACAATTACTGTTATTACTGACACTACTAGTCAGCTACTAATACTACACAACTTCTCTGTAGGTATAAAACCATTAGATCAACTCTTTTGGTAACTTCCAAATATGATTATTTTATGGCTTGTTTCAGTGAAGTTTGTACAACATGCACGAACAGTCGGACACCGTTGTTTTGAAGCATCGACAACACTTTTCCCCCACGTATTTAGTAATAATTTCTTACCTTTCAAGCAAAAATAAGCTGCGGGTCTTTTGAGAGATTCTCTCAACATTTTCCGATGTTTAGGCTACTCTGGTTCTTTGCCTACGCCGATCAGACTCGACTTTCGCCTTTTTTGTCACACTCGAATAAACTCTTAGTTTCTTTTTGTTATTTGGGGTCTGGGCTGGAGTTTCGATGGCGCTTGAAGCCGGTCTCCTCTTATTCTCCGCTAAATCCATCCTTCTGAAGTTACCACTCGCTCGGCAGCGTCAGTATAGAGGAGATACAGCTAACGCTACAGCTAACGCTACAGCTGAGCGTGAACGCGCATTACGCATTACGTTGTTTGCTTGTTCGACCCGAGCATAAACTATTTAAGTGACTTTACAGGCATATAGAGGCAATTGCGGTGAAAAGGCCAGGGCTCATTCTACTCACCAGGGCATTGCTGGAGCATGTATGAGAAAGAAATTTTAAATGTGTATACATTTATTTGTGGTTAAACTTATGTATAGTCCCTTTAAGGGAATTAAACTATGTGGGAACCTAAGTTGTTACAGCTGAAACGAAACTAGGAAAGGTTGGAAAGCGAAATGTTCCGTAATACGCACTTTACACTGGTGTATGAATGAGAGTGTGAATGGGTGAGCAGTTTCTTGATAAATGCTATATAAATGTGACCATTTATTTACTTTGCACTTGGCATGTTGCCTGTAACATACAGTATAAACTTCCACAGCCCTGCTGCAAGTGAGAGAAAAAAAAGACTAAAAAAAAAAAACCTTTTATTAAAGTGTTAGACCATTACTTTGTTCACAGTTGGAAGCACATGTTCAGAGATACTGCCCCAAAACCAAAAATAAAAGTAAGACATCTTTGATCAAGTGGAAGCGGCAGCCATTATATGGCCCTCGGTCCAGAAGATCCCCTCACCTGCAGATGTGCACTGTGTGGCCCAGGTTGTTGGGGTCAAAGGGTGCAGTGCCTGGCTGGAAGTCTGTTACGTTGAAGTAGGCCAATGTGTGGTTGACAAAGCCATGCATGGAGCCGTCAGGACTGTACATGTACTGGTACACCAGGCGGGGAATGAAGTCTGATGTGAAGGAGATGACAAAGGCCTAGGGGAAAAAACAGTTTTATCCATTATTGCAGGCACAGGAAATTCAGTCAGTATTTATAAATTAACAATTGAACTGGTGTGGTCGTACTGGTAGAAAAAAAAAAAGAAAGAAAAGAAAATAGATGTGCCGGAGAACTTCTCAGCATTTGTTAGCCTGCTCAATGCATTATTTCCTGTAGCAGTAAGGATTTAGCCATCAAACATCCCAAAGTATAAACCATCCAGATGTTTTCAGCTGTCATCAACCCATCGACCACATCTAGGTCATTTCAAAGCCCAGTTCGAAAATAAGAAATGAATGTACACAGTCTTTTGGAAATTTTACTTTAGATACGATTAGTGTATTAAAGTGGCCTTGGAGCTAAATGCTAAATTCTATTAAGTTATATTTCTGTTATTTGTGGGTCGTATACAAATCCAATGGCCAATAAACATGATCTTATAATATGATAATGATAGAGAAGCTACGACTCATTTGTATAGGGATAGAACACTCAATTCAAACAGGTCCAGGAAGCCGGTGGCTAGCAGAAGTACACATTTGAAGGAACTGGCTCTCATAGCTAACAACGTTTCTATCATTTCTATAGTAATATATACATGTTTGTGACTTATTTATGAAGGTGTTTTCAGCTAAACAAGTTAGACAGTGGTTAGTGTTATATCATCCAGCTTACTGTCAATCATAAGATGACGTGTTCCCAAGGAAGATATAGCTTTAGTACTGCAGAACACATCGCCTATAAGGACCAGCAGAGAAAGCTGCGGTCGCAGACAACATCTTGCTCTGGATAAAATGTATTTCCGTTTCATGTAAGATTTTTGGTAGCACCTTTTAGGTGTTTCAGATATTGTCAGTGCTGGTAGTTTATACAAGAGCTTTTATTTATTTATAGAATTTAGTTTAATCAAATTATTTAATACAGGGTCGGAGGGGTAATTAATGTTACTTGTATGCTGGATTCTCCAAATGTTACAAGTGAGATCTGTGGACTGTCTGACAATGATAGGTCAGCTGGTGCAATGTTAGTGTGAAGGTCTGTCTCACGGGAGAACCAGGTTCAATTCCCAGTTCTGTCCTCCAAATACTTGACCAGCAGAGGTGTTTATAGAATGTGAGGTTAGTACAGAAAACATGGAAAAGTACAAACAGCTAAAATTAAATTATTTGGAGGAGAGTTAAATGATATAACTAGAAATACTATGATAATATAATACATTTCAAACAGAGCCAGTAAATTGATATACACTAGTTCAGTTACAGGCGTGAACGTTGCAAAAAAAATAAAAATAAAATAAAAACAGCGCCTGCATAAGTGGGCAGCATGGAGCCTTTACTTTCAATCTCGGTGGTCTCTACAACGCTCCAGGGTCAATTGATGTGTCAGTTTTCTGGTCAGAGAGCTGCTGGGGCACTACAAGGTCAACTACGAACAAGTAACTGCCTGTCCAACGAAATAGAAGACCAAGTGTCCTTTTTTTAAATAATAATAATAATGCATCGGTTTTATATAGCGCTTTTCTGGACACTCAAAGACGCTTTACATTGCACTATTCATTCACTCCATACTTGATGGTGGTAAGCTACTATTGTAGCCACAGCTGCCCTGGGGTAGACTGACAGAAGCGAGGCTACCAGTTCGCGCCATCGGCCCCTCCGACCACCACCAACCACTCACTCACTACATACGCTAGGCTTCCTGGTGTTACCAAACGGTCTCCCATCCAAGTACTAACCAGGCCCTTCCCTGCTTAGCTTCCAAGATCTGACGGGATTGGGCATAGCAAAGGCGGTATGGTTTTGTGGTGACTTCTTTGGCGGTCCGGCAGTGAATGTAAAGGTTTATTCCAAGCATTAAGATGAGGTAGAGCTGACTGTGCAGACTTACATTGACAATGACTGCCACTTTGCTGAGGCCGCGGAGGAGGTTGTACCAGATTCCTGCACAAAAACACAGCAGTTGTAGTTATGGCGTCCTTCTTATGTGACTATACATGACACATACACATACACTTCACACAATGTCTGACACTGGTTTAGAATGAAGGTGTGAATGGGTACGTGGGTCCCTATGTAACAGAGTCTGATGCCTAACAAAGGATGGAAATTAGCCCATGGCAACAATCCAGCGTGGCGTGTTTACGTTTACACGCATGAGTCCGATGTGTGTTCATTAACATGCACTGTCCTGGCCAACGAAACAAATTCAAAGAAGATAAATCAATGAAAATAAATAAATGGCCAATGAAAGGTTAAACATTATTCCGACCTTAATATGAGGTATTTTCACTTGTCAAGTAAAAAATAAATAAGGAAAAAAAATCTGCTGGTATTTTTTACACTTAAAATAATAATAATTATAATAATAAAACAAAATCTGATTTCAGAAGTGTATTTAGGTAATGTAATAGGCCCTATACCCCCGCCTTTTTATTTTTTCTTGTGGTATTGGTTATGTCCATTATTATACTGTAAACATTTGTGGGGAATACTGTCATAAAGTATGCATCAATTTCATGAAATTGCAGACTATTGCAGTTATCTAGCATTTTTGTGAGTGACCTTGAACATTGTGAAATGTGCTTATAAACTTATCCACTTAAAGAACTGGGATGCTAAAAATGTGTCAGGAATGGGTTTGGACAAGAATTACCTATTGCATTTACTGGCTTCCTCTTTTATTGAAAAACTATACTGCCACAATATAAAACTGGAGATGCCACCTAGTTATTTGCAGGAGAGCACAGCGATATAGTGTAACATAATCACACTGTCACCCCAATGAGAAAAAAGGCAAGGCAAGTATAAACGGTATAAACTTTATTTATACCATGCATTTCGTACACAAGGCAACTCAATGCGCCTAGGCAACTCAATGAAAAAACATGTATGGATATTGTTGATGCTGTACAAAAGAGCTGACTTATAAAAAGACTCACCAACGTACGGTATAAATATGCCATTCTCTATATCTAAATGTGAACAGAACATGAGAGCCAAAAAATGACTTTCCAATAATGTTGTTTGCTTCTGGAAGGAGGTCCGAGCTCTGAACAGAGTTAATGCACGACTGCCCAGTGCAATTGAAGGAGTGTCCAGGGCAGAAAATATAGCTGAACTGTGGAGGCAGCATTACTCTGCTCCATTTAATTGTGCACAGTGAGCCCTTTAAAGTCGGAATAATTGATTATCGTGATGCACTGACCCCATGTGAAGTCCAAGAGGTTATAGCTGACAACAAGGCTACTGGGTCTGATAAAATCATGGCAGACCACCTTAAGTATGCCAGTCCAAAAGCGGCTGTACTGCTAGCATTAAGGTGCTTCCACACCAAATGCTTTTTGGGCATCAAAAACGCGCCTAAAGCCCGTAGTTGGACGCTTGTGCTCACTGAAGTCAGACGCTTGTCAAGATGCTCTGGCCGCACGTCAGCTCAGAGTGTGTTCGTAGCCATCTTGGAAGTAGCTTTTGCCTTAAAAATACTGGCTGTTTGGGACAAACTAGTCTCCCATGCTACTACCATGTCCTATGGATCTTGAACTATATCCCCATGATCCCCATGGTCTACGCGAAATCTCCCTAGTATTTAAACCTATATCCAGCCCCAGCTACGATTGAGGATGGGACATATTTTGTGCCGGTAGCAAGTGGCTATAGGCCCGGTATAGCCCCGTTAGCATGTTACAATACTACCATATTTTGCCCTTCTTCCCGCCGTCTTCCCGTATTAGCTTACTCCTGTAAATTTCCGTATTATTACAAAATATACAAAAGCAGTCCTCTGTCCCTCCAAACTGAACTCTGTTACTAGCCTCGTGAGAAATGCCGCCCGCAGAAGGCTGAGTGGCAGTTGTATAGCTCTAAGTCTCCCGTTTTCATTGGGCTGGTGAGGCGGCTCGCAAATGGGCTTGCAGTGGGCGCTAGAAAATGTCCCGTATTTTTGAAACCAGAACTTGACAGGTATGCATGTACTTAGTACTTGGTTTGAGCCCCTTTTACTAGAATTACTGCCTGAAAGGAATAGGCCACTGTTTTACATACTGAGATAATGTTCTTACCTTAGCTTAATACCTTAATTAGTAATACCTTAGAAGCACTTCGACTTTACTGCGCAGACGTCAAAGTTCTCCTAAGGTATTATTACTAGGGCTGCACAATATATCACAAAAAATATCGTATCGCGATATTAGGTGATGCAATATCCGTATCGCAAGCCACAATATATCGCAGCATCACTAAAGTCTGTATCTGACTGAGATCGACACATTTTTTTGCAAACTTAGCCAAAAACTAAAAGTTACATTTTAGTCTTGTTTTGGTGCTGATGTAGTGTTTTTTAAGTCCTCTTCTGACACGATTTGCTGAAAAACTAGTGACTTACAATTGGTGTTCAATTCGAATGGAACGTATCGTATTGAAATGGTTAAGTGAACTATCGCAGTAATATCGTTATCGCGATATTGCACAGCCGTATCGCATATCGCAAGTTACTTCAATATCGTTCAGCCCTAATTATTACGCCTTACAATATAGTGCCCCTTTTTATCCGCTTAGAAAATTGTCATGTTTAATTTTGGCTGGGAGAGGCTAATTGCTAACAACATTTGCGTGACTGAGCGCACGCACAAAGACCAGACAGGTACGCATCAACTCGTCTAGGTACGCACATATCTCAGTATGTAAAAATGGTGGCCTATTCCTTTAATACGGTTGTGTGGCTTGGATGCTATCAGCCTGTGGCACTGCTGAGGTGTTATGGAAGACCAGGATGCTTCAACCAGAGGAATATGACATTTGAACCCCATGTTCAGGATCCGTCTGTGTGTGGTGGCTCTTGACGCACTGTCTCCAGCCTCAGTCCACTCCTTGTGAAGGTCCCCCACACTTTTGAATGGCCTTTTCCTGACCAGACTGCGGTCCTCCCTGCAGCTTGTGCTCCTTTTTCTGACATACTTTCAATTAATGTGCTTTGATACAGCACTTTGAGAATATCCAACTTCTTTTGCTAATGCCTTTTGAGCCTTTCCCTCCTTATGGAAGGTGTCAATGATGGTTTTCTGCACAACTGTCAGGTCAGCAGTCTTCCCCATGATGGTGAGTTCTACTGAAACACTGAGAGACCATTTAAAGTCTCAGGGACCCTTTGCAGGTGTTTTGGATGAATTAGCTGATGAAAGCTGATGTTCGGAACATACTGTACACCTTTGTATACTGCCCCACTGTGGTGCTGATAAATAATAAACCATAATATACCCAAGGAACAGTGTGTCACACAATAGTGTCCGTGGGATGGACCAAAATTGTAGCGAAACAGCTGAATACTCGTACCGTTACACCCCTAATGCCCCACAATGTATTACATGTTTCAGTACAAAGAAATCCTCACCAATGTCCTTGGCCCTGGCAGCTATGGGCCGGCGCAGCTCTGTCACAAACTTCTTAGCGTCCAGACGAATCTCGATGATGTTGTTGAGGAGAGCGAAGAGAGGAGCAAGGGGGAAGGAGGCCACAAACAGGGTCACCATGCCGAACTGGATAACTGGGCAACAAACAACAAACTCCGGTTATGACAAGTGGATTAAAATGTGTTCACACTGAGTGACAAAGTGATCTTTACTTAAATGTCATTTGAGAGAATTGAGAAAAAACAAACACAAACATACACTTTAAGAACTTGTTTTTCTCTTTGGAGTTGTGTCTGTGTAAGTTCTCAGTCGTACAGGAGTTGTCCATCTTCAAAGAAGGTACTTGAGTCATCTTCTGTACTTGGTAGTCTCCAAACGTTTCGCCTCTCATCCAAAAGGCTTCGTCAGTGAACAAGGTTACGCTGCGTGTTGACCCGAGCCGGGTCAACCCCAACTCCTCCCAACTGGTCTTTATCTACGCTGCGTGCTGAGCGTAACCTTGTTCACTGACGAAGCCTTTTGGATGAGAGGCGAAACGTTTGGAGACCTCAACTACCAAGTACAGAAGATGACTCAAGTACCTTCTTTGAAGTCTCTGGAGTTGTGTTTTGAGTCCCTTGCACATCTTTGAGTAATGTTTGAATATTCTTCAATGGCTATACCTTGCAGTGTTATGGCAGCTCCCAAAAAAAAAAATCCATAACATCACTATAATCCATAACATCACTGCTCCCCCTTTGAGAAATGTTTTTACACTCAATTCGGAGAGAATCTCTAGAACCACACGGTCGACAGTCAGAGGAGAGTGCAGCGTACCAAGACGCAAAACTGCATATGGTCAACAATCATTCTCTTATAAAGCAGCGAGCCTTTGGAACACTCTCCCAAATGAAATTATTTCATGCACAAATTATAGCACATTTACACGCCTGACCAAACAGTGGTTATTATCAAAGCAAACCTGTACGCACTGAATGACTGTGATATGAACACTGTAAACTGTGAGTGAGTGAGTGAGTGAATGATAGAAAGTGCTTTTATGATGTGAGCTTCTATGTATTATTCTGTATATATTTTATGAACTTTTGTAAGTATAACATCAACCTGTCCAGGGACTGCGGGTGGAAATTAGCATTTTTGCTATAACCTGGCACATGACATCTCTTCTTTTTTAGACTAATGTTGTTGGTGCATTGTCCCTGATCAAATAAATAAAGTGGAGAAAAAAAGAAAAAAAAAAGCCCTCATACTTTTCTCGCCTCTCCTAGCGAGGCTTAATCCATTCAACGCAAAGTAAAAAACATTCGCCATAGGTTCACTACAGCCATATGAGGCAGAGTGGAGGATTTTTTTGTTTCAGCTGTTTAAGATCAATATTCCATGAGACAATTTTTGCATGAGACATTGTTGTTTAAAATAAACCATTTATTGAAAACAACTGAACTATAAAACTGAAATAGGCTATTTTGCTCTCCTCAGGTCAGTAAGAAACTGCTCTCCTCAGGTCAGTAAGAAGCTGCTCTCCTCAGGTCAGTGAGAAGCTTCTCTCCTCAGGTCAGTGAGAAGCTGCTCTCCTCAGGTCAGTGAGAAGCTGCTCTCCTCAGGTCAGTGAGAAGCTGCTCTCCTCAGGTCAGTGAGAAACTGCTCTCCTCTGAGAAACTGCTCTCCTCAGGTCAGTGAGAAACTGCTCTCCTCTGAGAAACTGCTCTCCTCAGGTCAGTAAGAAGCTGCTCTCCTCAGGTCAGTGAGAAGCTGCTCTCCTCAGGTCAGTAGAAGCTGCTCTCCTCAGGTCAGTAAGAAGCGGCTCTCCTCAGGTCAGTAAGAAGCGGCTCTCCTCAGGTCAGTAAGAAGCGGCTCTCCTCAGGTCAGTAAGAAGCGGCTCTCCTCAGGTCAGTAGAAGCTGCTCTCCTCAGGTCAGTAGAAGCTGCTCTCCTCAGGTCAGTAAGAAGCGGCTCTCCTCAGGTCAGTAAGAAGCGGCTCTCCTCAGGTCAGTAGAAGCTGCTCTCCTCAGGTCAGTAGAAGCTGCTCTCCTCAGGTCAGTAGAAGCTGCTCTCCTCAGGTCAGTAAGAAACTGCTCTCCTCAGGTCAGTAAGAAGCTGCTCTCCTCAGGTCAGTAAGAAGCTGCTCTCCTCAGGTCAGTGAGAAACTGCTCTCCTCAGGTCAGTGAGAAGCTGCTCTCCTCAGGTCAGTGAGAAGCTGCTCTCCTCAGGTCAGTGAGAAACTGCTCTCCTCAGGTCAGTGAGAAGCTGCTCTCCTCAGGTCAGTGAGAAGCTGCTCTCCTCAGGTCAGTGAGAAGCTGCTCTCCTCAGGTCAGTAAGAAGCGGCTCTCCTCAGGTTAGCAGATGAGCATTGTTTGGCATCAAGGGGTCCCCGGAAGCAATCGCTTGATCACTTCCTGAGGACCCCTAAGCTGTTCACGCTAGGGTTGGGCGATGTCCCCTTAATTGGCAGTTGACGATGTTTACAGTGAACCATCGTGATGGACGATGATATCGTCCATATAAGCATTTTTTAATTTACATAGCCTATGTATAAGCTGAATTATATAGGCTGAATTTGATTTATGTTAGGAAAAATGTGAGATTGCTGGATAAATGTATCTAAACTAAACATGATCTGAACAGAGTCATGGAACACGCATTTTGCAACAGAAATGCATTAAAACTCGACTTATTTAGAGCTGCTCCTCAATAACAAGGCTCTTATCACACTAATACAGCTGTAATTCAGAGCTTATTATCAATTTTTTATTATCAATTTTAACGTAATGTTTAAGAAACAGTGGGTGAACGGGACAATATTTAGAAGTTTGCGTCGTAGCCTACGTTATTGAAGCTGCTCCACGCGCCGCGGTCCGTGTGCTCTGCACTGCACCTCTTTCTCTCCTCTCTCTCTCTCCTCTCTCCGTGAGAACATCCAAACCCGTGTGCTCTCAGCTCTGATGTGAGACCCATCGTGGCATTTTAAAACTGTTTAGTTTCCGTGCGAAAAGCAAAGCGAAACCACGCGGTGTTAAACAGTAGCTGCTTTAGAGAGAGAGAGAGAGAGAGAGAGAGAGAGAGAGAGAGTACCCCGCGCGTCAGAAATAGAGCAGCGCTGCGTCTTTATTTTAATAATTACGGCTAACAACACATCATGTCTTCGGGCTTCTGGTAGGCTACTTAAACTAGCGTGCATATTAGCTATATTCGAGATTTAATTTACAGTGCAATCCCAGCAAAGTTTGTAGGTTTACAAGGCCCACAGAAGATCAGCGGGTGTTACTGACAGGAGGGGGCATCACGATGGTTGCTCTCCATCGTGATGTTGCTCATCCATCACGATGGATATCGTCCATCGTCCCAACCCTAGTTCACACTGAAAAAGACAAAAAATAAAAAAGATCATCATCTTCATAACTATCAGGATGTATCACAGTATCAAAGATTATTTAAGACCATCATACAGAGACAGATGCAGTGTAGAAATAATGAGAAAAAGTAAAGAAAAAATTATCATTGAAAAAAGCAAATAAAAATAAAAACAAATAATAATAATTATATGTAGAAAAAGTTTAGAAAAATGCCTACAAGTTATGATTCAATGTATAAATCTTATTTTTTCAAGAGTCATTATGTTCACATCTCTGCAGATGAGGTTTTCCACTCTTTGAGAATGAGTCTTTTGGCCAGAACAGTCCCAAGAAGCAACAGAACCCTAATATGCTGTGAAAGATTTTGTGTTTCTGAAGACCACCCAAACAGGATCAGCTGTCAGGGACAAGGTTTCTCTGATACACCCCTTAGTAAAAAAAGAAGACGCTGGACCAAAATGGTTGAATAATAGGACATTCCCAAAACGAATGCGACAGTGATCCTTCAGCTGATTTACATTTATCAGCACGGTAGTACAGCGGTTAGCGCTCGTGCTTCACAGCTAGAAGGTCCGGGTTCGATTCCCACCAGGGACGGGGCCTTTCTGTGTGGAGTTTGCATGTTCTCCCCGTGTCTGCGTAGGTTTCCTCCGGGTACTCTGGTTTCCCCTACCACTAAAAACATGTACAATAGGCCAGGATGAATGTGTGTGTGTTTGAGAGTGCGCATGGGGGACGACGGATGCAAATTAGCCCAAGGCTACAATCCGGTGTGGCTTGTTTACATGCATGATACCCATGTATGTTCATTAACATGCACTGTCCCGTCCAAATAAACCAATAAACATCACATAATGGAGATACATCAGGATAAAATGTCTGTAAAGAAACTTTGGAGTAATAGAAACGATGAATCACTTTAAACTGCATGAGCCTGTGTCTGCTGTTAATTGAGCAATTGTGAATTTGAGAGAGTGTCCGTTCCCATTGTTGTTTCGGTATTGTTGTTCTTAGTTCCTTTTCCCATGCTTTTTTAACACCGTCTGCTGATGTGATGTGTACAATGAAACTGGCAAATTTAGCAATAAGCTTTTTGCTTGTGGGTGATAAGTTAAGTACTGTATTTCTAAGAGAGGAGGATTTTCATTTGACAACTGAGAACTTGATAAATTATCTTTTGTAAATTTCCTTTACTGCAAATAGCAAAACCAACTGGATTGGGACAGATTGAATTTAATTCGCAATTGCTCAAATGAACAAGACTGCCCTCTAGGTAAACATCTTTTATGCATTTAATCCCATTTAAGTGCAAATTAAGAAATGTTCTGTCTGTTATAGATGGATTAAATGCATGATTAAACAGTTTTTTAAATTTGAGATAGAATTTTTATTGAATATCTCACCACTATACTGCGGCTTGTTGATTTAATAGAAGAGACTGGTTTAGTAAAAAGTAAAGATAACAATGATGTGTAAGGTTTAATTAATGACTGCAGTTCCAATTTCAGCCACAAAGGAGCAACATTAAGTGATGTATTGTTTGGGAACCCCATCTTCTTTCAGATTTGATGCCCAGTAATAATTTGTGAACATTGGAAGGCCCAGTCCCCCCTCTGTACATCTGAATAAGTGCTTTTTTGATATTCTGGTTTTTTTTATATCCCCACACAAAATCTAGAACTAAAGATTCGAGTTTTTGGAAAAAATCGGCAGGAATGAGAATTGGTAGGTAAGATAAATACATTTTGGCAGGGTGATCATTTTGATAGCATTCACTCTACCTAACATGGAGAGGGGTAGGGTCTTCCAATACTCAATGCACCTTTTAAGTTTCTCAAAGCCTTCGGTAAAGTTCAGTTTTAGTAATGATTCATAATTCTTAGCTATTTTCAAACCGAGATAAGATATATAGTTTTCTGCGACTTTAATAGGGTTCTGACTGATTTGAACATTTTCTCCTAAAAAACATAAGCTCGCTTACCGAACTAAGGCCTGTTCGGAATGAAACCGACCTGGTCTGGATGGATAATTTCTGTTATGCGGTTGCTTAATCTTGTTGCAAGTACCTTAGTTAGAACTTTATGGTCTAGATTGAGCAAGGAGATAGGCCTATAATTGGCTGGATCAAGTGGGTTTTCCCCCTTTTTCGGTATTCCACATATATGGGCTTCATACAAGGAACTTGGAAGCTTGTTGTCTGAGAAAGAGTCATTTAACATTCTAAGTAGTATAGGAGACAGTATTTCACTAAAAGCTTGCTAGAACTCTGCTTCAAATCCATCTGGACCAGGACTCTTGTTCACGGGGAAAGATCTCAATGCCCTTACAAGTTCAATGGAAATAGTATTATCTAAAGAATTCTGCTGATTTGGACTCAATTGAGGTAGAGTTACTGTAGTAAAAAAAAAAATCACTGAAGTCATTAGCCAATGTAGCTGAATTAGATTTATAAAGTTCTGCATAAAAGTCTTTGAAGATTGTTAATATCCTGTAAATCTGTACATATTTCCCCTGTTTTTGAGCATATTTTGTGAATAGCAGCTTTGGCTTGATCTCCTTTGAGCTGTCTAGACAGACGTTTTTGGGTTTATCCGATATTTCAAAGTGTTTTTGTTTATTTTTTAATAAAAGTTTGGATACCTCCTCGTGAAGAAGAGTTATTTTCGTTTTTCAGTTTCAGTAACTTATTGTTGTCAGACTGCAAGAGGGAATTTATATGAATTACTTCCATTTGTTTTATTTCTTTTTCTAATTCTTTCTGCCTTTTCCTTGTTTCTTTTCGTTTTGAGCTTTCAAATGAAATGATACAGTATATACTCTCACAGTAGCCTTGAGGGCTTCCCACGAAGTGGAGTCTGAGACCTCTCCGTTATCATTCACCTCAAGAAAATCTTGGATAATCTTATTCATAATACACTTTAAAATCTTGATATAATAATAATTGTGGATTGAATTTCCATTTTTGTTTAATTTTAGGAAGATCAGTTTGGATCTGCAGACTCACAGGGCTGTGATCTGAGATGGCTCTACTGTGATACTCAGGGTTACTGATATTGGAGAGGGCGGAGGCTTCCACTAAAGAGTAATCAATTCTAGTATAAGAGTTGTGTACAGCGGAGTAGAATGAATATTCCCTTTTATCAGGATACTTTGTTTGTTTCTTGATCTCATAAGATTATTGATTGTTTTAGTTGAATTAGCAATTATATGAGATTTGAATGACAATCTATCTAAAGTGGGATCTAGAAGGCAGTTGAAATCACCACCAATGTAGATATGGGAGGATCTATCATCAGGAAGTAAATCAAAAACTCTATGATAAGAATTGGGATCATCGGTGTTTGGTCCATATATATATTCAGAAATGTTACTGGGCGACTTCCGGGTTCACGGCTGACCAATATGGCTGATTAGTCTTTGAGCTCCTCAAAGTGGGGTGTACTTTCCCCTGAAATTCAAGTGCTTTTGCTTTTGAAATAGACTATTTTCCCGAAAATATGCCAGGGGGAGGCAAGAGAGGGCCTAGGAGAATGCAAGGAGATAAAGAACAGCAAAACGTCGAACACAATGAAGCACATGCTAACACCGATGAAGAAGATGGCGATGGCGAGGCAACAGCGCGGACACTGCACGAGACTATGCTAAATATTAGCAGGCAGATAAGTGGCCTGCGGACGGAGCTGAAATCGGATTTGGATGCATTCAAAGAGGACATGAAAA
This sequence comes from Neogobius melanostomus, assembly GCA_007210695.1. Taxonomy (NCBI): domain Eukaryota; kingdom Metazoa; phylum Chordata; class Actinopteri; order Gobiiformes; family Gobiidae; genus Neogobius; species Neogobius melanostomus. The sequence goes on from VHKM01000487.1 coordinate 65,751, forward strand.
AAGAGATGAATACTCTTAAACAAGACATCAACCAACAACTAACGGCGACAAAGCTAGCGGTGCAGGAGCAGAGTGAAAAACTCGAAGAAGCCCAGAGTCGCATAGGAGGACTTGAAACTTGGTCAGCGGCCGCTAACAACGCGCTCAGACAATCACTAAAGGAGCAAAAGAAGATGATGGATAAGATTAACGATCTGGAATCAAGGGGGAGAAGGAACAATCTGAGAATTTACGGGGTCCGTGAAGGAGAAGAGGGCAGCTCCACAATAACCTTCGTTGAAAACCTACTTCGAGGCGAGAAGTTGATCAGCGAGGGTACAGACCTGCAAATACAACGAGCTCATCGCTCCCTTGGCCCCAAACCCGCCGCGGATGCTCCCCCACGATCCATTATCGTGAACTTTCTCGAATTTAAGACCAAGGAGGCTGTACTGAGAACCGCGTTGCAGAAGAAGATACTCATAGGAGACAAGTCCGTAGCATTTGATCATGATTACACCGCGGCTGTGGTGCAACAGCGCCGAGCTTACAAACATATAAAGAGCGCGCTAAAGGCAAAAGGCATCAGATTCCAATCACCTTTCACCAACCTTCGAATTCATTGGGACACGGGCCCACGGTTGTACCACACCCCGGCGGAGGCTGCACGTGACATGAGACAACAGGGAATCGAGGTGGAAGAGCCCCGGGATCATGGAGGACCCGACCCGGCTGCCCTGCTGGATCAGCTCGAGACCGCATCACCATGGCAACTCGTCCCTCGCCACAGTGACAAGAGAGCTATTCAACGTGTACGCGATCGACTACAAGAGTTTCAACGCACCCCATCCTAACTTGATTTCAGCATGTCCCATAGGTACTTTTCACTTGTTTATTTTGGGACCAACAACCCACGCATAAGACATGTGCTAATTAGAGCTACGGTTATAGTTGATAAAGAGGATTCTATTGTAGGCTTAATCAATATATGTGTTCACCCTACTTTGAGGATGACCATTTTGATCTGGAATGAGTGAAACTCACTTTGCGTTATCACTAGTTCTGGGAGGGGGCCCTCGCTTTGTGCAAGGCTTTTCCCCCTCATATGATGTTGGGATTAAAACCCAGAGTGTATTTCTAATACCTCATTTTGGAAGTCCATTTGTTCATGTTAAATATTTGTGTTTGTTCATTAGTTTATTCTTGTTGTTTTTTGTTTTGGAGGCTTTGGGAAGAGGAAGATCTACATTTTATTGTATTATTATTCGATGATACAAAAACTTGAAATAATGTCACTGAATGTAAATGGCCTTGGGAATGCAATCAAGAGAGCAAGGGTAATGACAAAAATAAAGAAAGAAAATAAGCACGTTATCTTACTGCAGGAAACCCATTTGTCACCACAAGAGCATGAGAAATTAAAACAATTTGGATACAAGAAAATCTGTCACAGCTCTCATGTGCATAGTCACAAAAGAGGTGTAGCAATCCTCATCTCGAAGTCCTTGAAATTTGACATATATAAAGAAATAAAAGACAAAGAGGGGCGCTATGTTATAGTGAAGGGCAAAGCTGAAAACAGCATATTGACTTTAGTTTCTATATATGCACCTCCAAATAGTGATAGATCTTTTTTTAAAGATTTATTGGACGTGATCACTCTAGAATCTGAGGGAATTTGTGTTTGTGGTGGGGATCTCAATGTAATACTGAATTATAATCTGGACACAACTAGCCAAAATAGAAATAAAAAAGCAATTGGGAAATTTTTAAACACCACCTTGGAAGAAACTGGACTTGTAGATGTGATGGGGAATTATAGAGTTAATTCGGCCCTCACACATGGCCTTATCATATCGTACTACCAAAACAGTACAATTTGGCCTTCTATGACTTGTGGCCTAGAATACATGTGGCACACTGTCAGGGCATAGAATTCACGTGGCACACTGCCAGTGGTAGATGCTTAGTGCCTACGTGGCACCAGGTTTACTTAACTCTCTTGATGTGGAAGGATGGACAGATTTGAATGTTAGGACTGTGCTACTGTACTGTGCTTTGAGCTCATGCCTCGGGTCTCGCAAAGATGGCAATAAAACTTCTCCTGCATAAGACATCCGACTGCTGCCCATTCTTCCCGACCTTTCTACCATCGTTTTGTAGAGATTCTCTTACAGATGTATGGAGGCTGCTGCACCCCACACAAAGAGACTATACTCATTACTCTGTCCCGCACTCTGTGCACACACGAATTGATTATTTTCTAATGCAAAAGGAAACATGTTACAGAGTGTTGGACTGTAAAATTGGAGTCGCTGATGTCTCTGATCATAATGCGATTTTCTTGACTGTCCAAATAGACGTCACACCCAAAAACACTGTGTGGCGGCTCAATGTGGGCATTCTCAACAATGAGACAATTGTAAATGATATCAAGCAAGGAATTGACACATTTCTTGTTGAAAATGATAATGGAGAAGTTGATCCTTTAATTCTCTGGGATTCATTGAAGGCTGTGCTACGGGGAAAGATAATAGCTAAAACTTCACAACTTAAGAGAGTTAGAAAAGAGAAGTATGAAAAATTGATGAATACTTTGAAAGAGTTAGAAAATAAATTTAAGTGTAAAAGAGAATTAAATACACAAAAACAGATATCTGAAGTAAAAACCCAAATAGAAGAATTACTTAATCAAGAAGTAGAGAAAAGGGCAAGATATGTTAAGCAAAGTTATTATGAACTTGGTCCCAAGTCAGCAAAGTTGCTTGCTCGTAGATTGCGGAAACAACAAACGGATATTGCAATTCACAAAATTAAAAACCCAATATCACAGAAAATTGAAACTAAGCCTGAGGAGATTGAAAAGATTTTTAGAGAATACTATCAAAAACTTTATTCACAAGATGGGGCAGTGAATATACGGTGCATAAGGAATTTTCTTTATTCCTTAGACTGACCTAGCATTGGGGAGATACAGAATAAAATAATTACCAAAGAGATTACACTAGAAGAATTAAATAATGCACTGGGAAAATGAAGACTAATAAAACTCCGGGTAGTGATGGGTTTCCTGCAGAGTGGTACAGAATATTTCGTGACAAACTGAACCCAATTTTATTGAGATCTTTTAACTGGACGATTAAGGAAGGCCGTATACCACCATCTTGGAATGAGGCCATTGTGTCTTTGATACCTAAGGAGGGGAAAGATCGAGACGATTGTGTTAATTACAGACCCATTTCCATTTTGAACGTAGACTATAAATTGTATACTTCAATTATTGCTAAAAGACTGGAATCATTTGTTACAGACTTGATTGATGAGGACCAGTGCGGGTTCATTCTCGGTAGACAAACACAGGACAATATTAGAAGAACTTTACATATACTTGGAAAAATCAACAGAAATAAAACAAGTGCAGCTCTTATAAGCCTGGATGCTGAAAAGGCATTCGATAGGGTTGGGTGGGAATTCCTGTACCAGACGCTGGAAAGATTTGGATTTAATCAAGATTCAATTAAAATCATTAGGGCAATTTATCAACAGCCTACCGCTAGAATCAAAGTGAATGGGTCTTTAACAGATCGTTTCAATTTGAGCAGAGGAACGAGGCAAGGCTGTTGTTTAAGCCCTACCCTCTTTGCTCTGTATATTGAACCACTGGCACAGGCCATTAGACAAGAGGAGGGATTAAAGGGTATCACTATGGGACAAATTGAGCACAAAATAGGACTATTTGCTGACGATATTATGCTATACTTGCAGGACTTGGACACTTCTCTCCCTAAACTCTTGGAGGTAATTGAACAGTTTCATGTTTGTTCTGGTTATAAACTAAATATCACAAAAACTCAAGTTATTCACTTCAATTACTCTCCAGGAGAAGAAATTAAAAATAAATTACATGTAAATTGGAAAACAAAAACACTCAAATATTTAGGTGTAAACATAACAAAAAACCCTGAGCTGTTATACAAAGCAAACTATAACCCAATAAATGATAATTTAAAAAATGATTTGGAGAGGTGGTCGACTTACCCGTTAGATTTTAGTAGCAGAATAAATGTAATAAAAATGAATATGCTGCCAAGGCTACTTTATCTGTTCCAGTCGCTACCAGTGGAAATACCACCTCAACAATTTGCGCAATGGGACAACATGGTGTCAAGATTCATATGGGGAGGAAAACGTGCCAGAATACGTTTCTCTACTTTGCACCTGCCAAGGGAGAAAGGTGGAATGGCTTTGCCGAACTTAAAACTGTACTTTCAAGCTGCACAACTACGACCTTTGTGCCTTTGGTGCGATAACTCTTATACTGCACGTTGGAAAGATATTGAGACTTATGCACCAGATTATAATGTTCAAACCCTGTTGGGAGAGGAAGGCCTAGATGACACTCTAAGGAAGGTTCTAAATCCTATAGCTATATTTTCCCTTGGGATATGGTTCTCTCTGATTAAACAATTAAAACTAAAAAATGATCAAAAATTGTTGAGATGGATAGCACTGGATAACAGATTTAAGCCGGCTAATTATGACAGTACTTTTAAAGACTGGATGAGTAGGGGCCTGACAGCTTTCTGCATAGCAACCAAAAATAACAAGATGAAGAGTTTTCAAGAGCTGAAGGATAGATTTGACCTAAATAATCATGACCTATTCAGATACTTACAGTTGAGAGATTACTATTACAAAGAAATTAAGGGGATTTCTTCTGATATGGTGAACCCTCTTATTGAAATGATGTGTGGTGCTTACCATCAAAAGACTAATAAGATTGTGTCTAAACTCTATCGGAGTCTGAGGATGAATGGTATCAAACATGTTGTCTACTCCAGACCTCTACCAACTCCCAGCAGTGGAGAGAATTTAATTGGAAATGTTTTATGAGGTTCTTCATAACTCCTTATTTGAAAAGTAAACAACTTGGGATACCTCAAGGCTGTTGGAGGGACTGTGGTAATATGGACGCAAATCACGCCCACATCTTCTGGACATGTCCTAAAATTCAGCCATTTTGGACTCTTGTTAATAATACTTTACAGAAGGTGTTGGGATACAGCATCCCAAAGGAATGTAAAGTTATGTTTCTCGGGAACATCACAGAAAGTGTACAGAAGGAGGATCTTTATTTATCCAAGATTTTATTGACTGCGGCCCGAAAAGCTATCACCAAACTTTGGCTCAAATCAAACACCCCAGATCAACAGCAATGGACCAATTTAATTCAAGGCATTTTTATAATGGAAAAATTAACCTACTCCCTAAGGTTAAGAGTACCATCATTTCAGAAAAAATGGAGAAAATGGACACTTTTTTTTACCCCTGAGACTGCATAACTGCTCTTCAGCTGTACAGACTTTAATTTTGTGAGATTCGGTTGATTTTCTGGTAAACTTACACTAAAGATATTTTAGAATTACTGTAAGGCTTATTAATCAGTGACTACGATGACCTCATCTGTACTTTTTTACTTCTGTTTCAATTGTATTGGACACCTCCTCCTCAACCTCTTGATTTTGTTCAATGTATTTTGTTTTTTTTAATTTTGTTATAAAACTCCAATAAAAATTAAAGCTGTAAAAAGAAATGTTACTGGGCAGGTTGTAATATGACCATTTAATAAAACAAATCTCCCATTAGGATCAATTATTTTCGATGCAAGTATGAAAGGCACATTTTTATGGAATAAGATGGCTACACCCCTAGCTCTAGCTTGTGAAATAAAGGGTGCATGATAAACCTGAGATATCCAGCTAGCTTTGAATTTGTGTTTTGTGTGTTTGTGTCTTTACAGAGATGCGTTTCTTGCAAGAATAGAACGTCTGCTTTTAATGATTTTAAGTATGAAAAAACCTTCCCTGCTTTGATGTTTTTAGCTAACCCCCAGACATTCCATGAAACTAGTGTGATTTTTTTCTTACAAGTTGACATTATAATGATTTAGGATATTTATCTTTACATGAAAAACCTTAGTAATTGGTAAGTTGAAATATGATTGTGCACCTCTCTCCTCCACATTCAAACCCAGATTCATACACACACAACGTTCACACCCCACTGTTCCCCCTCCCTCCGTCCCCATTGTGTGTAAGCCATTTTTTTGGAATGAGATCTCCATTGTGATGTTGTCCATAAGACGTCGTGTTGGTCGAAGTTCATCCTGATTCCCCAGTCCCAAAGTCCCCCACCCCCATAGTCAGGCTCAGGGCGCATGCTAGTAGTTGCGTTCACTGCCCCAAACAGTAGCTCGGCAGCGAAGTGTTTTTAAATCTCCTGCATCCTCTGGTGAAATAAAGCTGGGTGAAAAGTGACATTCTGCTTTATGCTCCTTATAAACCTTGTCTGTCAGACCTAACATTAGTGATGGTTAGCCACTTAGATCTTTCATAATGAAAGTCTTGGTGTCTGTAGGAGAGGTAAAGACCTTTACCGGGTCGTTGTACTCCACATGCAGGCGAGCTGGAAACCGCAGTGTAAACTTGATTTCCTTCTCCTGCAGTATGTTCATTACCTCTCGAAAGGCACGTCTTTGCGCTGTCACCTCGGCAGTGTAGTCTGGAAACACAAACACGCGCAGGCCGTTGTAGATCAGCTCCTGGTCTCGGCTCAGTCGAAGAAGTAGCTCCTTGTCATGGTAGAAGTGTATCCTTGCGATGATGCTCCTGGGGCGCTTGCCGTCACCGTTGCGGGCGAGTGGGACACGGTGCGCACGGTTCACCACCACCGGCTTGGAAAAGTTATTCGTTCTAAACAACTTCGGTATCAAGTCCGTAACGAAATCCGTAGGTCTTCCCTTTTCTCCTTGATCTGGTATCCCGACTATTTTTATGTTATTACGTCTTGAGCGCCCTTCCAGGTCGTCTATTTTAGCTGCAAGTTTCTCGTTGGTCTTCTGTGTTTCAGTCAATTTGTGCTCGAGTGCTTCAATACAGTGCTCGTGGTCAGAACCTTGCAGTTCCATGTCCTCCACTTTGTTGGTCAATTCCGCCGGCTTAGTTGTGAGAGATTCAAGCTTCTCCTCAAGCGTGTCAAAGCGTTTGTTCATAGACTCAAGTAACTTATCCAGAAACTTCTCCATAGTTGCCGAGGCCATCTCAGCGCCAGCCTCGAGCTCATTTGCGGCAGCAGGTGACTCTGATTGCTTCCCTCTTTGTGTCTTGGTCATAGTTGTTGTTATCTATGTTTTGACAGAGTGTAACTCACCCAGAGTGATAGTCTGGTATAGTTGACCAAGCTTGTCAATTTTGATTCAAAACAAAAGCAGAATTTAATTAGTTAAATCTTGCCGTTTTCACCGGAGTTACTGCAGAGGCAAACTACTGCGTGTGCATCTTAGCCACACCTCTCTTCCAAATCACCTCTTCTCGTCCATCTCACTCCAAATCACTAAATCCACTGAAATCTTCATCCTCTGTGTCACTTCTGAACAATCGCTTTGACACGGAGGACACCTGGACACGGAGGTGTAACTGCACCGTTGACAAGTCTCTCCCAACAGCACGTTGTTTAAGCACCCATTTTTAAACTCGTTCCTCTAGCTGTGTTTTAGCCCGTGATTAGCTTTTTTGTTTACTTCATTGTAGTAACCTCCGCTTCTCACTCACTCCAAACTTTCTTTCTGTTGCTCAATTAGCCTGCAGCGCCCTCTAGTGGCATGTGAATTTATATATTTGGATTTAAAAAAAGAAAAAAAAAACACATATTAGTCGCTCCGGAGTATAAGACGCCCCCCCCAGGCCAAACTACGAAAAAAAGTGCGACTTATAGTCCAGAAAATATGGTAATAGTTACAAACCTGTGGTAGTCAAAGATGCCCAATCTCTTGATCACACCACGCTACTGTACTTGCCAAGAACAAAAATCCTTATACCAGTGAACTGTCCTGTCCTGTGTTTGTCACTACTTAAAAACATTGTCAGAGACAATGTACTATTCTATGCTCCAATGTGATCCTGTGTTGAGTGACGTTTTCCTAGAACCACCTTTATTTTAATTTATGCATGCTCCAAACATTCCATCAGAGAATAAGCGCATGTGGTTGAGAAAACCAATTGGTACTTTTAAATGGTTACAAACGCCCCATCAAGTTTTAGAAACACTGCTCTAGTATGAATTGTCCTCATTGTAATAACGTCAACCAGGCCAAGACCTTTTTGTATGTGACTTTTCAACAAGCTGATTTCATTAATTGCAATACTACTTTTGTAATATACCGCCTCTCTTGCCCTTGTCCAGAAGGTTTCTTCTATGTTGGCCATACAAAAAGGTGTCTGCGGGATCGTCTGGCAGAACACAAATATGCGATTACTGTAGAGTTAACAATCAGGACGACCCAATGGCCAGGCACTCAACAACAGAATGCCTATGACTCTTTCCTGTGTATTGAAGGTATTGACCATATTAAACTACTGGCAAGAGATGGAGATAGGTTATTAAAGCTCAATCAAAGAGAGGCTTTCTGGATTCATAAATTGAAAGCATATAAACAGCCGGGTCTGAATGAGGACTTTGATTTACCTTGTTTTTTGTAATAAGTTTTACATTTGTATTTCTCTTTATGGTGGTTCTGGTTTTGGTAGTTCTTGAGTTTTGTGTAGTTTTTTGTTCCCTGCTGTGTTGCTCTTCACACACCTGTATTGTGTGGCACACTGATTGCGGCATGGGTGTTTGAACATTTATGGACACACAAACCTGTTCATTTTATATTAAGCCCTGATGAAGACCTGGTGGTTGAAACATGTTGGCTTGGCCATATAAATAATTAAAGGCCTTTTAAGTACTTCCTCGTGCTGTGTATGTTTGGAGTGCCTGGGTTTGCTGTTTTTTTGCGAACCAATATATCATTCTAGTGTATCCTTATACCCCTAACTGTAACTAATAACTTTTTTTAAAGTAACATAACAAAATGCGGAAAAAGTGAAGAAGCGTGAATACTTTCCGGATGCACTGTAGTTGCAGTGTTCCTTGCACTAACTATTTCCATGTAAAAATGTTCCAGGGCCAGAACACATTTCCTATAGTTTGTATTGAAGTGTTGTACTCACTCATCTCCATGTACTCCGGGCTCAGGCCCCGAAAGGCCCCAGGATCATGTCCTTCTCGTGGCGCTGTAAGATCTTGTGCTGCTCCTCCATGTTTTTATCCAGCTCTGACTTTCTCTTTCGAATAAACTTCTTCAGTTTCCTGCAAACGGAGAGAACAAGAACTGTTGAAAAATTTCACTCATCCAATGTTTTTTTCTGGACTGGAATCGGTGTAGCCTGGCCATCCGTAAACTCCGGTCAATTATAATTTCCCTACATGTACGTACGGTGGGCCTGATGACAGTGGCCGCGTTATATCGGTTGGATTTCAACCTACCATTCAGCGAGCGGGGGAGAAGAAGAAGAACTTTATTTATATAGCGCCTATCACAGACATAGTCACAAAGTGCTTTACATCAGACAATGATTCACATCATACTCAGTGGCGTTCAGTTTCCCCTGGGGGAGAGTGACAGAAACACTGTCGCGACTGCACACATCTGCGCCAAGTCTGACCACCATCATACACATCATTCATCCTGGCCTATTGTACATGTTTTAGTGGTAGGAGAAACCTACGCAGACACGGGGAGAACATGCAAAATCCTCACAGAAAGGTCCCGTCCAGGTGGGAATCGAACCCAGACCTTCTAGCTATGAAGCACCAGCGCTAACCGCTGTGCTACCGTGCCAGGTGTTGTAGGTGTCAAGCATTTGTGCCGCATTTGCTGGTTGTAGTTTGGCAATGGCGGCGGATACTAAAGTAATGGAAGCTCTTCAATCCGTTCTGGCTCGACTCCCAAATATCCGGAAATTAAAACTGAAGCCTTGGATTGCGCAAGGAATGCCCCCAAGAGTTATGATAGCTTTCTTCACCCACTCGGGCGCATTACATACGTCACGAACAAACGCTAGCAAAAATCAGATACGATCATTTCAAAGGAGTTCACCCCTCCCTCCTGATAACGGAGCTCAATTGTGTAGATCCTGACCCTTGTACAAAATAAAATGAGTACGAGGGTATGGTAAAACCAGGCTAGAATCAGAGCTGAATCATTTATAAATCCACAGTCACGACACGTACTCCACTTCATGTATAAACACGTGATTTATACATTTATCATAAATAAAAGAAGACACGTATGTCCGTGTTGCAAGAGAGAGAGCAAACGTGACTCTTTTTTGCAGGTTAATAGTGAGTTGGCAACAGACAACAAAGTCCCTCCCAAAGTTTACGGCGGTCTCCATGTTAATTTTATTTATTTATTGGTTTATTTGGTCGGGACAGTGCATGTTAATGAACATACATGGGTCTCATGCATGTAAACAAGCCACACCGGATTGTAGCCTTGGGCTAATTTGCATCCGTCGTCCCCCATGCGCACTCTCAAACACACTCTCATTCATCCTGGCCTATTGTACATGTTTTTAGTGGGAGGGGAAACCGGAGTACCCGGAGGAACCCGACACAGAAAAACTTTCTCAGAGGGAGAATTTATAAAGCAGTGCCTCATTAAGGTCACAGGAATAATGTGCCCGGATAAAATGAGGGTTCAACGTTGGCATGTCCAGAAACACAGTTGTGCAGCGCATCGAAGACTTGTCAGCCAACATAAAACTGACAGATGTCAGACAAAGCCTGTGATTTTGATTTTACTCGACTGCATGTGATGAGAGCACAGATGCCACAGACACCGCAGGTAATTTTTTTGCGGGGAATTGATGCAAAAAATTCCACACAATGCAGACAACTTCTGCATTACGGAGGAGCTGCCTGATCTGAGTAGTTTAAAAGCCACAACAAAGGGAAAGGACATGTTCACAAATACAAAATAGGACTTCAGTGGGAAAAACTAAAGGTACACCAAGGTAGTTGGGCTTAGTGATGTGATGAACACTGTTGTGAAAACTGTCAACACAATTTGGGCATGAGGCCTCAACCACAGACAATTTCAAGCTTTTCTATCTGATGAAGATGCAAAATACGGGGACCTACTCTACAACTCTGAAGCGCACACTCTGTGATCTGAGGCTCACAGCAGTCACTAGACAACCAGACATACGGATGACACGGAGTCTGACCAGGACTAGGACTAAGACGTTTGAGGACAGCGATGGAAGTGGACAGAAGAGATTATGGAGTTGGAAATGACGCATATGGAGGAGGAGAAGGACTCACAGACATCAATGGTAAGTTTTGCTTTGGTATCGCTGTTGTTGTGAGTAAAATGGTTATAACCTAGCCTACCCACATAATATAATATGAGAGTGGTGAATTGTGAGCACTGCTGCTCGGGCTGCTTTTTGTCCTCACATATTGCATGGGGGGCTAATTTTGCAAGTTTGTGATTCATTTCTTTGCGTTTGAGTTTTGGACTCGTCATCAGAGTTGGTCAGATACACTACGTACAACAAAGTTGTTTCTGAATTGGGTTAAATGTAATGTACATACTCTCAATTGGAGCTTCGGGGCGCTGTTTTAGCAGACGTGTGATATGGTCGTAATTAAAACAAACGACCACTTGTGTCTGTTGGAGGACTTGTTGGTCATATCATTTGATTTTATCAAACCCAGAAGTGCTCTCAGCACAGCAGCTCATGGCGCTCGATTTTATCTCTTACTTTTTTATAAACACAGTAATGTGTGGTTTTAAAATGCATTTAATGTTACTCGGGCAATAAGAAAACAGATTAGATACGAATAAAAAAACTAAAAAAACTAATACAAACTAAAAAAATGTATGTGACACATGCACTATAAAATTAACAAGTGATTTATCAACGATAATATTTAGAGTGAAGATTTTTACAGTTTAGAAATCTTAGACACTAAAAAAGCTGAGTCACAGTCAGTGGTTAGTTTTGAAGCAGAAAAGTCTCTGTTGAAAACGTGGCTCATGTTTGTAAACCTGAGGGAAACACGTGAATAAATCCAGACTGCAGGTCTTTGGCCAAGTTTTTGTGTGTGTTGAGGTCATTTTCAGCTGCTAATTATTATTATATTTTGCACAAAAAAAGGGATTTAAAGGGTTAAAATCCAGAAAATGGTATTAAATGTTATTAAATGGTAGTTTTGCAAAGGTTTCAAGTAGTTCATGTAATTTATGCCAAAAGAAGTGGAAAATAATATTGAAAAATGTAGATTTTATGGCGTGTACATTTTTGTACACTAGGGTGGCGAAAGGGTGGAAAATGCTGATCTACAATGTAAGAGAGAAAAACAAACACTGGATTCTGAAAATTTGGCTCAAAAGAAATCCACATTTCAAGCTGCAACACAGACAAAATGGTCCTCAAATGAAAAAAAGGTTGTTGCACATACAAAGGTATTTACCTTTGTATGTGCAACATTTGGCCATTAGGCGGGGCAGCAAAACAAGACTTATGTAATTAGTCTATATTACAGTGGGTTGCATAAGTATCGGCCCCCTTTAACTTTTCGACATTTTGCCATGCTATGGACCATAAACATAAATATATTTAAGTGAAATTTTATGTGAAAAACACACTAAGTGACACACAATCGTGAAGTGAAATGAAATTGATACATGATTTTGAATATTTTTTATAAATAAAAAACTGAAAAGTGGGATGTGCATAAGTACCGGCCCCCCTTTCCTTTTAGTGCAAACAATTGCCTTCAGAAGTTGCCTGATGATTTCTGAATGATCACATGTTGACCCAATGTCTAAATAGAGTCTACCTGTGTGTAATCTATATAATAATGTATATAATCTAATGGTAAAGTGGCCCATTCTTCTTGGAAAAAAAGCCTCCAGTTCCTGTAAATTCCTGGGCTGTCTTATATTAACAGCATGTTTGAGCTCTCCACATAGTGGTTCAATGATATTGAGGTCAGGAGACTGAGATGGACACTCCAGAACCATCACTTTATTCTGCTGGAGCCAGTGGTATCAGCGAACCACCTCCATATTTTACAGTAGGTACTGTATGGTGCACTTTTCATCACAGGCCATCAAATGAAAGAATGGGCCACTTTACCATTAGATTATATAAAGAACCTTCTCCACAACTACGACAAAAGACTGTCATTTATGCTAAAGGCGAAATACACAGTATTAGGAATGGGAATGGGGTGTGTAAACAGGGTCATTTTGATTTTGGTATTCTATTTTGTTATGGTGATTTGAAATGAGTTCACACATTGTTTTCACAATAAATGGCTTCACAACATCACTGACTATGAGTGAAAAATAAAGTTGTTTGTGTTTTCATTCATATTGTTTGAGAAATGGCCAAAAAATCCACCAGGTGTGTAAACTTATTGGCACAACTGTATATGTATTCCAAAACTAATTTATACAATAGATTTTATACCATGGTCTGGGTGAATACTCGATTCTGATTGGCTGGTGGGTGCTGACAAGCGTGCATTATTTCCGTATAACCACACACGTAGTCTGGTAGTTAAATCACTGGGATATCACTCCGCTGCGGGCATCGCCATAGCGACGCATAACACAGCTGAATCAGACAAACGCTTAATTAGTTACTGACATGGATGGATTTTGTGGTTAATTTCAAGGTTTTTGGCCAAAACAAACTGTTGATGAATGGGGAATAGAGGAGAGCAAGCAGCTAGGTTAGGCTTCTGTTAATAAAATGTGAGCTTTCCATTTCTACCGAAAACGGTTAAGGCACTATTCATTATTTTCAGACGTACATAAAATGATCCCTGCACTTCAGCATATTTGGCTGGATTAGTAAAGTCAATATATAAAAGTTTCAGTTCGTGGGGCCGAGGTGTAAGCGACTCCACTGCATCTGTTTCAGTTGAGCTCGTTGAGCTACAGGTTGCTAGCTAGCTAGCTAGCTTTAGGTTAAACAGCGTAAAAGTGAAATAATTCCTGCCCAGGAGTGCCACATATCGGTGTTTACTTCCACGGAAAAGTGCAAGGTTAGTCCTGTTGTGTTGTGAGTCTGGCGATGCAGCGTGTGCTTATGTTGTTTCATTGAGCCTGACGGAGATCCTCGCAGCAGCAAGAGAATGTCTCGCTCTGAGAAGCCCACATAAAATAGTCCCTGTAGTTTGGCATATTTAGCGAGTTTAGTAATTGATAACAACATTTGGTATAAAATGTTACGTTTGTGGGACCATGGTATAAGCGGATTAAACAACTCGGAGCCATGCATTAGACGGTTATAATGCACTCCGCGTCGTGCATTATAACCGTCTAATGCATGGCTCCGAGTTGTTTAATCCTTACTTAAAGGAGCTGTATCATGCTATTTTAGCCATTCCAAAGTAAAGTATAAGCATTTATATGATATATTGTACCGCTATCACTATGGAGTACTCATTTTTGAGAGAAATATAAGTATTTTCTGGGGGTATTTTTCAAACCCGGAAGACAAGACGCTTCGATTCAGTTAACTCCGCCCCTCTCTCCGCTCATTCCACATTTGCAGTATTATAAATATAAACATCGCTGCAAAAAGTGAAGTTACTTCACATAATGCAGTTATAAGGAGTTGACATGTGCAACACAGTTTCATATATGGCTAACACACGCTAACACGCATTTTGATTGACTTACCGCTCAGCTTGGCCTCCCATCATCGGGTGTTTACGTTATGGGACTCGCGTTGGTTATAAAAGTTAATCCACTTTGATTCTGGCCAAGGTTCACCAAGCATCCATCAGGTTGGTTGATATACTGTAGTAGCTAGCTGAATCCCAGGAAGAAATTCCAACTTCTGGCAAGTGCACTCTTCTTTAGGAAGGTTGACTAGTCCTCTCGTAGCCAAACCATGGATCTAATAGAGCCAAACGCGCATCCGTGACATTACCGTTGGGTAAGAAAAAAGAATAGGCGGTGTCCAGAGTAGGTTAGAAAGAGCTCCGTCTTCACAAACATGACTTCTGTTCGGATCCTCCGGGGGTGCATTTGTTTACTCTCCTGAGAGAGCACAGACGCGTCTGAGAGTTCCTTTTTTGTTTTTTGTTTTGTTTAATAAATTAAAATCAGGGCGTAAGGCATTACATTAGAGACGTCGAGCACTTCCATTCCTTTCTGACAACACAACCGATTTTGCATGATATAGCTCCTTTAATATAACCTGCCCATCTATGATTGGCTTTAAGGCTCTATCCGGACAAAAGCGAAAGTAAAATCAGCTGATCCATGTTTTTTTCGTGTTCAGACAGTCAGACCAAACTGGCAGCATCTTGGATGTTTGTGTTTGCGACTCTCCCTGGATTGTGTTTTAACTGCGGGAATATGGTGTAACCTCGACATGGAAACACGAAGATTAGTGATTACAGTGAAAATTAGATATATTTTTAAATTATTGTCTGCACCTTTCGGATGTCTCCTTCCTGGTGTAGCTGTTTATTCCAAGCCTAACGGCACCGGTAAATTTGTATTTTATTTCTTTATTTTTATTTGAGCAGTTGGGTTTTTGAAGCAAGCTAGGATGACAGTTATTTGATGCCCAAAAGGAGTTGGCTGAAATGCTTAATATTTTTAGTTCAACACACTGCGTTTGGTCTAGTCTGCGACAGCGAATCCAACATTGGCAAAGGGAGATGAGGAAGCCTACTGTTATTATTAGTAGTGGGCCGAGATACAAATACCATGAGACGAGACGAGATTTTTACATAATTTGCAATAATCAATAATATTTTGCAATTATGTTTCCTTTGTATGGAGCCATTGTATTGTATTGTTTGTAACAAAATGAACAAACTAATAAGGATGGGAATTGATAAGATTTTTACCAATGTCATCAGGCTCTATTTGTGTGCATACAGTTTAATATTAATACAAGGCTAATACATTTGGCTATTTTGACAGGTGTATTCTGATTACAATTCCAAATTATAAATAATAATTAGATATAATTTGAAGCTTAAAAGTTGATTTCAGGTGGAGGAGGAGGATTAGAGGTTTAGATTTAGTATGTCTAACAGTCTGTGCCAAACACTGACACACAGGAGAAGAAGAAGAAGAAGATCTTTATTTATATAGCGCCTTTCACAGACATGGTCACAAAGCGCTTTACATGAGAGCATTTTACATTCACTCCATACTTGGTGGTGGTAAACTACCTTAGTAGCTTCAGTTTCCCCTGGGGGAGACTGACAGAAGGGCTGTCGCGACTGCACACATCTGCGCCAACGGTCCCTCTGACCACCTCCATGCATTCACACACATCATTCATCCTGGCCTATTGTACATGTTTTTGGTGGTTTTAAAGGAGGTTTTAAACATTAAACAGAGAGTGATTCTACTGTAGTTAGACTGACCTCTTTCTTCCTTTAATGGCTCGTTGTAATCATCCCTTCATATTCTGCGCACTGGCCTGCCCTCTCCCTCGTTGGCCTCTCACGCATGTCACATGTTTTGTTTTTCTGTGCGCGGTAGATGCGCGTGTACAATCACAAAATAAGCTACTGATCCACCCGGACTCGCCGCGCCGTGCAGTGGTAAAACGTAGCTTCCAACAGCAGAGCCTTTTGTTCGTAAATTAAAGAGAAAGTAACGGGGTGCGAGTGTGGATCTGCAGGCGTGAATCTGCAGTGGCTCCAGTCTGCAGGTTTGTTATCATTATCATTATCATTTTATGTCTCTTAGCAGCGCCCTTGCAGAAACACAGCATTTAATAACTATTTGTCTCCCTCACGTCACTCTCTTCTCTGTGCTGTGGCTGGAAACAGGGGCTTAGGAAAAAGACATAGACTATTGAGAATGTCTGGGCGCAAGTTTTACATTGTTTTATGAGAATATAGAGTTAAGATGTTGTGGTGAGCCGCAGTAAGCAGTGCTTACGTTCGACACATTATTATTATTTTTAGATCATGCAAAACTGTCAGCTTGATAACTTTGTTAGTCTGTGATTATGAGGCTGACTGACAAGAAATAAAGAGCCTTTTGAAGCAGCTGCCTGCAGTGGGCAGTGCATTGAAGATACACAATGAACTAATAAGGGACATGTTCATTCAAGATTGGATTGATTAAAAATAGGCTAATAAGGCCGGGTCTAGCTGGCAAACCGCTTCAGATCCCAGGGCTGAAGGGGTCTGGGGTTGGAGCAGTTTGGACCCCCCTTTGGGCATGGAGCAGTTCACTTTTGGCTGTGAAAGCAGCTGCAAAATGCTATGGCCCGTTCCGGTTAGCTCCTATGGAAAAGCAACTATGTCCTTATCTTTATAGATCATTGCTCTCTCCTTCCCATTTACATTAATGACTCCATTCGAGAGATAATCCATGATGGCTGCTCAAGCTCCTCCTACAGAGCATCTTCCAAAAAAGACTGCAATGAGCCTCCACAGGGCCTGTCAATCAACTTTGAAAATAAATATAACATAAAACCAGCGTGGTTAAACATATTAACTTTGGGCATTACACAGCCCGATTTGGTGAGCTTTTCAACTGCCGAGGCCAGGGCCAAACCGGTCTGACCAGGTATAAGTTTTGGCTGTGGCTAAAGCGCTGAACCGAGACTGTGAACAGACTGCTGGTCTCTCATTGGCTCTCATTAACGAGAGCGAGGACATGCCTCACTATTAACATGCAAGTCATACGGATTTATTATTTCACAACATCATAGCGCTGTTCTGAAAGGGGATTTTGCCGATATTAGCATTTAGTCACTGTTAGCATAGCGTAGCTGGTGTTAGCATAATATTTGCATGTTGCTTACCTTCATAGTTTGTTTTTTGTCTGCTTCTTTCCACTAGTATTTGCCTTGGCACCTCTGAATGATTCCATAATCCCCACCAGATGGCAGCATTTGTCCACAATTGTTCTCATCGCGGCTTACGAAACTGTTAATGACGTTCTGTACAGCGTGCATAACTGCGGTTGTGTCGTGTAGTGGAAACACAAGTGTGTACTGGGTCGATACGTGACAATGCAAGCACATAGATTGTGGCATTGCGTTAGAACCATATTCAGTGGAAAGGTCCCACTCTCATGGAAAAAGAGACTATGGCAATACCAAGTGGTGAAAACATCTTGGTATGGCTAGTCATACAAATAATCGGCATATTTTTGTTTAGTGGTCAGCACGGTAGCACAGTGGTTAGCGCTTGTGCTTCACAGCAAGAAGGTCCCGGGTTCGATTTCCAACTGGATGGGGCCTTTCTGTGTGGGGTTTGCATGTTCTTCCCGTGTCTGCTTAGGTTTCCTCCAAGTACTCCGGTTTCGCCTACCACTAAAATCATCTTCATTAGGTCCCCATCTGGGGCAGGACTCCCCTGGAAATGAGGTCTCAGTGGGACTTTCCTGATTGAATGTGTCCGAGCCAAACCATCAAGGCTCCATTGCTCCGCCATTGCTGTAGTACCGCCATATAGCCACTAGTCCCCCATTGGAATGCATTGCAATTTAGACACATTAAAAACAACTTTAATGCCCGGTGCCTAATTTTTTGTCTACAGCTAGATATTCCTCCTGTGATTACGCTGGGTTAGACACAATCAGAGGCACCGTATCTTATCGTAAGATACATTTTAGAAATCTCGTACTTAATGAGGGTCTGACTGTTAGCATTGGAGCTGCACAAACTACACGTCACGCAAGGGCCGAGTCTACAGTGAAGATCCCGCCCTTATGCCCTTATTAGGAACATGCTTCGTCAGAGCTGGGGAGGAGGAGCCTGTAAATCTGCCATGAATTCCCCCTTGAACGTTGTCATTGTGGTAAACAGGGAGGAGTGAGTAATGACGGTCTATTAATAATATGTTTATGGTTGCTACACTCGGGTTGCCAAAAATTGTACAAGGCACCTTGATGCAGCAGTGCTCAAAGTAATAGTCTGAGGGAAAGTACAGATACTACTTGTCAGATATTACTCCACTGACTAAAAAAAAAAAAAAAAAGTTACAAGCTCTAATGTTTTGTTGGATCGCGTTTCACTTTGATCACGATTGTGGCATTGTGTTTCTATCCGATGCCACCAAGGTCTTGTGTTGATGATGAAAGAGTGTGACCACTGCTCAAAGCCTTCTCCAGCACATCCCAAAGATTCTCAATAGGGTTAAGATCTGGACTCGGTGGCATAGCTGTCAAGTGTTCCATTTTGGGCGGGAAACTACCGTATTTTACCCCTCTTTCCCACCATCCTGCCGTGTTAGTACTATACTGTAAATCTCCCGTATTATAACAAAAGTGTAGTACACACAAAGCTCTCAACAAAATTTCTACTCAATTAAAGAATACTGTAAATCCTATAGTGCAGTGTGTCATGAAACAGGTCACGTTAGAGCGTGTCACTCACGGTATGCCGATCTCAAAAAGGTTGTTCTGGATGAGCTGCTTCCCCAACATAGTGATGCACAGCTGGATACAGAGCTCCATGAGGCAGCCGGCATGGGCACACTGAAGGCAGACAGAGCATGTGTTAGCCATCGGCGTGTCAAATCAATAATGACGATAAGCTTTGACCTGGTGGCACACCGAGGGCCTCCAGGATGTACAGCTCTTCAAACATACTGTAATATCATTTCTTTATAGTCAAGTATTTAGGATAGATTATTTAAAGTGGAAGAGGAAGGCGGAGGAGGTGGAGGAGCTGACCAGTGTGGGACACCACGCTCTGAATCATAGACCGGGAGGCACCGTTTCGGAGGAGCACTGAAGGCAGCTAGCCAGGTTTCCTCCGGGTGCTACAGTTTCTCCTACCTCCAAAACATGCTGGTCAGGTTGGCCCACAATGGCAGCATGCTCAGTCGCAGTGGCTCAGGTCTAACCAAACACCTGACTGAAATTATGTTGTACAACTGCACAATAACAATTAAAGCACTTACTTACTTACTTATAATTGTGGCTTACAAACTTGCTTTTGCTCTTTTAAAGTTAACGTATTCTGCAATATTCAGCTTTTAACAATGTTACAAAGTTTTTCCCTGACATAAATATTCATTTACCATAGAAATCAGACTATTGCAGTGACTGCCAGTGTTGGGCCAGCCAGTATTTGCCATTTAGAACCATTTATTTCATAAAAGACTATTATGAAATTTAAATGTGTATAATTTATTTGAGCTGAAACAACTAAGTCACTTCCTTTTAATGTTGTTCCTGGACCAACAGGTATCAAAACGGTCTCTAAAGATATTGTATTTTTTTAGTTACCTTGTTTTGATAACTTTATTTTTTTCGATAACAGTAGTACCTAAACTTTTTTTCTATGCTGGTATCGTTTAATGGTACACAGCCCTATTTCTGCCCATATAACAGAGGTAATTATTTGATTATGCCTCTCTGCTCTTCTGTTTCCAAGGAATGGCAGCGGCTTTCAATGTTTCAGGAAGTGAGAAAGCATGGCATGTTCAACAGTGACGTTGATTGACTGAGAGAGTGATTGACTGCTCAAGGGTCCAATCAAATGAGGTGCTGGGAGGGAGAAAAGTGTGTCCTGACATTCAATGATTTAAGCGGCCTGTTGAGTGTCTTCTCTAAAACTGGAACAAATGCAGCCTGACACACAAACGGTCTGCATATATTTCCTTACTTGGCAACTCGTTTCTATGGGATTTTAAAAGCTGGCAATAACAGGAGTGAAGTGCGGGAATTGCGACGTGTTTGTGGAGTGTACAGACGTTCGCGGTATAGGAGAAGGCCGAGATGTTTGTTTACATTGAGCTTCATCTGTCGTTGTTGACAAACGGCGACTTTTATTAGCCTGGATATGTTTTTACATTAGCTTGGATATGTTCTGACATTAGCTTGGATATGTTCTGACATTAGCCTGGATATGTTCTGTCATTAGCCTGGATATTTTCTGATATTATCCTGGATATATTCTGACATTAGCCTGGATATGTTCTGACACTAGGCCTGGATATTTTCTGATATTAGCCTGGATATGTTCTGACATTATCCTGGATATGTTCTGACATTAGCCTGGATAGGTTCTGTCATTAGCCTGGATAGGTTCTGTCATTAGCCTGGATATGTTCTGATATTAGCCTGGATATATAAGTTATTAAGTGCTTTATTTGTTATTGTACAACCATACAATGAAATTGTGTTTGGATGTTAGTCATGAGGCAATGCGACTGAGCCGCACCGCCACTGTGGGCCAACCTGACCAGCATGTTTTTGGAGGTAGAGGAAACCGTAGCACCCTGAGGAAACCTGGCTGGCTGCCTTCAGTGCTCTTCTGATCCTCTGAAATGGTGCAGCGCCTCCTGGGTTTGTCCCTGTTTCGGAGCGTAGTGTCCTGCACTGGTCAGCTCCACTTCCTTCCTCTTCCTCCTGCACAGCTCCCTCCGCTCCCTCCGCTCCACACCAGTTTTTCCCCATGTTCCCCTCGTTTGTTAGGAGTGGGAACCCTCTGGTACCTCACGATTTGATATGATACATGGCAACAGCACACACCTATCACTGCCTTGGCTTGAAGGCGCACTCACAGGCCGCTGCAGAGAGAAGAATGGGGATGCGTCTATGAGAGGATAAACGCTGCGCTGAACGTGTGACATTTCCCGACTCCTCCAGTACCAGAAATGGACTCTGGTCACGTCTATCGCCTATTCTCTAACTTGTCCAGTGCCTGGTCTCAGACTTTTACGCAGAAAAAAAAAATCAGACAAAGGAGACAGTGGCGGCTACGGTGGACCGCCATAAACTAATAATGGAAAACCCTGAGGAATCCTGTTTAAGTTGGTTGTTTGGTCTTTTACTGCTGAAGAACATCTATCTATGTTTGATTTTGTTGCACAATATATCCGGAACAATGAGGAACATTATTCTAATCCTGAGGAACAATGAGGAACATTATTCTAACCGCCTAGGATATTTGAATACTATTTTAGGCCATTCCTGTGCATTAGCTCAAGTGGAATACATTTGCTACATCTACTGATTTTTATTTAATCTGAGAAAACTGTTGTATTTTACAGAACAGAAAGGACTGTTTTTTGTGTGATATGTCACCGTCACAAATGGAAATTGCCACGATTATTTGCTCCTTCCATGTCCATTTTACAAATACAGGAGGAGGAACTGTGAGCCAAATCACCATTTAAAAGCCTGAAGCTGCGTACACACCTACCGTGTCAAATTACGTTACCCGCTTCTAATTGGTTGCTTGAAACATTTGCAATCAGTCACTCGAGTCACATGTGTCGCTACACGATTCTGAGAAAACCTCTGGCTTTTACCCCATGCCCTGTTCCTGAGCACAAAGGCGTGAATTAAAAATAGTTTCCTGATTCTTTGATTGAGCTTGGTGACAGTGCAATTGTTTTACTGCATTCCTCCGACACTTAACGCAAACTGATTTTTTTAGGCTCATACCAAGGTGACGCACATACAGTAGGGAAGGGAAGGGAATCTTATTTGTATAGCGCTATATATGACACTAGTCACACCCAAAGCGCTTCACATATGAAAGGGAGGGGGGTTCATTCACTCCATGCTGATGGTGGTAAGCTACATTTTGTAGCCACGGTTTCCCCTGGGGTAGACTGACAGAAGCAAGGCTGCACACATCTGCGCCAACGGTCCCTCCGACCACCACCAACCACTCACACATAGGCATTGGGTGAAGTGTCTTGCCCAAGGACACAACGACAGTCTGCATCTGCAGGAGCTGGGATTCGAACCCCTGACCTTCCGATCATGAGACGACCCGCTCTACCATCTGCGCCAGTGTTGCCCCAGTAAGAATCAGATGTTTACATACACTTTATAAAAAGACATTGCAGTTTTTTCTACTGTCTGACATGAAACCAGAAATAACTTTTACTTTTTTAGGTCACTTCAGTATTAAAAAAATATTTATATTTGCTAAATGCCAGAAGAATGAGAGATATAATTTTCTACAGTTTTATATTACTTTTTATAAAACCAAAAGTTGACATACATGTCATATTTGGTAGCATTGCCTTTAAACTGTATAACTTGGGTAAATTGTTTTGGATTTCCTTCCACAAGCTTCTCACAATAGTCGGCAGTAATTTTGGTCCATTCCTCCAAACAGAACTGGTGTAACTAAGCCACATGTGTAGGCCACCTTGTGTGCACATGCCTTTTCAGCTCTGCCCATACATTTTCACCTGGATAGAGATCAGGACTTTGTGATGACCAATTCAAAACATTGACTTTGTTATCCTTAAGTCACTTTCGTAGAAAGGTTAAATCATAAACTTGAGGACGTTTCGCTTCTGATCACAGAAGCATCTTCTAGCTCTTCGGTCATAAAGACTTGTGTCTTTACCGAAAGGGCTAGAAGATGCTTCTGTGACTCTGGAGGAGGTAGTTCCCTGTCTCAGCAGGCCTCCTGCATGGGTATACTGTGGGTTGCATAAGTATCCCCCCCCTTTAACTTTTCGACATTTTGCCACGCTATGGACCATAAACATTAATATTTAATTGAAATTGTACGTGACATACAATCGTGAAGTGAAATTAAATGTATACATGATTATGAATTTTTGTTATGAATAAAAAACTGAAAAGTGGGATGTGCATATGTATTCACCCCCTTTCTTTTTAGTGCAACCAATTGCCTTCAGAAGTTGTATGATGATTTCTGAATGCTCACATGTTGACCCAATGACTAAATAGAGTCTACCTGTGTGTAATCTAATCTCACTTCAAATACAGCTGCTCTGTGATGGTCTCAGAGGTCTGTTAAGAGAATAGTGGGGAGCAGACAGCATCATGAAGTCCAAGAACACACCAGACAGGTCCGGGATAAAGTTAAGGCAGAGTGGCATTTTTCAAAGAAAACCATAAGAAGTCCCCTTTGCTGTTTGCCAGAAGCCACATGGAGGCTCATGGTGGCTTCTGGCAAACATCAAATGGGATTTCTGATGGTTTTCTTTCAAAAATGGCTTGTTCTAGCCACCCAGATTTGTGCAGTATACGACTAATAGTTGTTCTGTGTACAGTTTCCCCCACCTGAGCTGTAGCTCTCTGCAGTTCATCCAGGGTCATCATAGGCTTCTTGGTAACAGCTCTGGTCAGTGCGGTCCTTGTTCGGTCAGTAAGTTTAGGAGGACGGCCGGATCTTGGTAGGTTTGCAGTGATGCCATACTCTTTCCATTTCTGAATGGTGTATTTAACTGTACTTTGAGAGATGTTCAAAGCTTTGGAAATGTTTTTATAACCTAACCCAGCTTTATACTTCTTAATAACTTTATCTTGGACCTGTCTGGTGTGTTCTTGGACTTCATGATGCTGTCTCCTCCCCAATAGTCTCTTTGTCCCTCTGAGACCATCGCAGAGCAGTTGTATTTGAAGTGACATTAGATTACACACAGGTAGACTCTATTTAGTCATTAGGGCAACATGTGATCATTCAGAAATCATCAGGCAACTTCTGAAGGCAATTGGTTGCACTAAAAGGAAAGGGGGGCCGGTACTTATGCACATTCCACTTTTATTTTTTTAATTTATTAAAAAAAAAAAATCATGTATAAATTTCACTTCACAATTGTGTGTCACTCCCCTCCTGGAACTGCCACCTTAACGTGGTTTGAACCCCCGAATGATCCTGGAGCTATGTTGTCGGGGGCTTCGTGCCCCTGGTAGGGTATCCCATGGCAAACAGGTCCTAGTTGACGGGTCAGACAAAGAGCGGTTCAGAAGCCCCTTATGAAAGACCAACAGGCCCAGTTAGAACCATGAGGCCGTCCTTCCGTGGACCCACCACCTGCAGGAGGAGCCCCCACGACCAGGCAACGGAAAAGAGGAAGAAAATGGATGGATGCATGGTCCATAGGATGGCAAAATGTTGAAAAGTTAAAGGGGTCGATACTTGTGCAACCCATTGTAGAGACCTAATCATGTTCAGCTTCATGTGAACAAGAGAACGAGGAAAAATGCAGAACGGTCACGTCACGGCTCGATCTGAACAGACAGGCTAAACTTACTATCTCATTATCTCGTGTTGTGAAACGTCTCCCATTCATACGTAGTCAATTACAGTCTGTAAATAATTTGCAATGACTTACTGTAATGACTAAGTAATGACTGGAGCTTAGTAATGACTGGAGCTTTAATAATGACTGGAGCTTTAGTAATGACTGGGGCTTTAAAAATGACTGGAGCTTTAATAATGACTGGGGCGTAAGTAATGACTGGATTTTTAATAATGACTGGAGCTTTAATGACTGGGGCTTTAATAATGACTGGGGCTTTAGTAATGACTGGAGCTTTAATAATGACTGGGGCTTTAATAATGACTGGGGCTTTAGTAATGACCCAAGCTTTAATAATGACTGGGGCTTTAGTAATGACTGGATTTTTAATCATGACTGGAGCTTTAGTCATGACTGGAGCTTTAGTCATGACTGGAGCTTTAGTCATGACTGGAGCTTTAATAATCCAATCCAATCCAATCCACTTTATTTCTATAGCACATTTAAACAACAGAACAGTTCCAAAGTGCTGCACAAAACAGAAAAGTACACACAAAACTCCATAATAATAATGACTGGGTCTTTAGTAATGACTCAATATTTAATAATGACTGGAGCTTTAATAATGACTTGGGCTTAGTAATGACTCGAGTTTTAATAATGACTGGAGCTTTAGTAATGACTGGAGCTTTAGTAATGACTGGGGCTTTAGTAATGACTGGGGCTTTAATAATGACTGGGGCTTTAGTTATGACTGGAGCTTTAATAATGACTGGGGCTTTAGTTATGACTGGAGCTTTAATAATGACTGGGGCTTTAGTTATGACTGGAGCTTTAATAATGACTGGGGCTTTAGTTATGACTGGAGCTTTAATAATGACTGGGGCTTTAATAATGACTGGAGCTTTAGTAATGACTGGAGCTTTAATATTGACTGGAGCTTTAGTAATGACTGGAGCTTTAGTAATGACTGGAGCTTTAATATTGACTGGAGCTTTAGTAATGACTGGAGCTTTAGTAATGACTGGAGCTTTAGTAATGACTGGAGCACCAGAGTTGCCTTTAAAATCCACAGCATCCAAGGAAGTAGAAAGAGATAAAGTGTCTTCCTCTGTGTTGACACCTCATCCTTTTCATATAAAAGCAGATCGAGAGAGGACGTGAATGCTGCGTTTTCCTGGGCATTATTGCCGTGTGAACGGCACCAGGAGCAAGGCTCGGCCTATTTTAGGGGTGCTCAAGCACCCCTATTCAAGCACGCCTTATAATGTCAGGCCAAATAATAATGAATGGTACTTGAGTCATCTTCTGTTCTCAGTAGTTGAAGTCTCGAACGTTTCGCCTCTCATCCAAAGGCTCTATGAATAGGACAGGACTGACCGATACTGGGGTGAGCAGGTCGTTAGAGACGCTCTACTTCAAATGTGTTTACCCACAGGTGAGAGTAGCTGTGATTTGAGGGGAGGAGCCGGGCCAACCCCAACTCCTCTGTGGTCTTTATCTACGCTGTGGGCTGAGCGGGCAGTCTTGAGGTGTTGTTTTTTGTAGCTGAGCTCTGCCCCCTTTCCTCACAGCGCTGTCGCCTCAGACTCTGCTCTATCGTCTCTCCCTGGCATGGAGTTTAAACTTTGCTGTCTTCAAGAGCACATGCGGAGTAAATAATGATGGTATGTACTTTGTAGATGCTATAAAGAGCCTCTCCACATCCCAAGCTTTTGGACAGTTTTTTTAGTTTTTGAAAATCCGTCTCATATCGGCCCTACACAGACTTACACAATAGATGAGATAAACAGATAAGTTTGTGCATTCACTAGCGTGTCGGGCGGTGACTCGCGACACATTTCTCGCTGTGTTTCAGGTAAATGACCTATTATAGAATCATCACATACTGTAAAACATCAGGCTAGAAGTCCTGACAGAGGTTTCAGACTTTAGTTTAGTCTACAGCCTGTGTCACAGCCCTGTGTCTGTGAGAGGACAAACTGCAGGAGCACAGACAGCAGAGGACCAGGGGCTGGGCCAGCCTCCACTGAGAATCACTAACACAGGATATGTGTAACACAGCCTTTAGTGTGTATGACAGGTTTTTATGTTGTTGTTGTTTATTATTCCTATTGATTTTGATCTTATTACATTTGTATGAAAATAAAGTATTTTTGTTTCATTGGTGACACATTGCAACGCTAACTCACTCATGATACATTGGCACAATAGGACAGCAAAATAAATTGTTAATACTGTCATATGCTCTTGAGAGACAATTATGCCACAATCTGAGCATCTTATACATTGTTTT
Organism: Neogobius melanostomus; assembly: GCA_007210695.1. Taxonomy (NCBI): domain Eukaryota; kingdom Metazoa; phylum Chordata; class Actinopteri; order Gobiiformes; family Gobiidae; genus Neogobius; species Neogobius melanostomus. The sequence goes on from VHKM01000487.1 coordinate 92,893, forward strand.
AATAAATAATGTCTCATTTGAATTAGGGGTGGGCGATATGGCAAAAATAGAATATCACGATTTTTGAATTCTAAACTTACGGTTTTGGTTTTATCACAATTTTTTATAATGACAAAATTACTTAAATTACACACTGAAGAAGAAAAATACGACACTAATTTAATCATCTTTGTGATAATCAACACAGCAATAATAGACTTGGACCTAAAGCAAACTCACTTTATACATGAAAAACACAATAAAACTCCAGATAATAAAATTAAGTAGAAGTAAGTTAAAGAGTAAGTTTGGTAAATGCTTGTTGTTAGTGTCTGTTGCTGTTTACCATTTTTTCTGAGGTCTCTCTCATGACGTCGAGCTGCTGTAAATTTAATGCTCTGTCGCTGTCTGACCCTTTCACAATAAGAGTCTTACTAAAGCAATAACATGCAGTGACTTTTATTGTGTAAACCTCAAACAGGAAGAAGTTTGTCACTGTTAGGTAAATTTACAATAATGAACTCAGACTGACGGTGTTTTTGGGGAGCTTTTATATTTTCAAAGACAGGGATAAACAGCGCATTTGTGAACGCGGTCCAGGATTTAAATTAAACAAATGAGAAGGATGCGGCGCCTGACAGAACTGTAAGGACGAAGGACACGCTCACTTCTCCACACATGTGTCTGCAGGTAAATAAATAAACACACACTGCGATCTACGCAAAGCAGCGGCGTTACGGGGAAAAAGACACTGACATAAATACAGCTGAAATAGAGACAGAACACTGGGTTTAAAAGCACTAGATTGAGGAGCCTGGTCATGTATGCGCCCTGTAGAGGAGCGGCTCACTGCCAAACGCTCGCATTAGCGTCCGACATTGCGTAGCAGAAAGTTAGCGGCTTGGGTTTACTTCACTGACCGTGAAAAGAGTCAATTGTGCAGAAGTGCATAAAACCGTGATAAAACGATCCCACAAAAATGACAGATCGTCAGCACTGGAGATCGTAAGACGGTCTAATATCGTTATATCGCCCATATATGTAATATATGTATGTTTACAATTGTGTTGCAGTGGTTCATCTAAAATGTATCAAATTACAGGGAACTACATATTGGGTTCAACATTTTTTGAGGGAGAACCCTGCCAGGTGCTAAGCACCCCTAAAGTTGGAACCCTAAAATCGCCCCTGAGTCTCAAGTGCAAATTTGGCTGCTCAAAACCGGCAACCTTTCAGTCATAAGACGACCAACTTTACCATCTGGGCTACCGTCGTAAGAAAATGCATGTGAGCTGCGACAAGTTGCCTCAAGTGACAAAAATACCACTATATTATTAATATTCCATTTTTGAACTTGGACACAAGTTCAAAAACTTGTGTCCAAGGACGGTATAAAAGAAATAGGACGGTATAACGTTATAGGACGTTATACCGTAATCGGCAGCCTTGTGTTCATTGTCCATCTGTTTGATTGGGTCTTTTTACACCCTAAAGTTATGGAAATATTGGACTACACATATACAGTATATTGAATCTAATCATTACTAACATTGGATTTTGTTTCTATTATTAGTATTACAGAAGACTTGTTCAAGGCACACTGGTATCCAGTCGCTGAATGTGAAGAGCAGAAAGAGTCAGCTCTGGAAGACAAACACACAGTTCCATGATGTTGATCTTGGTCTTTATCCATATTTTTTAGGAGTTAGGAGCCAGCTGAGCCAGGAAACAATGTCTGGTGCATCGGCTTGAAGTCAATAAACACACAAATATTGTGTTCGGAATGTGTGTTCCTTTTATAGGGTCCTAACTGTGAATAAGTCAACCTACATGTTAACATTATGTGGCATTCAAATGCAAATGGATCGAAATAAAGAAATGCAATTTGCCATTTTGTAATAGTTTATTTTGTTTTTGGTCTTTTTTGGTTGGTTACAACAAGGTGATTAGACTCAAAACTTACAAAAACATGATTGTGTATTCTGTTTCAACATAACTATTAAGTTAATGAACCGAAAATGTTTCTGTTCATGTTAATGAACCGAAAAAGTTTATTTAGACTGTTGAAACAGATTACGCAATAACTTTTAAGTCCAATCACCTTGTCCGCGGGTTTACGGTTTTGTCAAGGTGGAATGGTATGTGATGGTAGTAACTTTAAGTAAATAATAATGACTATTTACAGGACATGCAAATACACTACCTGACCAAAATAAAGCGGCCACCCGGATTTTTGTCAGGTCTAGGTTCAGCAATGCTATGTGCCCAAAGAATGAGATCAGCTGACAACCTGAACATTCTAAATGACCAGGTTATTTCATCAATGGATATATTATAGCACAGACATACTGTAAATAACAGGACAATGCCAAGATTCATCGGGCTCCACAGAGTCCAGATCTTAAGGTGCGTACAGACCAAACGCGACCACACCACCAACTTCCATGTTTTTTTGTTTGTTTTGTTTTTATTAATTCACCACAGACAGTCTGTGGTGAATTAAGAAACATTAAGAAAAACATTAAGAAAAAACACAGCCAAAAATAACGAAACAATACACAAAAACACGATACATTCACAGAAATGGTAACTCGAGACTAACATTTGAACAAGACAGGACACGACAAAGACAAGACTAACAAGACAAGAAAACAAGACACAGACAGATATGTGTACATACAAGTCCTTGACATATGATTCTATTACTTTCAGTGGTTCTCAAAAATTGATCTGATTTGAATTTTTTTTTTATCTTTATACACATTTTATCGTGTTTGGAGTATTTATTTGATTATTTTATGCTAGTTGAACTTAAAATTGTTTTGTCTAAATTTGAAGGAATTGGGGAAGGGGCCAGCTGTCTTGTTGCAGACTCACTTCCTGTCACGTATGAGCAGTGTTGGGAACGTTACTTTAAAAAGTAATTAGTTATAGTTACTCACTACTTGTTCCAAAAAGTAACTGAGTTAGTAACTGAATTACTCTATAATGAAAGTAACTCGTTACCAGGGAAAGTAACTATTTGCGTTACTGTTAAATAAAAAACTTGCTAAATATCAAAGAATTTTTCTTTTTTTCTTTGCAGTTTTCAAAAGTCAGTGTGAATGAGTAGAACAGACAGGTGTTTGGATTTATGTACTATCAAGTCAAAGATGTTCATAGTAACTGAATGAACTGAGTGGGGGGTAGAGTGGGGGGGAAGCCTCTGTGACTGAATGGTATTGACCAGTGTTTGCGCCGCTGTTTAATTTAGGAATACGGCTGTATTCAAAGAGAATGGGGAGGACAGGAGTAAAAGAAACATGTGCCAACGCAGCCAACGATCAGGGAAGACTTGACGCACAGGCATTGTGCAAGGCTCTCCGTTCATTCATCAGGCAAAACGGAAAACGATGTCTCTGGAGCGGAGAGCGGTGAGAGAGGAAGAAGAAAAGGCGCTGAGAGAGACACAGGGAGGGGGGAAAGACGCGTCTCCACCGATTCTGCGTCTTTGGGTTAAAAATAAGTTCCAACACTACAGATCAATGATCACCAACTCGATTCTCCCCCGCGGCCGCACCGCGCTGTGGGGATGACGGCCGCGCGTCTGGGACACACGTAGTTTTTGGAGCAGAGAGCACGATGCAACAGTACTCCGTGAGACTCCGCCCACCCTCTCCACCGCTCCTGCTGCGGGAGCTGACACCGCGGCGCTCATTCAATCGAATTGTAACATGCCACTTTGTTTACCCAGTAACGATAACGGCGTTGTAATGACAGGGAGAGTAATGAATTAGATTACTCCGTTACTGAAAAAATAACGCCGTTACCTAACGCCGTTATTTTAAACGGCGTTATTCCAAACACTGCGTATGAGGACTGTCATTTCTTTAAAAAAAAGAAAACCAGAACACCAGGATGCCCCCGCTGAAGAAAGGGCCGACATCGGAGGAGTTCGAGGAGATAAAGCTCTCTCTCCACTCCTTATGTGGCGATGTGACTGCGGTCAGACTACAGCAGGAGCAGCTTCTGGGGCTACTGGCGGAGGTGAAACAGCTACGCCTCCAGAACACTGAAAAAACCGAGCGCATTGTGGATCTAGAGCGGCGAGTGGATGAGCTGGAGCAATACTCCCGTATGAATGATGTGGTCATCACTGGCATCAAGATCAGGCCGCGCTCCTACGCGCGTGCGGTGGCCACGGACATCGGGGAGCGGAGCGACCAGGAGGCGCAGTCGTTGGCGCAACAGGTGGCATCCTACCTCCGGAGTGCGGGGATTGAGTTGGACCTGGAGCACATTGAGGCGTGTCACCCACTGCCCACAAGGAACGAGAGACCACCAGCGGTCATCATGAGGTTCACAAATCGTAAAAAGAAAATGGCACTTTTGAAACAAGGACGCAAACTGAAAGGCACAAATATCTTCATAAATGAACACTTGACACGGAAAAATGCGGACATCGCAAGGATCGCACGACAACTTAAAAAGCAAGACAAGATTCAGCAAACCTGGGTAACAAACTGTAAGATCTTCATCAAACTTAATGGTTCGCCGGAGGAAGCAAAAGTATTGGTGGTAAAGAAGTTGGAAGATCTTGAGAAGTACTGACAGCACCTGGTATTAAGGTAGCTTTTGACACCATCACAATGCTGAACACACCAAGAACCCGGACTACACCAAGCATTGATATGGACATGTTACAGAATATCTTGCAACAACAACAAATGGACCTGGAAACGAGTGAGTATCATGAGACCACCACAACAGAGACAGATGCTGAGATAGACCCTGATAATAATTTTCTCTTCTCGATCGTTAGAAACTGTAATTATTTTACCCAAGAACAATATGAAAACAGTGTAAAATCAGAAGATAACCTATCAATAATACATTTCAATAGTCGAAGCATGTACACTAACTTTGAGGCCATCAAAGATTACTTGAAACACTTCGCTCATTCATTTAGCATTATTGCAATTACTGAAACCTGGTTCAACGATGATAAAGGTATTGATTTTTGTCTTGATGGCTATGAATTAAGATATACAAACAGAAAAAATAAAATAGGAGGGGGAGTTGCTTTGTACATTCATAAATCTGTTAAATTTAATGTCTTAACAAATATGACCATAGCTGTGGATGGATTGTTTGAATGCTTAACAGTAGAAATTCTAAATGATAAAAAGACTAATATCCTCATGAGTTGTGTGTACCAGGCACCTGGTTCAAGTATAGAAACTTTCAATGAGTGGATGAATAAACTGTTTTCCACTGTGTACCAAAAAAATGTATTTATCTGTGGTGATTTTTTTTTATTTTTTATAATGCACACTTTATTAATGTTCTTGTTTAAAAACAGAAACAAGCATACGTAGAACACCACACCGACCATTAATCATTCCACTCATACATTAAGGTGCAGTCAGCCAGTTGGTGAAAGCAGACCAGGTACAGTCATATTGATGTAGCTTATTAAGAAGACCATAAGTGACTTTCTCATAGGATGCTAGTTTGACCATTGTGGTTAACCACTCCTCATAGGGTGGAGGTTTTTTCATCCAATGTCTTAACAAAATCCGTTTTGCTGTTGTGAGAGCGAGTATTATCCATCTTCTTTCAAAGGATGAAAAGTGTGAGTCTGGAAGTTCTGTGGTTGAACCCAAAACGGAGAGTTTTGCAGAAATGATAAATCTCTTTTTTAATACTGTGAAAATTATGTCCATACTATTTTTCCACCAATCCTGAAGAGCTGGGCAACTCCAAAGGATGTGATAGATGGATCCACCATGTTCGTTGCATCTCCAACAGGAGTCTGTGGGAATCAAGTTCCATTTGTTGAGCTGTTGGGGGTTCGATGCCATCTGTGGATTATCTTAAACTGAATAAATCTGCTACCAATTTCTTTATACATTGTAGTGATATTATGTAAACATGATTCCCAGTCGTCCTGAGATATGTCCAAAGCCAAGTCCTCAGCCCAATGTTTTTTAATTTTAGATAATGGATCGGTCATTTGATCAAGTAACAATTTATAGAGTTTAGAGGTAGTCCCTTTAGTACTAATAAGCGATTTACGAAGCAATGCTTCAACAGGGCTACCTGAAGGGCAAATGAGAGGACTTCCTAACCATTTAGATAGTGAGCTACGCAATTGGACATATCTCCAGAATTGACTGCGTGACAGATTATATTTAGCGACCATCTGGTCAAAACTTAGATAACTATTAGTCTTTGCATCAAATAGATTTTGAACACTTAAGATACCCCCTTTACGCCACTGCTGCCAGTCAACTAATTCCCTACCAATTAAGATTCTTTTATTATTCCATAAAGGAGCTAATGGTGATCTTAAAAAGTCCCAGCGACCTGCTCTATGTAGTTTAATCCATATTGATTTAGCTGCTGTAATTACAGGATGTTCTCTTTTTATTTTGGACTTTACCCCAAATAAAGTCAACCAGGGAGATATACCTCCATTAGCCTCACACTCTAGCTGAAACCAAGTCGGTTTGTTTGATAGTTTAAAATTGGGTAACCAAGCTCTCAATTGTTTCATGCTCAAAACCCAATAATACCATTTGAAATTAGGCAGTGCAAGACCTCCTCTTTCAACACTTGTTTGTAATTTCTTCAGGCTCAAACGGTGATGTGACCTGCCCCAAAGAAAGTCTAAAATCAAATTATCTAGGTCCTTAAAAAAGAGTCTTTGATATATAGAGGAATATTACTCAAAATGTAAAATATAATTGGTGCTATCATCATCCTAATAGAGTTAATTTTCCCCACAATGAGAGATGAATTCTAGACCATCTACCAAAATATGTCTTAATTTTTTCAAGTAAGGGCCCCATATTCTTTGCAACCATATCATTATAATCAGAGGTAATGTGTATCCCCAGGTATTTGATACTTTTAGGAGACCAGCGAAATTTCCACTTTTGAATAAAGACGAGGGACAGTGTCCAGACATAGGCAATGCCTCTGATTTATCCCAATTAACACGGTACCCAGACAGTAGTGTAAAATCTTCTATGCAATCCAATAAAACTGGAATGGATTTTTCAGGCTGTGTTAACAACACGAGCATATCATCTGCATATAGCAGAAGTTTATGGTGCAGTTTACCCACAGTAATACCATGAATATCTGCATGATTCCTTAATTTTTGTGCTAATGGTTCTATAGCTAACACAAAAAGGCCAGGACTCAAAGGGCACCCCTGCCTAGTAGATCTCTGTAGTTCGAATAAGTCAGATATGAGACCATTTGTCAAAACACAAGCATTAGGCGTATCATATAGAGTCTTTATCCATGTAATGAAGTTATTGCCAAAGCCAAATTTTTCCAAAGTTTTGAACAAATAGTCCCATTCAACACAATCAAAGGCTTTAGCAGCGTCCAATGACAAAGCAATCGTGGGTTTGTTGAATCATAAACATAATGTTGTAGGTTAACAAGCCTTCTGATATTGTCTGAGCCATATCGGTTTGGGATAAAGCCAGACTGATCTCTATGGATTACTCTGCCTATTACCATTTTTAAACGACCTGCCAGTACCTTGGCCAAAATTTTCTGGTCACAGTTGAGCAGTGAGATAGGTCGATAGCCACTAGGATCCAAAGCGTCCTTCTCTTTTTATGGATCAGTGTTATAATTGCAGAATGCATGGATTTTGGTAATGAACCTAATTCAAAGGCCTCCCTATAAACATCAAGTAACAAAGGACTCAAAATATCTTCAAATGCTTTATAAAAATCTAATGGGAAACCATCTAATCCTGGAGCCTTATTCAATGGCATGCTTTTAATTGCCCGTGAGATTTCCGCTACGCTTAAAGGAGCTTCCAAAATGTTATTATCCTCCATACTAAGTTGGGGCAAATTCAGGTCTGCGAAGAATGTTTCAAACTTTTGCTCATCTAAGTTTCCTTGAGACAAATAAAGATTATTGTAAAATTCTTTGAATCTATTGTTTATTTGTTTAGTTGAGGTTGAGGTAGATCCATCTGACTTTCGTATTCCTGGAATTTGGTTCATACTGTTTAACTGTTTAAGACGGTAGGCTAGGAGTTTGCTTGGCTTTTCACCCATTTCCCAGTAAGCCTGGTTAGTGCGAAACAGTGCATATTCCGCTTTTTTGTTGTACAGTGTGTTCAGTTTATATTTAACACTTATAATTTTGTTTAAAGTTGACCTATTCTGAGATTGAGAGTGCTGGGTCTCAAGTGTTCCGAGGTCCTTCTCCAAGGCAAGGACACTTGCATTTGCTTCCTTCTTTTTAAAAGATGCATAGGAGATAATCCTCCCCCTCAATAAGCCTTCAAAGTGTCCCACCAATTAGCCATAGTACTATCTTCTATTTTATTTGACTGTTTGAAGAATTGCATTTCCTCTCTTATCATTTTAATGAATTTAGTGTCTCTAAGTAAAGATATATTCAAGCGCCACCTTCGGCTTTTGGAGTTTGTGAAAGCCTATTTAGGCAAAGAAAGACTGGGGCGTGATCTGAAATTACAATGTTGCCCATTTTAGAGTCAACAGAATTATTCACCAAAGTTTCTGATATTAGAAAATAGTCTATCCTTGTATAGACATTGTGGGGAGGTGAAAAAAAAGAATATTCTCGACCATCTGGATGCATTAATCTCCAGATATCTTGTAAGCCTAGATCAGAAGCCAGCTGCTTAATGGCCATTGCTGACTTGCTCACTGTATTATTACGGGGAAGTGATCTGTCAAGGTCCCTATCCAGTATTTGATTGAAGTCCCCTCCTAAAATGATTTGGTCACACCCCGATTCCAAAAGAAGCTGTGACAAATTGTGAAAAAAGTCTGGACTGTCAGAATTAGGGCCGTAAATATTACACAAAACAACTGGTGCATCAAACAATTGTCCCCTAACCAAGACATATCGGCCTTCCTGGTCTAATAATACTTCAGACTCCGTGAAAGTAACTGCTTTATGAATTATGATAGACACCCCTCTACTTTTACTCGTTCCAGGACTAGAAAATGCTTTCCCTATCCAGGACCCTTTGAGTTTCATTGACTCCAATTTGCTTAAGTGAGTCTCCTGGATAAAGGCTATATCTACCTTAGAGGATTTTAAATATTGTAAGACTTTCTTTTTCTTAATGGCATTATTCAGTCCCTTAACATTCCAACTGACTAGTTTCAGATCTATATTACTACCCATGTGATGGTAATCAAGTCAAATCCAGCATTGTACTTGCATTTACAGAATAACAGTTTGGTCTGGTGTGGTGAAAAGCAAACATAACAAACATAAAAACTCAACACATACAAAAACAAAGTCTGAACAAGCCCCGCAGAACACAGGCTGGGGCACACAAAAACAAGGTACAATTGTACCAACTTGGAAAAACCCTGTATGACCACTGGCACCTGCCGTAGTGACCCAACGCCATGTTAGTAAGGTCGTTACTTAATGTGAAAGCAACCAAATGTCATAAATGAAAAAAATAAATAAAATAAAAATAAAAATAAAAGACGTGCTCTATATATTACAGGGTAATCAGTAAAAAATAAAACAAAATAAATTAACTAGCCATCAGTAAAAATAAAACAAAATAAATTAACTAGCCATCAGTAAAAAATAAAACAAAATAAATTAACTAGCCATCAGTAGAGCAATTTGTCTAAATCAGCACTTACACAGAAATGAGGCCACTGTCATCAACTGAGTCATTTGTCGTTGGGAAACTTTCTCGCAACAAACCCCGACGCCTCTTCGGGTGAAGAAAATCTATGTCGAGCATCATTGTACTCAATCTCCAAGATGGCAGGATAGCGGAGTGAATATTTAACTTTCTTCTTCCTCAGCTCTGCCTTGATTGGGTTGAAAGCCATACGCTGCTCCATGGTTTGTTAGAATAATCTGGGAAAAACATAATAGTTGCTCCTTGCCATTTGATCTCTCCCTTTCCCCTGGCGACACGGAGTATTTCTTCTTTATCCTGGTAGCGGAGCATACCAGGCTGTACTACCGCTGCACGGTAGTACAGCGGTTAGAGCTCGTGCTAGAAGGTCCCTCGTTCGATTCCCACCTGGACGGGGCCTTTCTGTGTGGAGTTTGCATGTTCTCCCCGTGTCTGCGTAGGTTTCCTCCGGGTACTCCGGTTTCCCCTACCACTAAAAACATGTACAATAGGCCAGGATGAATGAGAGTGTGTTTGAGAGTGCGAATGGGGGACGACGGATGCAAATTAGCCCAAGGCTACAATCCGGTGTGGCTTGTTTACATGCATGAGACCCATGTATGTTCATTAACATGCACTGTCCCGACCAAATAAACCAATAAATAAATAAATAATGTTTACCATCACTGGCCGCGGTCGCTCTCGCTTGCCCTGGCCGCGTTTCGCCTGGCCTGTCGGAACCCGGTGTGCGCGCTGCATCTCCAAAGCGCCGGAGAACTTGTGCTCTAACATTGTGGGAATCGACTGCTGTAGAAACGTAATCATGTCATCCCCCTCTTGCAGTTCTGGTAGTCCCAGTATTTTAATGTTACAGCGGCGTCCTCTGTTATCCAAATCTTCGATGTGGTTTTGCATTTTTTGCAGTTTCTCTCGAAGCATGGTGAGCTGTTGATCAGTCGCGTCTGAGGTAGTATCCAACACCCCGATTCTCTCCTCCACCTCGTCAACGCGGGAGCCCAATGCGCCGAGACTCCCCTCGATCTCCCCGACAGTGGTTTTGATCTGCTTAGTATCCTGTTCAATATTGGTTGTCGATTCACGTATTGCCCTTAACTCAGTAAATAAAAAGTCCAGTGTTATCTGCCCTTCACCCTTGGCTGTAGGACTTGGCGTAGCGGCTGGCTCGTCCCAGGTCTTGCTAACATAGTCGTCCATCCTTTTGCTAGCTTTAGCCTGTTGCACGGGTGCGTCTTTGGGCCGTCGCGCTGCTTTTGTTATACGAGTACTCATTGATTAACGGAGTCAGGCCGACAACGAAGTAGTTAAGCACGCAGAAACCACAACATATGTTGCAAAATCAGATAAAGTAAACTATCGTTGAGATTATTTTTGGCGAAGGGCCACGGAGCAACTCTTTCAAGCCACCATCTTGGTCAAGCGCCCACGTGATCCCCCATCTGTGGTGATTTAACATTGATTTGTTAAATCCAACTAAGCTAAAAAACCGTTGATGACTTCACTGATACAATGTACAGCTTGTCTCTGTATCCAACTATAACAAAACCGAGCAGAATAACGTCACACAGTGCCACAATCATTGATAAAATTTTACTAACATCATGGGGAATCAAATCACAAGTGGCCTATTTATATGTGATATCACCGACCACTTACCTGTTTTTACTTTGTATGACTGTAATCTCAAAAAAACGAAAGACGCTATGGTAAAAATATCTAAACGAATAACAACTGAGGAAACGATCCGTGTCCTAAATAGTAATTTGGCGCTCCAGGATTGGACTTCAGTTTACAGAGAACCAAATGTGGACAGTGCTTATTGTAATTTTCTAGATATCTTCACTTCCCTGCATAATAAACACTGCCCTGTGAAAGAATATTTTGTAAAGGAAAAATATAAAAAAAAGCCCTTGGATTACGAAAGGAATAATCAATGCCTGTAAAAAGAAAAACAATCACTACAAATTGTTTATCAAAGTAAAAACAAAAGAAGTGGAGCAGAGATATAAAAAGTACAAAAATAAATTAACTGATATCATAAGAACAAGCAAACGGTTATATTATCAAAAAAAATTATATGAAAATAAAAACAATATAAAAGGAACTTGGGATGCTTGAATAGCCTAATCAAACAAGGCTCTTCAAAGTTGAAATATCCCGCTTACTTCATTGATGAAAATGGTGAAGATTATAAAATGAACAATGTAGTAAATAAATTCAACAATGTTTTGTTAATGTTGGCCCTGAGTTGGCTGCTGATATTCCAGACCATGGAGTCGTAAAATCAGCTAATGAACGGAATCCCTTGTCATTCTTCCTCTCAGCTACAAATGAGCAGGAAGTAACAAAAATTGTGCGGATGTGTAAAAGTAAGTTCTCCACTGATTGTCATGATATCAACATGGCATTAGTTAAAAATGTTATACTGAATATTGCAAAACCCCTAACTTATATTTGTAACTTGTCATTCCTTACTGGCTGCTTTCCAAGTGAAATGAAAATCGCTAAAGTAATTCCGCTCTTCAAAAATGAAAACAAACACGCTTTTACAAACTACAGACCAATCTCTCTTTTGCCTCAGTTCTCAAAAGTTTTAGAGAAGCTTTTCAATTCTCGACTTGAAAAGTTTCTTGAAAAACATCATATAATTAATGAAGGCCGTATGGTTTTAGGTCTAAAAGAACTACCTCAATGGCAATAACTGAAGCTATTGAAGAAATTACTAATGCACTGGAGCAAAAAAAGTATGCAGTTGGTGTCTTTATTGATCTAAAAAAAAGCCTTTGATACGATTAATCACTCAATCCTACTAAATAAGATGAACAGATATGGAATTAGGGGCTGGCTGGGGATTGGTTAAAAAGTTATTTAACAGAGAGTACAGTTTGTAAAAATGGGTCAGTATTTATCAGATACTCTTGGTGTTGCTTGTGGTGTCCCCCAGGGGTCAGTGTTGGGGCCATGTTTAATGTGTATATAAATGATATTTTTAATACGTCCAAAGATCTGAAACTCATACTATTTGCAGATTACACTAATATATTCTACTGTAGTGATGATTATAATGACCTTGTAAATACGGTAAACAGGGAACTAAATATAATAAAAAAGTGCATGGACACAAATAAATTATCCTTGAATATAAACAAAACTAAGATAATGATGTTTGGTAATCGTAATGCTATGTCTGAACAGAAAATAAGTATTGATGGTACCCAGGTTGAAATCGTAAGTGAGACTAAATTTTGGGGCGTAATAATTGATAGTAAATTGTCATGGAAACCTTTCACAGATAAAATCACAAAGTGCTTCACAGGGGCACAACAATAACAAAGGTTACAGAGAAATGTATTAAAACAAATTAATTAAAACAATCACAGCCTTTTCAACTAAAAGCGCGTCCAAACAGCCATGTCTTCAGCTGTCATTCCACAGTTTAGGAACAACAACTTCAAAGGACAGGTCACCTCTGGTTTTAAAGTGGGTCCTTGGGACAGTGAGGAGGTTCTGGCCCGAAGACCTACGGTTGCGACCAGAGGAGTAAGGGCACAGCAGGTCAGACACGTATTTGGGAGCTTGACCATGCAGCGCTCTAAACGAAGCTCCCGTTCCACCACATCCCAAAGATGCTCTATTGGGTTGAGATCTGGTGACTGTGGGGTCATTGTAGTACAGTGAACTCATTGTCATGTTCAAGAAACCAATTTGAAATGATTCGAGCTTTGTGACATGGTGCATTATCCTGCTGGAAGTAGCCATCAGAGGATGGGTACATGGTGGTCATAAAGGGATGGACATGGTCAGAAACAATGCTCAGGTAGTCCGTGGCATTTAAACGATGCCCAATTGGCACTAAAAATTGGCATTTTTCCATTCTTCAACTGTCCAATTTTGGTGAGCTCGTGCAAATTGTAGCCTCTTTTTCCTATTTGTAGTGGAGATGAGTGGTACCCGGTGGGGTCTTCTGCTGTTGTAGCCCATCCGCCTCAAGGTTGTGCGTGTTGTGGCTTCACAAATGCTTTGCTCCATACCTCGGTTGTAACGAGTGGTTATTTCAGTCAAAGTTGCTCTTCTATCAGCTTGAATCAGTCGGCACATTCTCCTCTGACCTCTAGCATCAACAAGGCATTTCGCCCACAGGACTGCAGCATACTGGATGTTTTTCCCTTTTCACACCATTCTTTGTAAACCCTAGAAATGGTTGTGCGTGAAAATCCCAGTAACTGAGCAGATTGTGAAATACTCAGACCGGCCCGTCTGGCACCAACAACCATGCCACGCTCAAAATTGCTTAAATCACCTTTCTTTCCCATTCTGACATTCAGTTTGGAGTTCAGGAGATTGTCTTGACCAGGACCACACCCCTAAATGCATTGAAGCAACTGCCATGTGATTGGTTGTTTAGATAATTGCATTAATGTGAAATTGAACAGGTGTTCCTAATAATCCTTTAGGTGAGTGTATATGAAATCCGTAATAAATGTTTTTGTGTTATTGATAAAAATAATGTCGTTTAATAAAGATTGATTACATTTCCAGTACCCTTTTCCTCGTGGATACTCTGCTGTTTTTATTTTATAGATACCATAACTTCCATGTTAACCCTATGGAAGCTTTGACGCGCTTCGGAATGGAAGCAAAGCTGTCCGCGCGTATAAAGCATAGCAAATGCGAGCGGATGAGGATAAACGCGCGTCAAAGCCAGGAGAACAGCGCGGTACACGAGCAGGGATGCCGCGCCCACTGCTTCATGCACTCAAGTAATCCACGTGCGTTCATTTACGCATTGTTAACCAATCAGGGACTGGGCTCAAATAGTGAGCACAAGCGTCACCTGTTACCTGCAGCAGTGGCGCAAAAAGGGCATACGCAATATATGCCTTGCATAGGGGCGCCAATTAGTGATGTGTCGGTCGCGAACGATCCGGCTATTTTGAACGAGTCTTTACAGTGAACGATATGAACGGGTTCGCGGAGGTGAAGTATTTATTTTTTATTCCTCTTGGGGGAGGGGCATCACTTTAGTTGTGCATGCTTATTTGCGAAACAAAAGTCACTGCTGGAGTGGCAGAGGGACCGTTTGTGAACGCACGACCGCGGGACGTGAGCGCGGCCTGCGGGGAAACTGTTTCAGAGCGCGGCTCTGGGGAAACAGCCCGAACGCTCCCAGCGCCAGTACACTCCTGTGCCATAGGAGAGAAAAAGGCGCGTGGGGTCCGTGAGTGACGAGGCGGCTACAGGAGCCCCGTCACTCACATCTTCCACCTGTGCCGGACAAGTTGATCATCGCGGTTTGCGCTCAGCCTGAGTTGTATGACACGCCTCCTAATTATGACGCTTGCAAAACTTCAGGCACCAGCAAACAGCCATTTCTCGCGAGTGTGAAACGGCTGTTTGCCGTCCAACTAGAGGCAGATAGGGCGTGGACGCCCGTTTGGTCTGAACACACCTTTAACCCCATTGAGAAACTTTGGAATGTGCTCGGGACGGCTTTGTGCAGTGATAACACTTTCCCATCACTAATACATGATCTTTTGCAGAGTGTGTGGAGACCTTTTTTTGGTCAGGCATAGTAGTTCAAGATTGCATTACCTCTTCCATTCTGTATGAGCCCACCACGTACAGGTAGTTGCCCGGTCGGCCCACCATCCTGAGGAATAACAGAGGGTTTTAATGACTCACAGCACTATTCTCTTTGACGGAGGCAGTGCATGCTCTGAGCTGTACCTGCCCCGGAAGAAGGCCAGGTAGACGATAGGGTGAAGGCATTGACAAACTTCAGGATGAACGTTTTGAAGATGAGACGCTGCTCAAAACTCTTGTCTGTCTTTGGGACCTCTGAAAGATACAAGAAGCAAAGGAAGATTTACATATGAGAGTTGTAGTTGAGACATGAACCTTCTAGAATGGTCATATTTAATCAATGTCATACTTATTTATTTTGGTTATTTCAGTTATCCATGTAAAATTAAAGCATCTTACCCATGACTGTGAGCCAGCGAGCGATAGCGCCGTAAATTTCGTCCATGATGATAATGATAATGAGGTTAATAACGGCGGCCGTGGTTTTGACAGTAGCACGGATGTTGGAGGGCGCTGCTTGGTATGCGCTCATGTGTAGAGCCGCCTTGATGCTGATGCGGTACAGGATTACCCCGAACACTATGGTGAAGGCCAAAGCAATCTGCAACAACAGATTCGGGGAATGGGAACAACGTATGAATATCTTGGAGCAATCTTGAATTCTTTTCTGAATTTAAATGCAGTAAAGGACTTTCCTGTACAACACCGTTTGTCAGATTACCAAAGAAGCCAGACCAGATGTGAGAACAGGCCCAATTTGAAGCACACGGCCCTCAATAGAGACAATCATAACCACCGTCGCGTAGATGATAATTAGACTGTAATTACGCTGTTGCTCCACAGACACTGACACTATCACATTTTTAGATTACTCCGAAGGCACGCTTTCCGAGTTATGTTTAAGATATTCTTTCTTGGATATGCCATTAGTCCCACCATTCACATTAAATGTTGCCAGTATAAGTAAGAGTTTATCATAACATCCATCAGCACCCAGATTTATTAAAGTAGTAGTGTAGTAGTAGTGATTAAAAGTAGTTGGCTTCCAGTTTCCATTGAAAGCATTTACTATGGTTTCGGGACTTCTATTCTCACTCTGCACCAATATAACTCTGTGGTGAGTTTTGCTGTTTCATAAACCAAATCTACAGTGTGATCATTTGTTAATGTTTTGTTTTTGTGTTTGAGCCTCGGTCGTGAGTGGAACCTCCAAAATGGAGTGTGAGATTCCAGCCCTAACTGGAACATCATCTAATTTAAAAATGAAATGTTCAGCATTGCATCTTCATGTTGGAACAAGTACACGACACCAACACATTGCTCAACACATTGGTATGAAGACACCGACACAACACTGAAACATGATAATATAGATACAGTAAGTCACTGTGGTATGGTTCAGGAGTATAGTGGCGACGGTGGCGCAGATGGTAGAGCGGGTCGTCTCATGATCGGAAGGTCGGGGGTTCGAATTCCGCCTCCTGAAGGTGCACACTGTCGTTGTGTCCTTGGGCAAGACACTTCACCCAGCTTGCCTCCAGTGTCTGCGTACATTGGTGTATGAATGAGAGTGTGAATGGGTGAGTGGATCCTTGCTGTAAAGCGCTTTAAGTGCCTAACATAGGTGGAAAAGCGCTATATAAGTTGAGACCATTTACCATTTACCTTTTACCATAGTATAATAAACTGGCAAAAATCCTCTATCCTTCCACTAAAAGACGGTTGGGATGCGACAGCCAACCCACCCCAATACCAATCTGTATATCTCATTAAGGGACATTAAGGTCTCCGCCATGCTGTCAGAGCTGTTTAATCTCAATTACACACCACTGCTCAAAACAATAAAAGACAGACTACTTCAATGGATGAATCTCCCACTATCACTCACAGCCAGGATTGCTGCAATCAAAATGTCCATCCTTCCCAAAGCCAACTATCTTTTCTCAATGTTACCCACACACCCACCCACAACCTGGTTCAACAGCCTTGACTCCAATAATCACACAATTTTACTGGAAAAACAAACCCCCAAGAATCAAGCTGACCACTTTACAGAAACCGAAACCTCTAGGCGGACTCAATGCACCAAATTTCTATTATTACTTTATCTCCAACCAAATACAATACATTCAAAAATGGACTCAACCCCGACAGTCAGACAACATCTGGTTAGAGTTAGAACAAATACATTGTCATAACATCCCACTATCAGACATGCCTTTCCTCAGTGAATCCCTCAAATTCCACCCAAGTTTCAAATCAATCTCTATATCCTCAGCTCTGATGGCATGGTGGAAATTTCATAAAATAACAAACTCAAAACTCACTCCCTCAGAAAGAACCCCCATCTGGAACAATCCCGACATACTAAGCAACAAGACGACAATTCATTTTCACACCTGGTCGGAAAAAGGCACAACGCTCCTAGGACACATCTTCCATAACAACACAGTGTGTTTGTCTCCTTCAATCATCTTGCCCGGGGGTATGGCATCGGGAGAAACCAATTTATCCAGTATTTACAAATCAAACCCTCGCTAACAGCTGCATACAACAGTACTCATTTAGACCTAAATCTCCCATCACTTACTATCGACCTACTCAAATTAAAGCCAAAACAACAGCTCTCCAAAACTTATCAGTTGATCTCCAAATCAGACACCTCTTTTGCATCCCAACAGCAAAGTGGGAACACGACCTAATGGTTGCTCCCGGTGCCGACTTCTGGACGCAAATCTGGCGTAACATGTACATTATACTCAAACTTACAATTAATTCAATATACAATTCTTCATAGAACACACTACACTGGACAAAGACTATCAAAAATGGGCTACTCCTCTATTAACTGTACATGGTATTCAGAACACCCCAGACACGTATATATCCACGCCTTCTGGCATTGCACACCAATACAAAACTACTGGTCAAAGATCACAAAGACTATGTCCACATTCTTTGGCTGTCGCATCCCTCTATCGCCCTCTGTTTGCATTCTCGGTGACACATCCACAACCACCCTGAATAACACAAACAACAGAATACTCCTTGTGGCCCTGGCTGTCGCCAAGAAAACAATCCTCATGAACTGGAAAACAAGACATAAAACCAGCATCAAACAATGGAAAAACTTCCTGGTTGACGTTATCACTCTGGACCACACTCATACCTCCCCTCCCCACACAGAAGCCCCTTCCATCTGGTCCCCATTCTTAACATTTCTACATAACCATTAATTCCATCTTATCTGTTATTATAGATAATCTCTATTACTTATTATATTACTATTATCTGTATTTATTGGTTTATTGGTAGGGACAGTGCAAGTTAATGAACAAGCCACACCGGATTGTAGCCTTGGGCTAATTTTCATCTGTCGTCCCCCATGCGCACTCTCAAACACACTCTCATACATCCTGACCTATTGTACATGTTTTTCGTTTTAGGGGAAACCGGAGTACCCGGAGGAAACCTACGCAGACACGGGGAGAACATGCAAACTCCACACAAAGGCCTGGTCCCTCGTGGGAATCGAACCCGGACCTTCTAGCTGTGAAGCACGAGCGCTAACCGCTGTACTAATAATATTTGTATTATTAGTATTATATATTACTATTTCTTCCATTTTTTATTATCTGCTCTATTATTATTTGCTTGCCTACTTCTCTTTTCTTTCTTTTCTTTTTTTCTTTTCTTTTAATGTTTTATTTATTATTTACTTTTTTTATAATTTTTTATGGATTGATTGATTTCTTTTGTTTGTTATTTATTCATTAATTTTGTTGATATTCTTATTATGATTAATAATAATATCAATATCAACCTTGTGAAATATTTTACAGTATACACTTGGTTGGGGAGACTGAACAATAATAATGGACAAACTTGCTTTACAACTCACACTTTATTCATGTACAGTTGACTTGGTATCAGTTTGTTCGTTTGTTGGTCAGCCCTACCCCCGACCCCTCCCCCACACACACATGCATTCACCCCTTAATACCCATTTGTCTGTCTCTTTAGTTACTTTACATGTGTATGTGCGTGTATGTGTATGTATATATGTTTTGTTGTTGTTTGTCTTAATAATAGATTTGTATTATTAGGCCCGAGAGCCTGGCAGGGTCCGGGCCTGTTGTTATTGTACAGGCAGTGCGCGGAGCGCACTGACGAAAGACGTGCGCATAGCGCACGTCCCTAAAAGAGCGCGGAGCGCTCAAGAAACAGAGCGCGGAGCGCTCCCAATGCATTACACAGTAATAACGACACTCCTGGCACCCCGACCTGTCCGGTGATATAAGCGTGTGCCGCGAAAGCGGCACATTTGTTGCTGCTCGAAGAAAAAAAGGTGAAAACCACAGGCAAGGCGCAACATGGACAAGAAAGCAGTCGATGACGAGCGCAACGCGCTCGTCATCGACCATGGCCACTCACCAGCACCCAAAACACTGCTAGAGTGACTCAGGGCATCGAGGCCTATCCGATAATATAGGTCTTTGCCGCGAAAGCGGCATATTTGCTTCTGCTCGCACAAAATACGAAAAAAAAAATCCATTGGGAAATATTGAGAAAGAAGAGGTAAAAGACGAGCGCAACGCGCTCGTATTTGACAATGAACCCCACGGTTGGATTACTGGACGTGAGACCTTTCCGAATATATAAATATGCGCCGCCTTTGGCGGCGCTATATTGTTATTGTACGGGTTTTTCTTATTCTTATTCTTATTATTTTTCTTCTCCCCCCCGGAGCCAGTTTCGGCAACTTCCCACTGACGAAAAGTTCTGAATTTTTGCCCAAAATTCAATTAGGTGAAAAAAAAAAACTTCACATCTCCAAAATTTAAAAATTCTAAAAAATGGCGCGTCAGCGCCCCCTGGAAAAACAGCGTTAACATTGCGCCCTATGGCCAGACCCCCCAAAATCCCGAAATTGCCAAAAACTTTAGTTCGTCGTAGACGAACCAAATTCGGCACAGTGATTGGTCACGTGAAGCCAAACAAAAAAAGATATTACGCGGTTGCTAGGCAACCATCAGGATGGCGGCCATATTGGCAAGAAGAGCGATCTGGCGCCGAAGGCGCCATTTCATGCGCTCGCATTTGAACGAACTCCTCCTAGGGCGTTGAACGCAGCGACTCCCCGTTCGCTCCAGATCATCTACACAAGTGGGACATCAAAAGTTATTAAAAACTTTGGGATGGAGCAACAAAGAACCAGATTTGTTTGTTGGGCATTGAATTTAATTGACATAAGGCACTTTCAAATCTAAATTTTTTATTTTAGTTCTTTCGAGTTTTATTTTGTATTTTCAACTATTTTTTTCATGTGTACTCTGTAAAAATAAATGTATAGCACTTCAGAACCCCCCTCCTCAGCAGATCCTCTCCTCTCCCCTGGATGAAACACAACTTCCTGTTTTATTTTGTGATGTCACTTCCTTTAGCTCTGAAGTGTGTTCCATTAGCAGCTCTTTTTGGACCAAGGCAGGACACTTGCCTTGGACTGGAAGGAAGTGAGTTTGGAGGCACTGCCTTCAACACCAAGGCAAAGCGAGGTACCTAGGCTTTGGGAAACAGCCAGGGAGAATCAAACCTGGGACATTCGAGCTGTGAGGCACGAGTGCTAACCGCTGCGCCACCGTGCCGCCCAATGAATGAAATCATTACCGCTATGTGATACTCACCATGAATAACATCATGACCACCGTGGTGACGTATGCTGGCATTCTGTCGGTGCATGTCAACTTAACCCGCTCTCCCTGAGAAAAAGAAGACACATTTGAGCAGCTTACACTCCTCAGAGAGAAGATCATGTTATTGAAAATGTAACTATTAAAGCAGGACTTAAAAAGACGAAACCAGGACTGAACAGGACTAAACAAGGACTTTAAAAGGCTAAACCAGGACAAGAGAAATCTCTGATAAGTGAGTGCCTTAAGTGGTTGAGTGGTTTTACACTGAAAATGTGTGGTTTTTAATCCAGCTGTAGTCCATTCATATGTAAAATGACTATCACCCTGATGAACCCCAGCAGAAAAAGCACGTCATGCAGACTCTCCAGCTATGCCCGCATGGGTATTGTCCCCAGTACCCAACACTGCTGGGCACACACAAATAAACACAGATAGTCCAGCCATGAATCAGAATCAGAATAGGTTTTATTCCCATGGTCATGAACATGTTCACAACTAGGAATTTGACTCCTAGTTGTGAGTTACTTTTTTATAACAGCACCAGGGCAGCTGTTATATGGCGCACTTTTTGTTGCTGAAAGTAGAAATCACAATAAAGCAAGCACATACATAGAAAATTATACACAAGATTATGATATTACACATTACGGGCGGAAAACCCGCTGGAAATTTTTCATTGGTACAAAAGGGAGGGGAGGTGGGTAGAGATACAGTCAGTGAGTGAGGCGGACAGAGGGAGGGGGTAGGTTAAGGCAGGTCATGTATTTTGTTATGTAGGATGGGGGTGCCCTTTTTGTCTTAGTTGAGCACCTGCCCCTCAAAATGTCTGTGCACGTCACCGCGAGGGAGACTTCACAGCTGAGACTAAACAAAACATCTGTAAGTTCACTGCAAGGGAGAAAGTACCCTGTTCTTTTCCTTTTGTTTGTTTGTCTGATAGCACCCAATAGCACCTTACAATGCTCTGTTTCTTATATTTCACTTGTTGGTGAGTGGCCCCTGATTTGAGCGGGGCTGTGGAGACTTGTAGAAATCTGAAGAGAAGCCTCACACATTCAGGCTCTGTCTAGAGGACAGAGCTACGTGAATGAGAGGACTGGCTGGTGATGATGAAGTTAAGCTCATGCTTTGACAAAAGTCACTGTTCTTAAGCTCCTCACTTTCTTTCAGTCCTGTTTTAATTATAGGCCCATAAATGTGTGGCTCCGCTGGTTAAGAATTTCTGCTAACAGCAGCTTCCAGGTGCCCTTAAAAAAAAGCCTACACATTTGCACAGCAATACATTAGGTCTGATTATTCTTTTACTTTTATGCACATGATAGGCGTGATGTGTCTATTTTTGGGGGGATTTAAGTCTGGAGTTTGACCACTCCAAAACTTTAATTTGTTCTTTTTGTGCCGTCCTGCTGCGTGGCCAAAGAGTGCTTTGAGCTTGACGGCTTGAACTGATGGCCGGACGTTCTGCTCCAGGAGTTCTTGGTAGAATTCATTATTCCATCAATGACAGCAGGTTGTGCAGGTCCTGAAGCAGCGAAGCCCCAGACCGTCGCACTGCCTCCTCCATGTTTGACTTTTGGCATGGCGTTCTTTTTTAATCAAATTCTTCGTTGTTTTTACGCCAGATGTAACGAGTCGCAGAGATGACAAAAGTTAAACTTTGGTCTCGTCAGTCCACAGACCATTTCTCTAAAAGTCTTGGGAATCATCCAGATGATTTTGGCAAATGAAAGACGAGCTGTTGCGTTCTTATTTGTCAGCAGTAATTTTCGACTCTCTGTGGATGCCATTTTTGCTCAGTGTCTATCTTATAGTTATAGACTTTGACTGAGCCCAGTAAAGCTGCAGATCTTCAGACTTCCTTCTGGGTTCTTTGGTGACCTCCTGGTCTTGGACTCATTTCGTGGCGTTATAGGTTTTCTTATGATATTTTGCAGCCTACTTTATTTGTCTGACTGGTCTAAATGTGATATTTTCTTGGTTTAACAAACCTGGTGGTAATCAGACTGGTGAGTGGCCAGCTTTTCCAAAAATCTAAAATCCAAAAAGTTATTCACAGATAATCACAGATGATTTACGTTTTTTTTTTTTACACAGGACCAGAAAGGTTTGGATTCCCTTAATAAATGTGATAATCATTTTGAAACTGCATTTTCAACGACATTCCCAGTTTTCACTGGGAATGTCCTTGTGTGATATCAAAATTGGCGTGATGATCGGAAACATTTAAGTGTGCTAAATATAAACAAATGTAAGACATATGGCAAATACTTTTTCATGGCACTGTAGTTCTGTTGGCTAGTTTTACTTAATTCATCCAATCATGCACAATCCTCCTTCCCCATATGTATTCCACTTGTCTTTCCTATTGTGTTCTGTGTCCTCCTCACTGATGTAAATATGCACCTTTTATTATGTCTGTGTAATGTCTATCACTGAAAACAGGAGCAGCAACAGGTCTGCGACCCGCTGCTCCACAACAGCCCCAACAGCTAAGTTGGAAGCGTCGGTTGTCAGGGCGATGGGAGCATCTGGATCAGGGTGAGCGAGGAGAGCTGCACTAGCTAATGCAGAATTAGCTCCATCAAAAGCAGCAATCCGGTCCGGTGTCCTGACGACGGTGTCAGTGGCCTTACGTGAACGCAAAGCATTGTAAAGCGGCTGTAGGAGGTTGGCAGCCCGAGTAATAAACATATTGTAAAAGTTCACCATGCCCAAAAACTCCTGTAAGGCCTTGACCACAACTGGACAGGGAAAATCTGCCACCGCCTGGACCTTAGCAGGCAAGGGAACCGCGGCATGTGCGGAAATGCGATGGCCTAAAAAAATCGATCACCGGCAACCCAAACTGACATTTGGCTGGGTTGACAATCAGGCCATGGGAGTCTAAACGCCAGAAAACATCCCTGAGGTGCGTGTGGTGCTCTTCAGTAGACGAACTGGCCACCAAAATGTCGTCCAGATAGACAAACACAAAATCGAGGCCGCGCAACACTGAGTCCATCAACCTCTGAAAAGTCTGCGCCGCCCCCTTGAGGCCAAATGGCATGCGGAGGAACTCATAAAGCCCAAATGGAGTTATCAGCACTGTCTTAGGCACATCATCCGCCTGTACCGGAACCTGATGATATCCGCGCACCAGGTCCACCTTAGAAAAAACCGAGGCACCAGACAACCGCGCAGAAAAAATCTTGAATGTGTGGAATAGGATAACGGTCTGGTGTCATTACGTTGTTTAAACGGTGAAAGTCACCGCACGGACGCCAGGAGCCGTCCGCCTTAGGCATCATGTGGAGGGGCGAAGCCCACGGGCTGTTAGAGCGTCTCACTATCCTCAACCTCTCCATGGTGGCGAATTCCTCCTTCACAATAGCTAATTTTGTCGTGTCAAGGCACCGAGCACGTGCAAAAACTGGCGGGCCACTAGTGGGGATAAAATGTTCCACCCCGTGTTTAGCCACCACGGAGGAAAAAGCTGGTGTGGTCAAAGACGGAAATTCAGCTAACAAACACTGAAAAACATCGCCAGACGCCAAAAAAATGTGCATGCGGTGCCGGCCCAGCTCCCCCAGCCTCACAGGGAAAAGTGGCAAAAGTTACAGCATTGATGAGCCTACGGTTAGCAACATCAACTAACAAACCATGAGCACACAAAAAATCAGCACCAATAATTGGAACAGTCACAGTGGCAACTACAAAGTCCCACTCGTACTCCTACCCGTGGAAACATACAGTCGTTCATTTTGTGCCAAAAGTTCCAATGGGAGAACCATTTGCAGCGCTCAGCAATGGGCCACCGCCGCGGCCCAACACATCTGAACTGGTGGGATGGACCAAACTCTGAGAATCGGAGTCCACCAAAAACCGACGATGAAGAGCAGCTCACCTCGTTCACCAGCGCCCACAGCTGCTACTGCGTGTCCCGACATCTTGAACGTGCATGGCGGGACACAGCGCTTCGCTTTACCGCCAAACCTCTGGTGGTAAAAACACAGGGAGCTCCCACGCCGACGCGTCCTCGCGCCGACCACAGCTACCACTGCTGGATCCTCCGTCAACGTCCGCTGGGGCACCGGCGTCGTGCTCTGCACCGCAAAACGTCTAGTAGCTGGCAGGACCCGGTTCGCTTCCTCCGCGAGGCCCGGTAATCACCAGCGGCGAGACGAGGAGAGTTAGCCAAAACTGCCCGTACCTGTGGCGGGAGCTGCCACAGGAAAATGTGCGGGAAAAAGAAACCGCCTTCATCCGAACCAAGGAGCGATAGCATAGTGTCCATTAGGTCCACGGCCGTACTGTCCCCCAAACCGGGCAGGGCGAGAATTTTATCCGCCCTCTCCGCCGAGGACAGACTGAACCTCCGCAGAAGGAACTGCTTAAGAGTGGCGTATTTCCCGCGAGGAGGAGGGCTACGTAGCAACGGCATAGTAAGTAAGTAAGTAAGTAAGTAAGTAAGTAAGTAAGTAAGTAAGTGCTTTATTGTCATTGTACAACTGTACAATGAAATAGTGTTCAGGTGTTAGTCCTGAGCTGCTGCGGCTGAGCCGCACTGCCACTGTGTGTCAACCTGACCCGCGTGACCTTGGAGGTCGGGGAAACTGTAGCACTCAGAGGAAACCTGGCTGGCTGCCCTCTGTCTCCTCTGATCCTCTGAAATGGTGCCGCGCCTCCTGGGTTTGTCCCTGTTTCAGAGCGTGGTGTCCTGCACGGGTCAGCTCCACCTCCTCCTTACTCTTCCTCCCTCTGCTCCCTCTGCTTCACAACAGTCTTTCACCATCTCTCGTTTGTCCTTTTTTGTTTCCTGTAGCTCCTCTTGTGACGCCTCCACTGTGCTGCAGCTGTGGGGGCTCTTGGTGCCTCTGCAGTGTCTCAGAAGAAGAAATGTGTAGGTCTCAAATGGGTTTAGCTGATAAGCTAGCATTTTGTTTACCTTTAAAAAGCTGCTTTCTTCAGGACCATTTCCAGGACTCTCAAAGTAAACAAATCCACCAAACCTCCACAAAAACACGGCAAAGACGTACAAAAGTATCCAGAAAAACAATGTGGAAGACATAAACCACAAATGCAGTTTGCAGAAAAAGGCAAAAAACTCAGCTGCAGAAGGGGAGAGCGAGGTCGCTTCCTGTTTTCACGTCGCCATGACAACAACCCTGTGGGTAGTCTGCTGATCCAGGGCAGAAACCACCAAATAGTACCTGGAGTCATCCGCGTCCACACTCCGGAGGTGGAAAAGTGCCTCGACATGCTGAAACCACGAAGCTGGATCACTCTGCCAAAATTCTGGAAATTTCACAGCGGGAGCGGCGGGAAAAAGAGCCGGCCGTGAGAGCGGGAGAGATGTTGAGGACGAGGACGAGTCCGCGGCAGAGGCCAAGCCCATGGCCGAGGCCAAGTCCGCAGCCGAGACAGACGGAAAAAAACTGTCTTCCATCTGATCTGTCATTTCACAACCGGGGTCACCAATGTGACGAGAAAGAACAGGATGCAAGCAAGCTGCTAAGGAGTCAACTTTAATCTTTCTGGGCCAAAAGTAGAATGAACAAAATGAAGGATGAACACAACAGTAAGGGCTCAGACACGCCCCCAAACCCCAAGACCTACTGGGTGAGAAACAACTCTCTAACATGTACACCACATTATTATTATTATAATATATATATTTTTTAATTTTTTGTTTTTAAATTATCTGTCATGTTACGTAGTACACCAACAATGGACACACATACCTTACTTTTCACTCTTATACAGCAATCATACACACACACGCACACAAATTCAACAAAATAAGACAACTTAATCATAGCCATTCAACTTGTGTATTCAATGTTGCCCATCCCCGTCCTCCCCCCCTTTTTTCTTTCTTTTTCCCCCTAACCTAACCATCTTTCAATTCCTACCAAGAAGAATGTGTAAATACTGTACATATTGTTTAAAAAAAACAATGTTATTTATTTTTACTTTTTTTCTTCGTTAAGGTAGCAGTTCAACCCCGTGAACTGCTACCTTAACGTGGTGGGGTTGTTTGAGTGCCCGAGTGATCCGAGGAGCTATGTTGTCTGGGGATTCATGCCCCTGGTAGGGTCTCCCATGGCAAACAGGTCTTAGGTGACGGGTCAGACGAAGAGCAGTTCAAAGACTTCTATGGACAGTACAACAAAACAAGGACCGTGACGTCGCCCGGTATGGCGCAACCGGGGCCCACCCTGGAGCCAGGCCTGCGGTTGGGGCTCGAATGCGAGCGTCTGGTGGTCGGGCCTCTGCCCACGGGGCCCGGCCGGGCACAGCCCGAAAGGACAACATGGACCCGCCCTCCTGTGGACCCACCACCCGCAGAGGGAGCCGTAGGGGTCAGGTGCAGAGTGGACTGGGTGGCAGTCGAAGGCGGGTGCCTCGACGACCTGGTCCGCGTGCGCAGCTTCTGGCGTTCGGGACATGGGACGTCACTTCGCTGGGGGTGAAGGAGCCTGAGGGAGAGACGGCGGGCTGGGGTGGGTTTGCTCATAGCTTGATTGGAGGAGCTGTTGGAGTTCACCCCGGTGAACGAGAGGGTCGTGTCCCTACGCATTCGGCTCGGGAACAGGTCTCTCACCGTTGTTTCGGCCTACGGGCCCAACATTGGTGCAGAGTACCCGACCTTCTTGGAGTCCCTGGGAGGGGTACTAGATGGTGCCTGTCGCGGCGGCAATCCCCGGACCCGGTGGTGGCGCCCGGAAGTAAGGGATGCCGTCAAGCTGAAGGAGTCCTACCTGGCCTTTTTGGCTTGTGGGACTACGGAGACAGCTGAGAGGTACCGGCAGGCCAAGCGTGCTGCAGGTCGTGCGGTCGCAGAGGCAAAAACTCGGGTCTGGGAGGAGTTCGGAGAAGCCATGGAGGAGGACTATCGGTCGGCCTCGAAGAGATTCTGGCAAACCATCCGGCGCCTCAGGAGGGGGAAGCAGTGCTTTACCAACACTGTTTACAGTGCGGGCGGGCTGCTGACCTTGACTGGGGATGTGGTCGGGCGGTGGAAGGAGTACTTCGAGGATCTCCTCAATCCCACGGTCACGTCTTCCGGTGGGGAGGCAGGGGCTGGGGACTCGGAGGGGGGCTCGCCCATCACCCAGGCTGAAGCTCCTCGGTGGCAAGGCTCCGGGGGTGGATGAGATTAGTCCCGAGTACCTTTAGTCTCTGGATGTTGTAGGGCTGTCTTGGCTGACATGTCTCTGCAACATCGCGTGGCAGTCGGGGACAGTGCCCCTGGATTGGCAGACCGGGGTGGTGGTCCCTCTCTTCAAGAAGGGGGATTGGAGAGTGTGCTCCAATTACAGAGGGATCACTTCTCAGCCTCCCCAGTAAGGTCTACTCCAGGGTGCTGGAGAGGAGGATCTGGCCGATAGTCGAACTAGATCCAGCTCTATACCCTTCATCGGGTGCTCGAGGGTTTGTGGGAGTTCGCCCAACCAGTCCACATGTGCTTTGTGGATCTGGAGAAAGCGTTCGACCGTGTCCCTCGTGGTGCCCTGTGGGGGGTGCTCCGGGAGTATGGGGTCCGGGGCCCGCTGCTAAGGGCTGTCCGTTCCCTGTATGACCGTAGCAGGAGCTTGGTTCGCATTGCCGGCAGTAAGTCAGACCTGTTCCCGGTGCGTGTTGGTCTCCGCCAGGGCTGCCCTTTGTCACCGGTTCTGTTCATTACCTATATGGACAGAATTTCTAGGCGCAGCCAGGGGCTGGAGGGTGTCCGGTTTGGGAACCTCAGGATCTCATCTCTGCTGTTTGCAGACGATGTTCTGTTGGCTTCATCAAATCAGGACCTTCAGCGCGCACTGGGGCGGTTTGCAGCGGCCGGGATGAGGATCAGCACCTCCAAATCTGAGGCCATGGTTCTCCACCGGAAAAAGGTGGTTTCCCCGCTTCAGGTCGGTGGAGAGTCCTTGCCCCAAGTGGAGGAGTTCAAGTATCTCGGGGTCTTTTTCACGAGTGAGGGACGGATGGAGCGCGAGATCGATAGACGGATCGGTGCGGTGTCAGCAGTGATGCGGTCTCTGTATCGGACTGTTGTGGTGAAGAGGGAGCCGAGTCGGGGGGCAAAGCTCTCGATTTACCGATCGTTCTACGTTCCCACCCTCACCTATGGTCATGAGATCTGGGTAATGACTGAAAGGACAAGATCGCGAATTCAAGCGGCCGAAATGAGTTTCCTTTGCAGGGTGGCTGGGCGCACCCTCCGAGATCGGGTGAGGAGCTCAGTTACCCGGGAGGAGCTCGGTGTGGAGTCGTTGTTCCTTCATGTCGAAGGGAGCCAGCTGAGGTGGCTAGGGCATCTGTTCCGGATGCCTCCTGGTCGCCTCCCTCGGGAGGTGCTCCAGGCATGTCCTATTGGGAGGAGGCCTCGTGGAAGGCCCAGGACACTCTGGTGGGACTATGTCTCCGAGCTGGCCTGGTGTCGTCTCGGGGTCCCCCCAGAACAGCTGGAGGAGGTGTGCGTGGATCGGGAAGTCTGGGCATCTCTGCTTAGACTACTGCCCCCGCGACCCAGCTCCGGATAAAGCGGAAGAAAATGGATGGATGGATGGATATAAAGAAATAAAAATCTGGCGATGGGGAAGGGCAGAGTACCCTGCTCCAAACAGATTTCTCTAAACACAGCGAGGAGGAGGAGAAAGCCCCTCCCCTCACTGCTGCTCAGCGCTGTCAGCCAGAGTAGAAGACGCAGCTCTGCTCTCCTCTCGTCCCGCACTTGACTTCTCAATAAAACTACGTGATGGAAAGAGCAGAACAACTGTTTTCTGATCGTTTTTGAGTAAAACCTTTTGATCGAATCAAACTGAACATCGCGTGTTGCGGCTCCGCATTTACGTGTAAGCTCTATAAACGGACTGTAGCTGGATGTCTGTGTAAGTTCTCAGTCGTACAGGAGTTGTCCATCTTCAAAGAAGGTACTTGAGTCATCTGTAGCTGGGTCTGTAGCTGGGTTGCAACCCGAAAAAGTGAATATCTCTGCAAATATTTCATCAAATTACACGAAATGAAACAAAAGTGTTGTGATGCTGACGCTCCCGCGCCTCTATTCTGTTGCATTTCATTGGCTCAAAGGCCGACAATTGGTGCAAAAACACTCTTATACTCGAAAATTGACGTATATGCTTTCCCGGCCTCAATGGTAGAATTGCGCAAGAGCGCCCCCGGCTTTAATGGTAGAAATGCGGCAATGCTTTCCCGGCCTAAATGGGTTATTAAATGGATAAACTTCAACGTGTTTGAGCCCGCGGTCTAATATTAAAAGGCAGGTCCACTCAAACTCCATACTTAGGTCCGGATGCGGACCTCCAGGGTATTTGGTCCGGACCCCTGTGGCGCCTCTGCATTGTGAGAGCATTGCAGCAGAGAGAGCAGCTTTGGCCTGTGGGGGCAGCGTTATAAAAAGATGCGAACAGTCTGCTGGAAAGGCAGTCTTTTATATGTAACCTTTATGTAACCAAGAAAGTCCCTTTGAGATTATCAACAAGAACATAACTTTTTAGGGAAGTTCTAATCCCAGAGGGGATCCTATTGTACATATTTTAAGTGGTAGGGGAAACCACAGCATCCGGCGCAGCACCCCAAAGAGTGGTCACCCTATCATTATAAATGTGCATTCTCAACCATGAGCTTTATAAAGAACTCCAATCGCAACTATCTGAACAAAGTCCATTTAGATCAGTCCCTTCGTCTTGCAACGACATCCTGTTTGTACTACGTTTTACAAAGCTTACTGACAACCATTAAAAAAAAAAATCATCCCTTTGACTTCTGTGATTTAACGTTTTAAAACCCCTGTTATGGGGGACAACTGTTTTGTGCGTAAGTTGAGAGAGAGCTCCTCTTCTCCCTTCCGCTACGGCACACCACAAATCACAAATGTGTTTATGGAACACAGCACCGGGCCGTATCCGCTTAATTTCACCCTTGGATTTCACCAAAACCTACTTTGACAACAGGGCCCCACCAGTAGTTTTTCACAACCCACACTCAAAACTAAAAACAACCCTGCAAACAATTAAACAAGAGACAGGACAAGAACCATTGGCTGTACGAAATTAGTGTCAACAAACCTTTGGAGTGGAATGTTCCTTTTTCAAAGACTTCTTCATAACTCGAAACTCATACTCGGCCCGATTGTGGTCCTATATGAAAACATAAATCCAGTTACAAGTGTCCAGATATGAGATCATATTATGGCCCTAAACCACATCAGCAGAGCAGAGCATCCTTTGAGCAGCAGCAGACTGAGCAAGGCTGGTGCTGTTAGAGGGCCTGGGAGGGTTAGGAGGCAGAAGTTTGGGCATCCACTCTCAACGGACCACAATGAATTCCAGAGTTTGAATTCCACTTGATGGAGTTTACTTGCTGATTCAGGTTTTCAATTTTAAATGTCAATACATTTCTGGATAAACATATAAAGTTTGGATTTAAAAAAAAGAGTGCATTTCATTATCAGAAGGGTCATTCATTATTGTTGTTGTTGTTTTAATGTATTTTATTGGAGTCCTTCATGTAAAATGTAATAATTTTCTGGGTTATTTGATGTTACTTGACACTGTATGTTAAAATATCACTTTTTTCCCCCTGAAAATCAATCAAATTGACATAAATTCATAATTTTATCAGTGAAAAAATTATTATTTAATTTTGAATTTTATCTAAAACAGTGACAAGAAGCCATCCTGCACAGAAAGTTTGCCACAATATACTGTGTTAAGAAAGTGTTCCGGAAGCAGAGAGTCTGCACCTTAAGCACATGTCAAGTTCTCAAATTGTAAAATGAAGAACTTTTGGTAAATACATTAAATAAAATTTAAATATATCAGGGTCGATCATTTTGAAGTTTATGTATATAACGACGTATTTAGATCTACAAAACTCATTTAAACAGATCTTTTCACTTGCGTTTTTGTCACATTGTAGCCACTTTTTATTTAATGTCTTTAATGTCTCATAGTTTTATCAAGAAGCTTTTAGATTCGGGTAAAGCCAAACTGGAGAAAATGGTGGGGGTTAAGAGGTTAACAGTAACAGCAATTATTGAGATCAATTTAATGTTGGTCATTCAGTATGTCCTTTGACAGTGAAAGCTCTCTCTTGGCATTTGCAACAGTACCCAGAGGCAATCTAGGCTCAGTGCTGTTTGTCAGGTGAAAGGGCGCTGTAGAGAAAGTCAAGTTCAGACGCATTAGAGTGTTTGTCCGGAAGTTCCATCGCTGCTAATATGTAACTAAAAGGAAAGACAAAGCAGCATGACTATTTCTGAAGCATGCAGAGAAAATTCATCACATTTACAAACTATATGGGGTTAAACAATAATAAATCTATATGATAATAATCTGAATCATTGGGTGTTTATAACCAAATAAGTGCATTACTGTCAGAAGAAGTATCTTTGTCTCTTTCCAGTTAGCAAAGCAAACGCACAAACCACATAACTTTAGGCATACACTGAGCCAATGGAAGCTTGAAACGCTTTCCTCACAGTAAGAAGGATTAAATCACTCCTTCCAAACTCTGTGGGACTTTTAATGAGGATTTTGCATGTCTGGATTGGTTACCTCCAGGGCAAATGCAAAATACAAAACAAATTCCTCTCTAAGGGAATAGTTGTGACCGGTTGTCAATGTCTTTGTTTTTATGGGATAAATAAGCTCAATATAGCTCAAGATCTGGAGATTGGCCCTGCTGCTCCTAACATGGGCGTCGGACTGGGGGGTAAAGGGTACTGAGTACCCAGGGCCCAGAGCAGGGTGGGGGCCCTCAAAAGTGCTGCTATAAACGCGTTCTGTATTGCACTTTTTAAACTCCTCATAATTGATATAACAAGGGAACATAACCAGGCTGAAATACAATGGTTGCTAGACAGAATTTTGCATAAACAATAATGATGGATGAATCTCAAGGCCCTGACACCCCTTTAAAAACGCGCCAAATGGTTCAGCCCACACACACACCGGTGTTCAGCACCGCGCTATTCAATTCAAGTGCGTGTGCTGAGAGCTCCGTAATGCCATGACACAGAGCTAGGAAAAATAAATATTAGTCTTGCCTCGCTCTTTCGCGCTTACATGCTCTTATTTACACTATTATCGCCTGGGATGTAACTTTCTGTGATAAATGACAGTTAAACATGAGTCAAGTCAAGGCGAGTGCCTCCTCTCTGCCTGCGCTGCTGCAGTAGGTGCAGAGTGAAGCAGAGCGCACTGACCCGCCCTGTCCGCTCCTTCTCTTCTCATTTTAATCGCTGATGTTTCCCTTTAGCTTTATTTACTGTTATCGACTGCCATCAGGCCAGAACAGTGACAAAAGCCACAGGTTTTTGTCAGAATTAATTATGCAAATTAGCCACGCGCATTTGCAGACTCGTTCATTATAAATGCACAGCTTCAGAGACTCCTTTGACTTGGTTCTAGTGAAAATATATGGGACGGCCTGTGCCAGACTCTTCAAGCTTTAACAGAACAAGAATTTAACAGCACTGTAGCCTACACGGGCAAGAGGCAACGTATCAATGAATTGTATAACATAAACTAGCATTTTAAAGTATTACTAATGCCTATTTCAATGCCTATTAGCAAAAAAAATCCTGTGTGCCCAGTGCAGCCCCGTTTGGTTTGATGTGATATCTTTAAGGTCTATTTAAAACTAATAATCTTAATTCTAATAATAATAATCTTAAGGTTAAAACAGACAAACCACATACTGAATATAAAGCATGTAAGTATACAGTTTGTGTAACAAAGTTAAAATGTAAAAGAAATGAACTACACAAACTAAACCACAGAAAACAGTATGTTGAGATGAGTATAAAATGTGAATTGACTGAACGCGCACATGGGAAGGGGCGTCGGGGGGCCCATCAAAACAGTTTGTACCTAGGGCCCAGAATTTGATGCTACACCCCTGGCTCCTAACCCCAGAAGTATTAACCTCAAGAATGGGAGAATTCCTAACTGGGTAATTATGCTTGACAATTTCACATGACAAAATAGTGACAGAGGGAATTTGCTTCTGCTGCCGTTAGTGTAAAGTAGAGCAGAGGTGGCTCAGGAAGAAGCAGCTCAAGGATGAGCAGCACCTTCATACAGAAGAAAAGTTTGAATAAACTACTGATGATAACTAATGTTATCAGGCATGATCTACTAAAAACAAAACAGTCAGAGAAATGTGCTCATCAGTGAGAGACAACTGTTAGCATGCTACGATTTGCACTTCAGGCTGGATTTTTGCGTTATCTGAATTTTCACTCACAGAAATCCTTGATGGGCTGATACATTTGGCCTCAAAGCCACTGGTGTTTCAGGCAAACCTTTTTTGTTTGTTCCCTCATTATTTGAAACCGCCGCGCTGTTGTCCGTTAGCACTATCCCACCATCGTGCAATTTAGTACATGCATACGTTTTAGTAAGTCAGGCCCTTGTTCAGTTCTAGAGTTAAAGAAAGGAGCGTTCAGAGGCAGCAGAATTAGACATTACACTGAGTCCAAACCTTGTGGTCCTCCTGTAAGAGACACAGACACAGGCGCTGTCAGTCACTAAACACAGGTGAAATTAGATAACAGTATAACACTTCAGATCCGGTGGTGATTGAGAAACATCCAGGCAGTGCGATGTTGACGGCTGTCATGACTGTGTGGGAACATTTCACAGCAACTGACTCATCAACGCACAAGACAATGCAGCTACTTTCACATTCCCATTCTGCCCGCTAACTTTGACCTTTTAGATCACTCGAAGGCAGATTCAAGTAATAACTATGAAACATAAATTAAGCCAGTCAATGCTGTTAGGGCTGCACAATATGAAAGAAGGTGATGTTTTATAATTGTTTACTATATTGTAAACTGTGGGCAATTTGTTTGTTCAAATCCATGAAAGTGATGCTGCTCATTCATGGGAAAGGACTTTCAGTGAGAATATGTTTTGGAGATCTAATCCTAAACAAATAGTGATCAGGCTAAGGATTTGGAGATTTTCTGTTTAGAGATTCCTTTCAAAAACGTTCCCGGCCCTCCATCTGAAGTTATAACATTATCAAATTCTAAAAAGTGATCGCAACCTATTGGCTCGTTGAATGACAAATGTTTTTTCAAGTATTTCATACATATACTACCTTTTAAAGTGCATGGTTTACAGGTGTTCATGTTATTTTTATTTATTGGTTTATTTG
Source organism: Neogobius melanostomus (assembly GCA_007210695.1). Classification (NCBI taxonomy): domain Eukaryota; kingdom Metazoa; phylum Chordata; class Actinopteri; order Gobiiformes; family Gobiidae; genus Neogobius; species Neogobius melanostomus. Next base: position 127,972 of record VHKM01000487.1, read on the forward strand.
GAGAGGACAGTGCATGTTAATGAACATACATGGGTCTCATGCATTTAAACGCGCCACTCCAGATTATAGCCTTGGACTAATTTCCATCTGTTGTGTCCCCACACTCTCATTCATCCTGGCCTATTGTACATGTTTTTAGTGGTAGGGGAAACCGGAGTACCCGGAGGAAACCTACGCAGACACGGGGAGAACATGCAAACTCCACACCAGAAGGCCCGGCCAGGTGGGAATCGAACCCAGAACCTTCTAGCTGTGAAGCACCAGCGCTAACCGCTGTGCTACCGTGCCATTATTCTCTGTTTATTTAGTATCAATCAATTTTATATCAAGTATCAATTTTATGAACATACATTTCCACAATCCAATTGTTAGAATCCTGGAAAAAGGACAATATGACCTTTAGCTAGTGCAGACTGTTCTTACTGCAGTGGTTCTTTCAGAATCATGTCGCTGTCCAAAGTGCTGACCTCCCTGCTAGTATCTCCAGCAACATGCTGCATTCCTTGGTTGGCTAATTGTATCCAGTGTAACATGTTTGAAAGTTGCATGCGTTGGCTGTTTTCTGCTTACCTCCTCCTCATCACCGAAGCCTGTCAGGTCCCAGATGTAGTTGAGACGCATCTGCCGCCGCTTCCAATGCTCCATAAACAGGACCGCTGTTAACACAGGAACAAAGAATCTCTTGTCACATGGCAACATAACTTTGTAAAAGGCCTATAGTTTGACATTCAGGTGGAGAAATGTCAGATTTCTATGGAATAATAAGGTCAGGAGAAAAGAATATGCACATTCACTGAAACCGAAGGCTCGTCCATCCAAATCTCTCAAGTGAATCTGAAGAGACAATTCCCCATCAGGTAAAAGCACTATCAGAGTGCGGCCATTTCCATGTCAGTTTGGATAGAAACCTATTAGCTAGTGAAAAAATAAGATGGACTCGGGAGACAAGAAGTGTAGAATAACACACTATATTAGAGACAGAAATCAGAAATAACATATTCACATGATCACAAAATGGTGGATATATTGCACAATTGAGGGCATTTGGCCTGATACAATAATGTTTCCTCATCAAAGAGTTGCACATGTTTGAGGAATCTTTTCATCTTCAGCGGCACTACAATGGACTTTTATAGTTGAAGTCTTTAGTGCCTCTTTCACATCTAAAACGCTTAGTATTAGTTATGTATAAAGAAAAGTGTACTTGTTTTAATTGAAAATTGTAAAATCTTCTTGTAAATATTGTATTGTCTTCTTCTATTGTAATCTTCTTTGCTCATGAAAAAGAGAGTCTCGTATTCTCATTGGGCCTTCCTTGTATGAATAAAGATAAATAAATAAAATAAATAAATACAGACAGCATCTTTATTATTGCCTATATATGGTCATGTTTGAAGGAGCTAGAGGTAAAACAAAGAAGGGAAACAACTCAACTTACTCCTATTACTCCACCGTTACTTTAACAAATGCTGAATTATGAATACATTTTTCTACTAATGATACAGTCATGGAGAGGAGCAAAGTCATAAATACTAACAATGCTAACTGGGAATCTACATTAGCTTCATGCTACAGCTACATATGCTAACGTTCACAACAAGTGCCGTTTTTCCACTTCTACTGAACACTTTGCACTGAAAAAAACATCCACATGGACTCAGTTTTGACTTGATTTGATTGTTGTGTGATGAATGTGTTCATAGTCGGCCAGAAAACTGCTAAAAATGGAACGGTTTCCATGAGAGATTTTCTTCTAGGCCACACCCCCTTGTATGACACACCGTCTGTATCTATACAAAACATTCTGGATACGATTATTCTGAGGGGGAACGAGGAGTGGATGGTCTTGATATAGTGTATAGTGTAACAGACAAAGCTCAGTGTTGACGTAAGTTCATAATCATGTGTTTGACCTCTGACCCTTTTGGTATTTGGAACCTGCTTCATTCAGGACTATGATGATGTCATACACACATACTGTACTTTGTGGCAGGATTACAAAGTTAATTACCTTTATGGACAGAATTTCTAGGCGCAGCCAGGGGCTGGAGGGTGTCCGGTTTGGGAACCTCAGGATCTCATCTCTGCTGTTTGCAGATGATGTTGTTCTGTTGGCGTCATCAAATCAGGACCTTCAGCGCGCACTGGGGCGGTTTGCAGCCGAGTGTGAAGCGGCCGGGATGAGGATCAGCACCTCCAAATCTGAGGCCATGGTTCTCCACCGGAAAAAGGTGGCTTCCCCGCTTCAGGTCGGTGGGGAGTCCTTACCTCAAGTGGAGGAGTTCAAGTATCTCGGGGTCTTGTTCACGAGTGAGGGACGGATGGAGCGTGAGATCGATAGACGGATTGGTGCAGCGTCAGCAGTGATGCGGTCGCTGTATCGGACTGTTGTGGTGAAGAGGGAGCTGAGTCAGGGGGCAAAGCTCTCGATTTACCGATCGATCTACGTTCCCACCCTCACCTATGGTCATGAAATCTGGGTAATGACCGAAAGGACAAGATCGCGGATACAAGCGGCCGAAATGAGTTTCCTTCGCAGGGTGGCTGGGCGCACCCTCCGAGATCGGGTGAGGAGCTCAGTTACCCGGGAGGAGCTCGGGGTAGAGTCGCTGCTCCTTCACGTCGAAAGGAGCCAGCTGAGGTGGCTAGGGCATCTGTTCCGGATGCCTCCTGGTCGCCTCCCTCGGGAGGTGTTCCAGGCATGTCCTATTGGGAGGAGGCCTCGTGGAAGGCCCAGGACACGCTGGTGGGACTATGTCTCCGAGCTGGCCTGGTGTCGCCTCGGGGTCCCCCAGAACAGCTGGAGGAGGTGTGCGTGGATCGGGAAGTCTGGGCATCTCTGCTGAGACTGCTGCCTCCGCGACCCGGCCCCGGATAAAGCGGAAGAAAATGGATGGATGGATGGATGGATGGATTACAAAGTTTGGAACAAAATATCCTGTGAGTCCTAAGTGCTTAGTAGTCAAATAGCAATAGTGGGTCTGGTGTTTATGTGTTCCAATATAATGCATGTTATAGGCAAGATCATGAACATTTCACATTTGGTCATTTAGACTTTTTTTGACAGCTAACAGCTTTTCTGAAAGACACACATAGAGTGAAAATGTTTTGCCATGATCTGCTCCACTTAAAAATGATTGGCTTTTACAGTGGGGAAAAAAAGTATTTAGTCAGCCAACAATTGTGCCAACAATTGTTCTCCCACTTAAAAAGATGAGAGAGGCCTGTAATTTTCATCATAGGTGAACCTCAACTATGAGAGACAAAATGAGAAAAAAATGTCCAGAAAATCACATTGTCTGATTTTTAATGAATTTATTTGCAAATTATTGGGGAAAATAAGTATTTGGTCAATAACAAAAGTTAATCTCAATACTTTGTTATATACCCTTTGTTGGCAATGACAGAGGTCAAACGTTTTCTGTAAGTCTTCACAAGGTTTTCACACACTGTTGCTGGTATTTTGGCCCATTCCTCCATGCAGATCTCCTGTAGAGCAGTGATGTTTTGGGGCAGGTGCTGGGCAACACGGACTTTCAACTCCCTTCAAAGATTTTCTATGGGCCACTCCAGGACCTTGAAATGCTTCTTACAAAGCCACTCCTTCATTGCCCGGGCGGTGTGTTTGGGATCATTGTCGTGCTGAAAGACCCAGCCACGTTTCATGTTCAATGCCCTTGCTGATGGAAGGAGGTTTTCACTCAAAATCTCACGATACATGGCCCCATTCATTCTTTCCTTTACACGGATCAGTCGTCCTGGTCCCTTTGCAGAAAAACAGCCCCAAAGCATGATGTTTCCACCCCCATGCTTCACAGTAGGTATGGTGTTCTTTGAATGCAACTCAGCATTCTTTCTCCTCCAAACACGACCAGTTGAGTTTTTACCAAAAAGTTCCATTTTGGTTTGATCTGACCATATGACATTCTCCCAGTCCTCTTTTGGATCATCCAGATGCTCTGTAGCAAACTTCAGACGGGGCCCGGACATGTACTGGCTTAAGCAGGGGGACACGTCTGGCACTGCAGGAATTGAGTCCCTGGCTGCGTAGTGTGTTACTGACGGTAGCCTTTGTTACTTTGGTCCCAGCTCTCTGCAGGTCATTCACTAGGTCCCCCGTGTGGTTCTGGGATGTTTGTTCACCGTTCTTGTGATCATTTTGACCCCACGGGGTGAGATCTTGCGTGGAGCCCCAGATCGAGGGAGATTATCAGTGGTCTTGTATCTTCCATTTTCAAATAATTGCTTCCACAATTGATTTCTTGACACCAAGCTGCTTACCAATTGCAGATTCAGTCCTCCCAGCCTGGTGCAGGTCTCTTGTTTGTTATTGACCAAATACTTATTTTCCACCATAATTTGCAAATTAATTCATTAAAAATCAGACAATGTGATTTTCTGGATTTTTTTTTCTTATTTTGTCTCTCATAGTTGAGGTATACCTATGATGAAAATTACAGGCCTCTCTCATCTTTTTAAGTGGGAGAACTTGCACAATTGTTTGCTGACTAAATACTGTTTTTCCCCACTGTATGTCGGTTTGTAATGATCTGTTCCCCCCAGCGTCTTTAGAGATCACACTGCAGCATTAGGGGATGGCCGGAAGAACAAACCGTACTTTAGAAAACTAGTGACTCAGTAGAGATCTAATCATTTTTCTCCAAACGAGAAGCATAGATGCCAAAGTATATCACAGAAAACAGTGTTTTACAGATTTGAGTACTCTGTATTGTCTTCAAAAGCTAAACCAGACTCAGTGCAGGTCCTTCATGCCCACGGATTGTACAATTCTACTGGATATTAATCCATGTGCAAGAACTGCTGTATTTGCAAATAACTTCAATCAGTGTCACCATCAATCACCACTGGAGCGCTTCAGAGGGTTCTTGAGTAAAAGACAAAAACAGGTGCACTTCAAAGACTGGGCGCAATAATACACGTTACGAACAAGGGGCGAGGAACGCGCTTCTCTTTGGTGCTCATGGCCGAGAGCTGACATTCCTGCAATACCACCCCGTGGTGGCCAGGGCCAGGGCACGCACCGCCGCTCACACAAGGGAGACACACACACAAGAAGCAGCCAAGAGGAGGAGGGGAGAGAACCCACAAGGTATTCTACGCCATTCGGATACACAGATACATATCATAAAACAACAATAATACCTTGTTTGTTTTAGTGTAATAATACAGCAATTGTTGGGCAATCAATGTAAGATTGCTTGACCGTTGCTGCATTTTGTTTGTTTGTTAATAATAGTATTGCTGTGCACATCTGACCGTTGCGTGTAGTTAAGTATGTGTGAGTCTGCGCGCGTTTGTGTGTGTGGGTATGTATGGAGTGGAGTGGATGGGGAGGGTTTGTAATTTTTAAATATACAGTGCCTTGCAAAAGTACTAATACACCTTGAACTTTTGCACATTTTATCATGTTTACAACTCTAAACGTAAATATTTTATTTAGAATTTTTACTGAAAGTTCACACACAAGTAACAGACAACTGTGAAGTGAAAGCAAAATGATACATGATTCTGTTATTTTTCAAAAAATAGAAAAGTGAAAAATGGGGCGTGCATAAGTATTCATACAGCATTTTCTGAGTGCATTAAATTGCTTTTATAACAATCCTAATGACTGCAGAATGTTCACACCTTGCCCTAACCATTAAATAGAGGCCACCTGTGTGTAATCTACTCTCAGTATAATTCCAGCTGTTCTGTGAGGGCCTCAGAGCTATGGTCAGAGTGTATTGGTCACTAAACAACATCATGAAGGCTCACGGAGCACTGTTCAATCCATCATTCGGAAATGGAAATAGTATAGCACCACTGCGAACTTACCAAGACACGGCCGTCCACCTAAACTAACAGACCGAACAAGGAGAGCACTGGTCAGAAATGCAACCAAGTGCCCTAAGATAACTCTGGAGGAGCTGCGACGTACTGCCGCTGAGCTGGGGAATCTGTACATGGGACAACTATAAGTCGTACTCTACACAAATCTGGCCTTCATGGATGAGTGGCAAGAAGAAAGCCATTATTGAAAGGAGGCCATAAGAAATCCCGTTTGAAGTTTGCTAGAAGTCATATGGAGGACACAGCTACCATGTGGAAGAAGGTGCTTTGGTCAGATGAGACAAAAATTGAACTTTTTGGCCCAAATGCAAAACGTTATGTATGGCACAAACCTAACACTGCTCATCGTCCTGAGTGCACCATCCCCAGTGTCAAATATGGTGGGGGGAGCATCATGCTATGGGGCTGCTTTTCCTCAGCGGGGACTGGGAAGATTGTAAGAATAGTTGGGAAGATGGATGGAGCCAAATACAGAGACATTTTGGAGGAAAACCTGCTGGAGTCAGCAAGAGAATTGAGGCTGGGGCAGAGATTCACCTTCCAGCAGGACAATGACCCTAAACACAAAGCTAAATCTACAATGGAATGGTTTAAAAACAAACATATTAATGTGTTAGAATGGCCCAGTCAAAGTCCTGACCTAAATCCTATTGAAAATCTGTGGAAAGACCTGAAAACTGCTGTTCACAAACGCTCTCCTTCTAATTTGACAGAGCTTGAGTTGTTTTGTAAAGAGGAATGGGCTAAAATGTCAGTCTGTAGATGTGTAGACCTTGTAGTCATACCCCAGAAGACTTGCTTCTGTTATTGCAGCAAAAGGGGGTTCCACAAAGTATTAATTCATGCTGTATGAATACTTGTGCACGCCCCACTTTTCACTTTTCAATTTTTTGAAAAATAACAGAATCATGTATCATTTTGCTTTCACTTCACAATTGTCTGTTACTTGTGTGTGAACCTTCAGTAAAAAAATCTAAATAAAATCTTGTTTATGGTTGTAAACATGACAAAATGTGCGAAAGTTCGAGGTGTATTAGTACTTTCGCAAGGCACTGTATATCAAAATATGCTTGTGCCAAAGCACAGCCTGTGTATAAGCAGGGTCTCACCCCACAGAGCCATGAAGATGGAGAAGAAGACCGTGGCAGGGTTGTCAAACAGGTGGCTGGCCCGGGCCGTCCCACAGGCGTTCTTCAGTTTCCAGTAGCTGCAGGCCTGATCACACAGCGGACACATGGTGATGTTGTTCCTGGCATCACAGATCTCCATACTACCGAGCAGATGGACAAAGAGAATCAGCAACAGTCATGGGATTTATGGCTCTTTCATGGTGCCGTTCCTTTTTATTATACATGATCTAGTTTTGTTGTATACTATCTAAGAAGCCAGGCTTATACAGTATGTAATGCTCTCTGTGATTAATGATAGATACTTTATTCATTCCCAAGGGAGAGATTCCGGTTCTGTCCGAGTAGCCTTACACTCATCACATAGAAAAATAAAAAGTAAGAAGCTATAGACAATTAAAAACACAATGTCAGCAAGTCCAAGTAAACATCAATAAGGAATAATGATGTAATAATGAAGTAACCGTATATTGAATACTTTATAAATCAAATTTATCAATAATGTTTGCCTGAATTTTAGTTTAAAATTCATTCAAACATTTCAGTCAACCAATTCAAACATTTTGCATTTTATGGGCTAGAACAGTATTTATTGAACAGGTGAGGAGCATGAGTCCCGTGCAGTGATAAAAGCAGTGAAGGCACATTATTAGGCCTGAGCGCCATCAGGGCTGGCGAAACGCTATTTAAAACACACATCGTATAGCACCGCCGCAGCGGTCATTTTGACTGATAGAAAGTCTCTCTACAAATCCTTTGGACTCGAGTTCATCTGGTTTTATTACAGAGTCAGCGCAGCCTCGTGCAGCTGAATGTGTTACGCACAGCTCCAACGTCTTTCTGTCACCAGCGCCGCTGAGCATCTGCTCTCTCCCTTTCCCCTCAGCTCGCGCTAATGCTTCCAAAAGCTCATGGCGTTGCAGCCTCACAAGTTTTCGTCACAACCCAATGCTTTCACAGGACGGAGAGCCGCATTTATCCCACTGCTGCAGCGGGAGGCGGACAGAGGAGAGAAAACGAGAGGCCTCCGCGCAAAACCTCTCCTGTGTCCGCCTCCCGCTGCAGCGCTGCGATCAAAGGGCTGCGCTGCATGCTGTAAAAACGTGACCCATAGTCTGTGCACGTGTTTCTCCACGCGCTCCCCCATCAGCGCGCACGTGCGCCCCCCGCCACACATTCCTTCAAACCTGTGGGAAACACTTTCTTTCTTTCTTTCTTTCTTTCTTTCTTACCGTCGCAATTTTCACCCAGTGAACATCGACGAAAAGTCACAGATTTTGGCCCAAAATTCAAACCCGATCCGACGCAACTTTTGACTATTTCCAAATTTTGAATTTCCAAATTTTTTAACATTGCAAGATAGGACTTGGCCAAAAATGAAGTTTGTCGTAGAATCCTAAAAATCGGTACAGATGTGCATCATGACAAGTTCGTGCCCGTCAGTGACCCAGGACCTCTACCATGAGGTAGGAATGCGCGAGCACTTTCCGAAAATATATAGTTTATGGTACCCGCGTAAGCGGGAACATTGTTTTCATATGGGAATATTATTCTTTCTTTCTTTCTTTCTTTCTTTCTTTCACACCGTCGCAATTTTCACCCAGTGAACATCGATCCGACGCAACTTTTGACTATTTCCAAATTTTGAATTTCAAAATAGTGGCGCGACAGCGCCACCTTTTTTTTAACATTGCGAGATAGGACTCGGGCAAAAATGAAGTTTGTCGTAGAATCATAAAAATCGGTACAGACGTGCATCATGACAAGTTGAGCAAAAAATATTATTACGGCAACGCCGTCCTCCATATTGGGTGTCGGCCATTTTGGATGAAAGCCCGCGAAGCGGGAATCCGTCTTTATTTTTCACTTCGTACAAAATCTATCTCCTAGAGCGTTTATCGGAACGAGCTAATTTTGGGTGGAAAATAATCTTGAGAAGTAGAACTTATCCAAGTTATCCAAATTACTTTTCTAAGTTTTAGGTTTTTTATGCGGCGAAGCCGCAAACTGTACGAAGTATTTTGCGATTTTTCGCAAACAAAAAATAGCTCCCATTCGCACATATGAAGCCCGATTTCGCTCATTTTGTTATCAGTTGTTAAAGTCTCAGTCCTAAACACTTTCATTTCGCAAAATTCAAATTGGGCGCGATAGCGCCCCCTATAGGAATTATATGGAGAGTACAAATTTTAGTTTTACGAAAATTAAAATAATTTGGCACAAAATTCTATTTGGTCGTTCCGATCAGAAAAGTCAATCACACCCATGCCATATTTTTCTCGGTGTTGCCGTAGTGTTGTTTAAATGCCACAGCAGTGTGCTGAAGGGGGCGTGTCGGAAAGCTTCTTAAAGAGACAGAGGCCTATTTCAAGACGTTCAGTACAGCCATTTTGAGAGAGCAATTTTATTCAAGGCAGTTATTTTAATTGACTGCATATACAGACCAACAGAAGGTTACGTCATCATTGTAGTATGCTATAGACTGGTGCTATGTGATTGAAAAAAGCATAATACCCCCCCTTTAAATAAATTGTGTAAAATAAATACTCCAGTTCAACTTGTGTGTGATCTAAAATGTGGTTAGGGACATTTAGAACTACTGTATGTCATCTATTGTCATTGTTATGCTTTAGAGTTACAGTTTTATCGGCATAAATATGATCATTTATCGAGATGTTTTCCTGCCTCTATTATGTCAAATCTCAAATTTTGTCAATGTCAATTGTGTTTATAAAGCACATTTAAAAACAACCTCAGTTGACCACAGTGCTGTACAAGTACAGTAACAATAAGTACAATATACACAATAATGTGATGTCGTGACAGGCCTAGTAAAGTTACGACTGGACCTGAACCGGAAATGACTGCTGTGGGTTGCTGAGCTAATACAGCTTGATTCAAACGTTACACAATAGAGTGCCACAATAGAGTGCATTCACATGACATCATAACATTCTAAATAGTCTATAAACTGAGGTGGTTGGCTGATAAGAACTCTTGTTGATTGTTTTGAGTTGGTTTATGGGTAATATATTCTTGAGACTACAAATGAACTAAGGTCCGATTACTTTCTCATAGTGGTCTCCCAAACTGTTGACAGCATTGACTTTCAGCCAAAATACAAAATTGGTGATAAGAACTGTGCATCATCCAGACACACGTTCTGTGCCAAAGTTCACATTCACTTTGGACCAACTTTAAGCTTGCTACTTCTGTCTTTTGAAAACACTCTTGGACATAGCGGTGTAAATGGATAAACATTTAAATGGATAAACATTTACGGTGTAAATGGATAAACATTTACACCAAAAACATGTAAAAGTAATTCAGCCGTAGTATTTGAGCATACAAAATGACTAGACTGTTGGCACAAAGTGCAGAGTGATGAGTGATCTGGGCAAAGTACTTTTAAAACTTAAGTACTGTACTTGAGAATCTGTACTTTACTTCAGTAGTATTTTTTTTAAGAACTTAATACTTTACTCCACTACAATTGAAAGCAACATTATACTTACCCCCCATTATATCTTTATAAAATATTTATATTACTGCATATTTTATCCCATTTAAAAGTATTTTAATACACTCCAGAACAGTAAATGGTGTTGTGCAGATAGCAGATGTAATATCAATGTTACTGCTGCTTTACAGGTGGTGAATTCAGGTGCAATATTCTTGTTTTTGAGGTCGCGATGTTATCATTAGCAATCCTTACTTAAACCAATTTATACTTTTTTTTTAAATTTTAAATCAGGGAATTGTCATTGATGATTTAGTACTGCATTTCAGAAACATTTCAGGCCTGGTTTAGTCCTGATAGGGCCTTGAGAAGATGACAGTGGAGTGTACAATCTATATATTCTATATGTTTGGACAGCACCGTGGAACAGGAGCAAGAAGGTCCTGGGTTTGATTCCAGGGCCGGATGGGGCCTTTCTTTGTGGATTTTACATACTAAAAACATGCAATAGGCTCCCCTGAAAATAAGATTCCGAGATCACTTTTCGGGTTAAATAAAAGCCTTTTTCAAGGCTGTCTATGTGAAATTTTCAGTTTCCCTCCTGTTTTATTAACCACCTAACAGCAGTGGCCATAAGTCCGAATATGTGACACCGTGATGTGGAAACGAAGCATGAGTTGCACTGTTTAAAGTAAACAGCACTACTGATCCTACAGTGACAACTCCTACGCTACTGCTACTAGCCTACTGGCATTATAGCTACAGCTACTTCTGCTACTTAGTACGACTGCTCATACTAAACCTCTGCAAGAAGTACAGTAGTTGCAGCTGCTGTTAAGGATACTCTTTTCACTACTACTACTAGTAGTCTGGGGTAGACAGAAGCAAGGCCAACAATGTGCACCAGCCACTCACACACACACACAGGTGGGGGTTGTCTTGCCCAAGGACATAATGGTAGTCTGCACCTGTGGAAGCCATTTAGTTTATTGCATAAACTTTGTCATTCTTGTACAGTACCTGGGTATGTTGTCATCCACGGAGGCACAGCCGTACAGGAAGACGATGACTCCGACGAGGGCAGCAGGGATCAACATCTGTGTGTATACCCCTAACCAGGCGAAGTACAGGCCTATTTTCTCCCCATAGTATTTCCTACACACATAATCACAGAAATCAGGCCACTGTGTGGTAGAGGGTTCTGGGTCGTGTTGTTGTGCCAATAACTAATGGGAAAACGTGGCAGAAATTGTGGTCAAAATGAATTTAGCTATTATTATATGCACACACACACACACACACACACACACACACACACACACACACACACACACACACACACACACACACACACACACACACACACACACACACACACACACACACACACACACACACACACACCACACACACACACACACACACACACACACACACACACACACACACACACACACACACACACACACACACACACACACACACACCACACACACACACACACACACACACACACACACACACACACACACACACACACACACACACACACACACACACACACACACACACTTTTTAAAGTGCTTTGGTAGTTTGGAACTAGGGGTGGGACGATAACCACTATCACTAATTGCAATGAAAAGAAGGCATAATTCATTGACTGTAGAATTTGTCTCATAGCCGGGATCATTGCCAAAAAAAATTAAATACATTTTAAAAAAAACTCGCTAATCAGATTCAATTAAAGTTCTTGAGTCATCTTCTGTACTCTGTAGTTGAAGTCTCACTAATCAGAGCACATGGCTGGACATATGCTCTGTATGTATATAGAAAGTGCACACAGTCCAGCTACAGCAGTAGGATTCTGCCAAAGTTCTGCTTCTACTCTGTAACTGTGCCATCACAGTCTGTGTTTTAGCAATAATGCTAAATGCTAAGCATGCACTGGCTGAAGTTTACCCTCAATTTCACAACATAACATGTTCAACTTTACATCACAACTTTACATGACAAGACCGTCTGAATCTGTCCACTCTATATGCTTATAAACGGGCAGCTACTACACACTTAAGAACCAAAACAATGTGCACGTGTTGAAACATGCTTCTGTGCTCGTCGCATTCATTCATTACAGAAAAATGAATGATGCCGTGCAACAAAGGATATTCTTGTCAGCTTCTCGTCAGCGGTGAGGAGCTGAGAGGCACCACATTAACAGGGCTGTGATTGCTTGATGTCCATTGTCATGGGAATAAGTTGACCGAACAGCGAATCCTTGTTACGTGGCAGATGCTGCGACAGCATGTGAATGCGACTGAACTAACTTTGAAGTAAATACAGCCTAAACTAGCACTCTAACATGTGAGAAAAGTTTGAGCTAATGTGAACTGTGTGAGACAGGACTGACCTGATGAGGCTGATGGGCTGGTACTTGTAGAAGGCACTGTAGCTGGCCCACTGCTCGTACAGAAGCTGAGGGAGAGTTATTATATCGTTATTTATCCTTTTCATAATCTGTGTATGATTCACACACACAACTTAGCCGTGTTACAACGTTAAAATTATGCATTTTCAATATTTTGGCTTAACTACTGTGTATATTATATTATTATTTATTTATTATTTATTAGTCCCGAGTGCCTGGCATGCCGTAAGAGCCTACTGCAATCGAGCAAACGAACGGGGGGGGGGGTTCACAAAAATTGCATGCGAAATCCTTGAGGGACTGAAGGTCTTAATCATTGGTTTGATCAGAGTGATTAAAACCTGCTGTTGGGGCAATATTCATTTATTCATGTGCAAAGCTCTTTATAGCAAGGAACCAGTCACCTATCCACTCTCATTCATACAACCGTGGAGAACGGACCAGATGAAGAGGGTCTGTTTATTTCACTTATTAACATTGAGCTTCGGCCCCGGTTCAAAAGCATTGTGCTTCAGCAAAGAAAGCACTTCACACGAACGCTGGTGGGAAAGAAGCGATCTAAATGCACACGCAGGACTTTAACTCTGTAACTCAGGACTCAGTCTTATTTGCAAAAGACACTTTCAAATCCCTCAACATTCAGGGCAAACTTTATAACTTCTCTCACCTGTAATTAAAAGAGTTTAGTTGTTTGTCAGTTGATTTGGAAGACTGTTGCTCAATCTTCAGTATGATTTGTATTAGTTATTTTTCATGTATTTGTACTTTGGTAAGACTTGAGTGGATCAACCATGCTTTTCTCTGTTTGGTTAATCTGGTCTTTAGTCCAACATGGCCCCATTTGGTCAAAAAGCCTCGGTTTTTTTTGGACTTGCTTCTCTATGAAGGACTATGATGAGGATACACACACATACTTTGTAAATGGCACATGGTCACATTTATATAGTGCTTTTCTACCTATATTAGGTACTCAAGGTTAGGTTAAGGTGACGGGGGGATACTTCATTGTCCTCATAGGGAAATGTGTCCTCTGCATCAAGTTTAGCCATATTGAATTTGAGGGGGCTATGGAAATTAACCTCTTCTGAACCCTCTGAACCGATTGCTTTTCTCCAGTTTGGCTTGACCCAAAGCTAAAAGCTTCTCGTCTGGAGAGCAACAGTGTAATGCTAAGGTACAAAAGTCATCATACCCGTTTTTCACGTTGTCAGCGCGTTTTTGTCACATTATTGAACCGTTTTTGGCATGTTTTGTCTCTTTTTTGTCCTTTTTGTTGCTTCTTCATTGCATCTTAATTTTTCGTTGCTTTTTTGTTGTGTTTTCGTCACTTTTTGTTGCGTTTTCAGGCTTGTTTTCGTTGTGATATTGCTGCTTTACTTCTTTTTAAGCTTTTAGATTTGGATAAAGCCAAACCAAACCAAAACCAAATAGGCTTGGTTCAGGCCAGGGATAAGAGGTTAAAGAAACTGCTTATGATCCATGATACTAGGCCTGAGCTAATCATGTGAAGTCTGTTACCAACTTCTCTGGGGTGTGTGGCTGCATTCGAGAGGCATTTGATGGGGAGCTCACAGAGATTCATGTGCGGGCTGAATTATTAAGCTCTGTGTCACACACTGTACAGTTGTATTTGAAACATGGGCTACATACAGTCCCATGAATCAGTGCTGTTCACACACTGTTCACAGCATATGCAGCGAGAGGCAACAAATCAAGTGCGGCTGGTAGAGGAAAGAGCACAATATTCAACACTGATCCTCCACAGGAACTGAACACAACCTGCTTATACTGCTCATACTCCGCACATATACAAGGAGACCAGAGCTGTCACACGGGGGGAGGTCAATCAGATATAAAGCCTATAGCTGAAGGGCTTCCAGAAGATATGGAATATGGGTTTAGTTTATTTAGTTTATTTGAAGGACTATGCGCAGTTGCATTAAAAAGATGGCTGCACCAGAGTTCTCTGAGCCCAGGTTTTTTGCAAGCCAATCTCTGTATTTGCTTTGAACACAGATTTACCTGTACACATGATTGGGTTTAAGCTATGTACTGTATGAGTCTAAGAACCTTACACCAAACCCTAAAGAATATGAAAATATAATTTCCTGATTTGGCCCTGTCTCTCCTTGTAAGAATGGATTACTAAATATGAAGTGTACCATTAGACAATTTAACTGCAGTGCCAAAACCCAGTCTCCTGCGTCTAACTGCAGCATACACAATGGTTGACTGGCCATTCAGGGAGTACGCACCTTGCGGTCGTTGCACTCTGCAGTTACTCCCTCTATGTCGCCCTGTAAACACAATCACACATGCCTCCATTTCACTGTGAGATAAGGTTTATAGCTCACGTCATAAATAACAAGCTGTCAGCGCCACTGGGCGGAGATGGGAGTACTCACGTCGTGGAGCGGGAAGGCTGCCGTGTAAATGCCATTGGCGAGGAGACTGGTGATCCCTGTGAAGGGAGGGGAACGACACACAGACGAATACAGGCTGAGAATCCCAGCAAATGTACAGACTATAATGTTTCTTAGCAGATGCATCTCTGTCCCTGTTCAAAAGCAAAATGTTGTATGCACCCACACATCTGTAAGTCATTTCCTATGGACATCTTTAATAATAATAATAATAATAATAATAATAATAATAATAATAATGCATTAGTCTTATATAGCGCTTTTCCAGACGCTCAAAGTCGCTTTACAATTTGGTGCATTATTCATTCACTCCATACTCGGTGATGATAAGCGAGGCAACCAGTCTGCGCACATCAGCCACCACCACCAACCACTCACTCACTCACTCACTACATTCGCTAGGCTTCCTGGTGTTACTGAACGGTCTCCCATCCAATTACTAACCAGGCCCTACCCTGCTTAGCTTCCAAGGTCTGACGGGATTGGGCATCGCAAAGGCGGTATTACCATAATTGTCCTTTGATTTAAGTGTCCTACACCATGAACTAAGGATTTAAAGCCACAACATTAATATGACAAAATGAGTGGATCTCTAACAACAAATATCAGGTTTAACGTGGATTTTTCTTTTTGGAGAGAGATAGGCTTTTCTTCATTATCTTAAGGCAAGACAATGCAGATGAATAGGGAAAAACATACAATTTAGAGATATCAAACTGAAACTTTTGCTGAACATTACTGATATAAATGTGACTGAAAACATGTATTGCTGGTTTTCTGTCATTTTATGTTTTCATATACTGTAAAAAAGAAAAGAAAAAAAAAAGCATTTTGTGCAGAAAATTGCCAAAATTGCCATTGCCATATCTTCAGCAACAAAAACTAAATAATGGATAGGCCCAGATTTAATTTAATTTTTTGTTTTTTGTGAATATAATAATAATAATATTTTTGAATGGGGCGACAGTGGCGCAGATGTAGAGCGGGTCGTCTCATGATCGGAAGTCGTGGTTCGAATCCCGCTCCTGACCGTGCACATTTCTTGTGTCCTTGGCAAGCACTTCACCCACATTGCTCCAGTGTCTTCTGTGTAGAAGACAACAGTTTTACGTGAGTTTTGAACACCTCAAAGGACCACTGTGAATGTGATTTCATCCTGACGAAAACAAAAGAAAATATATGATTTTTACATATTAGACCCATTCTTTATTTTTTTTAATAAGCTACTCATAAGTGAAAAAACCTGTAAAAAAAAAAGCTAATTTCCCCTTGTTTTTAGTGTTCAAAGCTCAATGAATCAGGCTAGGAATTAGGTATTTAAAAATCCCCCTGAATTTTGAGAAAAACAGCCCTAAACTTTAGTAACGTGTGCGCATGCGCTGTATTTGGATTACAGCCTCATCTCGGGGAACATAATCATGTCAATATTTGTGAATCAATATGTGGGAACCCAGCTTTTGCAGCCCGATGTTACAGTTACTTCTCACGACAAAACATCATAAAATCAGCATCGTACAGGGTAGGTTTGGTGATTTTTTTTTTACTCTGACATGAAAACTAAGATGTTAAGGGAGGAAACTAGCAAAACAATCTTCACATTGATCACTGCATGAAAAATCAATACTTTCACCTGCCATGTCTCGCCTTAAAGATGTTATTCTTAAATCCCCTCTGCATACTTAAGGTCAGTTATCTATTTTTAATGCCCTACCAGAGAGGAGAACACGTTAGATCGCTGTTACACTACAATAAGCAACACATACAATGCTGTCCCCCGTGCTGCACTCGGGCTTTCAGATCACGTGATGATTCACTTAATCCCCTAATACAGACAGAGACTGAAACTCGCTAAACCTGTAGTGAGAACAAGTTCACCACTGAGGCTGTGGAGAAGCTCCGCTCGTGTTTGGAGACAACAGACTGGGAAGCGTTAAAGGCAGCTTTTAACAACCTGGATGAATACATCCAGTTTAATGAGGCGTGATGTTTAACAATGATAAGCCCTGGTTCACACCCAAACTCCAACAGCTGCGAGAGCAGAAAGAGGCCGTGCACAGCAGTTAGGACAGGAACCGGTACAGAGAGACAAAGTACCACTTCAGCAGGGAAGTGGGGAAAGCTAAATCTGCATATTTAGCCCGTCTCCAACAACAGTTCTCTTCTAACAACTCTGGAGCAGTGTGGCAGGGGCTTAGGGCTATTCAAGCCCAAGACCCCCGGGCTCTGAACGACCTGTCCCTAGCCCAGGGTCTGAATACATATTACTGTCGCCACGATCGCCCATCAGCCTTTGACACCTAGACACTCCAGCCGCCCCTGCTCCCCACATCATCACCTCCACCATCAACAGCCCCTGCACCTCCTCCTCCCCACTCACTGCTGAGGTCACTTCATCAAAGGCCATGACAGACCCTCCCACCCCCCCTGCTCCCTCCATTAGTGAGGAGGAAGTGTGTCAGTAGTTCCTGAAGCTGAACCCGCGGAAGGCCACCGGGCCGGATGGCGTCTCCCCCTCCACCCTGAGACACTGCGTGGATCAGCTGGCTCCTGTCTTCTCAGACATTTTCAACATCTCCCTGGAGTCATGCCACGTCCTGCTTTAAATCGTCCACCATCGTCCCTGTTCCTAAGAAACCACGGATCACAGGACTTAATGACTACAGGCCGGTGGCGCAGACATCTGTGGTCATGAAGTTTTTGGTCCTGCCACACCTCAAGGACATCACCACCCCCCTCCTGGACCCACTGCAGTTTGCCTACAGAGCCAACAGGTCTGTGGACGACGCAGACACAGCCCCACCGTCCCCCCTCACCCTGACAGACTCTTCCACCCCCGTCTCCATCGTGGACTCCTTCCGTTTCCTGGGCACCACCATCACCCAGGACCTCAAATGGGAGCCAACCATCAGCTCCCTCATCAAGAAGGCCCAGCAGAGGATGTTCCTCCTGCGGCAGCTGAGGAAACTTAAGCTGCCGACCAAGCTGCTGGTGCAGTTCTACATGGCCATCATCGAGTCCATCCTCACCTCCTCCATCACCGTGTGGTACCCCAGCGCTATAGACTGGGACAGGCACCGACAGCAACGCATTGTGCATGCTGCTGAGAAGGTTGGCTGTAAGCTCCCATCTCTCCAGGACCTGTTCACCTCCAGGACCCGGAGGCGTGTAGGTCGGATCACAGCTGACCCCTCTCACCCTGGACACGGACTAGTCACCCCTCTCCCCTCAGGCATAAATTCCGCCATTTGCACAGTTTTTCCCCTCCGCCATCAGACTCATGAACAAAAACAAAACCCTTAGTTACAGACTCATAGACTCATGTAATCTGCTCTGTTGCACTGTGTGGTGTCCACACTTAGATCACTTTACCACACAAGCAAATCGATGGGTAAATAAACGTCAGGACTAAACATGCTTCTAATGTTCAGATGGATACAACAATGCTATGTCTGCAGTGGGTTATCAAAATAAAGCACTTTGGACAGGACCACATGCATGCACCTTGGGACCTAATGAGCTGAACCCTTTTTTAAGGTATTTTTTCCACCAAGAAAAAAACACTTGCAATCCTGTTTATTGGATACAATGATAAAAGGTTAACAATGGTAACAACAGAAAACAGTCTATATGAGCTGAATATACTAAAAATAACCACCCTATTGATAAAAATAATAACCATCCAATTGTTGTTGTTTTTTCTAATGAATATCACAGCAAATTATCCTCAGGCCATTTTCAATTTCATGTTAATAATAATGGCTGTGAGGGGAAGCTGAGCAGATAAATTGGATATTGATTTTCTGTAAGACGATGGACTTACCAATGCGGTATTTGGCGCGTGTGCATCGCGTCCTCTTCAGCACCTCGTAGACCTGAGCACAGCACAGTGGTTAAGTGCGTTAAACCTTATGCAGAAGGACTGATTGCTGTGTTGAGCTGGGACTCAGCGGCTAATGGAGGAGCTCTTTCCAATAAGCACCAGTCAATGGCAATACAGTGTTGTTATCCATGTGCTGCGCTAAGTATAGAGCTGTTAAGGGGGCACCAGGGACTAGGCGAGTCCTTACTGGGCTGCAGAGACAGAGACAAAACCCACAGGTTCAGAGGGGAGTGTAACAGGCTATAAAACAATAGAAGCTACATTTAAGCAGGGCATGCTGGAGCTTCAATTAGCGAGAGAGAGAGAGATACAGAGGGCCTATTAACAAACATGTATTAATCATAAACACAGCTCCAGGTATGTTTTCCATGATGGATCAACATTACAATGGGACTAAAAGCGAAAGTCAATTTAAAAAAAAATCATACCTGGAGTTGTGTTTCAAGTTCTGGACTTTTGGGTATTATTGAATAAACAGACAAGGACTAAGCTTTGTATAGAGCAAAATTAACTGATTATTATTTTGTCATGCACGTTCATTATGAACGTGCCCTCAAACTAAACCAAATCAACAAGTTTAACATAGTTGTGCTGTATCAAAAGTGGTTTAATCACAAATATCAAAAACAGAATTACAAATGAATTAAATGTGATGCTTTAAAGGTGAGTAACTAACTATGCAGCATATTTAATTGAACATTTTAAAGATCGAATTAACGAATTAAGGCTACAACCAAAAGAGAATGTATTAAACTAATTTTCTGGTCATCCCTGTGCCTTTTTCTTCCACACTTTTCCCTTCCATTTTACATCCTGCTTTGATACAGCACTTTGAGAACATCCAACTTATTTTGCTATTGCCTTTTGAGGCTTTTGTCAATGATGGTTTTCTGCACAACTGTCAGGTCAGCAGTCTTCCCTATGGTGGTAAATTCTAATGAATCACAGAGAGACCATTTACAAGCTGTAAACCAAAATCATCTTGCAAAGTGAGCTATATTAAGCCTTTATTTGTTATAATTTTGATAATTATGGTCTGGAGAGGATTGTCAGGAAAAAGCCATTCAAAAGTATGGGGGACCTTCAGAAGGAGTGGACTGAGGTTGAAATCAGTGTATCAAGAGCCACCACACACAGACGGATCCTGGACATGGGCTTCAGATGCTATATTCCTCTGGTTGAAGCATCCTTGTCTTCCATAACACCTCAGCAGTGCCACAGGCTGAGAGCATCCATGCCACGTAACCGCATTAAGGCAGTTATTCAAGTGAAAGGGCCCAAACCAAGTACTAAGTACATATGCATTATAGTTTTCAGAGGGCCAACATTTCTCCGTTTAAAATCATTTTTTTATTGATTTCATGTGATATGCTAATCTTCTGAGAGTTGGAATTTGGGGTTATCACAAGCTGTACACCATACCATACATACACCATACATACATCAAAAAACAAACAAAGGCTTGGCATATGTCACTTTACATGTCCATCCATCCATCCATCCATTTTCTTCCACTTGTCCGTTGCCGGGTCGTGGGGGCAGCCGCCGGAGCTGCCCATATCACATTGCACCAGCCCCCCATGGCTCCTTCTGCAGGTGGTGGGTCCACGGAAGGACGGCCTCACGGTTCAAACCGGGCCTGTTGGTCTCTCCTAGGGGGCTACCAGTGTAGGCAGACACTGGAGGCAATGTGGGTGAAGTGCCTTGCCCAAGGACACAACGACAATGTGCACAGTCAGGAGGCGGGATTCGAACCCACGACCTTCCGATCATGAGACGACCCGCTCTACCATCTGCGCCACTGTCGCCCCTCACTTTACATGTAATGAGACTATATCATATATTAGTTTCACATTTTAAGTTATATTACAGAAATAAATGAACTTTTCACGATATTCAGATTTTCCGAGTTTCACCTGTATAGTCACAACCCTACACTTTTGTTACAGCATCATTCCAAAATGTATTTTTTCCCCCCCGTCAATCTACATACAATACCTCATAATGACAGGGATTTTTTTAGAATGTTTTGCAAATGTATAAAAAATAAGACTCTGCCTGCACATAAGTATTGGCACCATTTGCTATGACACTCAAAACTGAGCACAGGTGACTCCTTTTTCCACTGATCATCCTTGAGTTGTTTCTACATGTGGACTCCAGTCGAGTTTCCAGAGGTAGAATCACTTTTGCAGTGTGAACAGTGCCTCTGGGGCCTGCTGCTCTCTAATTGAAACAGAACAATATAGATCTGTGCAGCCTAATTTGAAGAGCTCATCCAAACCATGAGGTGAAGACTCCATACTCACAATTGAGCTCCTGGTCTTGCTGTCGAAGAACGTGTCTCTGTCGGACAGATCGAATCTAGGATGAAAAATGGGAGGAATCTGTTAACGATCATTTACCAAACCCTGTGGCTGTGGCTATTTGTCAGAATATTATTATTGCCTACTATAGACAATGATGGCAGAAATGTGCTTTTGGTTTGCTCATTTAAATGAATAACAGTACATATAACAGTACATATAATAAAAACATATTTTAGAGATGAAGAGGACCCGAGCTCGTAGGGATGAGAGAGGGTGAGAAAGAGTATATAACGAATTTAAAAAAAAGCATTTCTTAACATTTGACTACTGTATAACAGTTCAGGCCAAACCTAGTCCATTGTTTATCAGGAATCTCTAACTTCTATAACATGCAAATTTGTAATTCTGAATGTATAGCATTCAAAAGAGCTCCTGTCATCTATGTGTTAATCTGAGACTATTGTGGAGCGCAGAGCATTTCGAAGGAGGAGAAGCTGTCTTGGGCTCCTGTTAGTCAGTCGGTAAATATAGATCTGCTCCAGCCCACTCACTCCTCCATACATCCAGACGGCCCTCTCATCCGATTCGCCTCACAAACTGGAACACTGCTGCCTGGTCAAGAAGTATTACCAGAGCCCAGGAATTTTCTGAGCATTTGCTTAAGCCACCAAATGGCTAGGAGTGGCACTGGTCCCTTTTCAACAAAAAGGCCAGATGAAATAGAGTTCATCTGATTATCAAAATCTATCACTAAACTAATGACGAATATATTCTACAGCGACATGAACAGCACGTGTCTGAACCAAACATCACCTAAGGAAAATGTTCACATTTGTTAACAATCTTTATTATAACTGAAAATCTACACTCGTACTATTATGTGGATGAGATATAAGCCTTTTTCACCTAGTCATGTAAAATCTGCATTAGCTATAGGTAAAAGTTACAATACAAGGACACTACTTTCCAATACATTACATGGATTACATACAATCCATGCGCGCTTTCAGATAAAAGACAAATAAAGGACTTCTGTCGATGCTGCTCCATGTGCTTCTTCCTCTTCCCTCTGCTCCCTCCAGACACCGCAGAGTTTGGAAGGATTCTTTGCTCTGATTGGTCAAAGAGCTTTCTTCTTATCTAAGCTGGGAACTAAACCTTGCCCAGAGCAGGTAATGCGCGAAGTGCACATTTCCATGGAGATCTACCCTGGTAGAAAATTATCCAGCTTTGTAATACGGCAAAACCAAGGTTAACCCCGATCTTAACCCTAATACAGCTTCATAGTATCGCCCTCAGAGCAGACGTCTGCATTTATGATTTAAATATGGCCCTCTATAAACGAGCTGTGCGATCAGCAAATAGACATTGAGATAGCTCTGCTGGCCCCAGAGAGCATCTCTGACATGTTAAAGCCATGGACCATCTCGAGCTCTAAGAGGTCTGGTTGGGCCTCACAATAGATTAGTCCTAGCACTCAGGACTAAACAGAGTGAGGCTGACTGAAAAACAATTTCCTTTAACAGACTGTAGGGAGCTGATCTCTCCAACTTCTCTGCCTTCCCAGAGAAGTTAGAGAGTTCTAACTTCTCTAACTTCACAAACTGAGCTCCAAACTCGCCCCTCAAACTCTTATTAAAGCAATAAAAGGTTTAGTTTGCATTATACCCTCCTTTAAAATCCAATGGGTTAGTGTTACTGTTTAAGGTGGTACTCACAGGTGCTGCTTCTCTCTGGAGAATGGGTGACACAGCCATTTGATGCTCTGTGTTCGGTTGTCCACCTTCGGGTGCAGAGGGGCCGTGACTTTGTGAATGAAGAGCCGGATCTTCTCCACCACATTACTGCCCTGTTTAACTTCATAAGACTAAAAGGAAGAATGATGGCAATATAGTAAATGATGAGTACAATGAGTATAAATCATAAACTAAAAAGGCTCTTTTTACAGGTGGATAATGCCAAAAAGTGGATAACTGTAGAGATGGGGGAAGGGAAGACAGAGAGTAAAACGTCAAGGAACAGCACAAAGACAGAACTGCACACTATGGACACATTCTGTTAGTCTGAACAATAGAGCCCTGTCATCAGTGACCTCGGCTGAAGGCAGGAAGTAACGCAGCGGAAAGAAGACTGTACTAAGTAGCTATTACGCATAGGAAGGAACAATGTTTATTTCTGTAAATTTAAGTTTTATAGGATTGCCGACAACAGTGTAATTATGACAACAGCTGCAGGGGAGTGGTATTGAGGGTATGCATTAGGGCTGGATGATGAGTCTATAGACCAGTCTGTCGTCATGTGACCATGTGACTATTAGAATGCATCTGCACTGGTTGGCGGAAGTTGTTCAGGCGTGGGAGTAAAAAAACGTGATCAAACAGCGTTTGATCGTTTTTTTCACTCGTCTCAGTCAGTCTTTACAACGAGCACGTTGTCAGTTCTGATTTTCTGAGTGTTTAGGACTCGGAGCCAGTCCTGAATGAGGAGCGACAGGTTCCCGCAGCTGAGCGGAGGACAGGGGACATGCAGAATTATTTGAGTTATTATCTTATTCCCCACAGCCTCAGCTGTAAAATGCAAAGAAAGGCATGATTTTTAATGTAAAAAGGAGGGATTGCCCGAGGCTGAAATGTAAGTATATATTTTAATGCTAACTTGCATGAAAAATAAAACATAAATATATACAATCACAATTTAAATATCTGATTCTTTATTTGCCCAAAGAATAACAAAGTAGACTTGCCACCCAGTTAGCTAACCTGGCAAGAGCCAGTTTGATATTACAGAGCCAATAACATTATTTTGCACTGACATTAGTTTGGGACAGTGCCGACTTGAATCGTTCAGGAAGAGGTCGCACATTTGGAGCAACATTTGCTGCTGATTGGATGTTTAGTTTTGAAAAAAGGGATGTGTGTTTATGTTATGTGTTGCAGCACCTCATGTTTTTTGTGATTCCCACGTAGTTACTTAGTGTCTTTTTTTACCAGAACCAATTTTGGTTCTGTCCGAACGGTGAAGGCGGGAGCGGTTCAAGATAATTCTTGTGTGTTTGTAAACTCAATACCATGAGAATTCTGCTTGATGGTAAGGTAATCAGTCAGCTGCTTATACTCCACCTCTACAGTCATGCATTGCCGTCTACATCTATAGTAGCCTGGCCTTTGCCATCCGTAATTTCCGGTCAATTATAATTTCCCTACATGTACGTCTGGGCTTGATCTCAGTGGCTGCGTTTCATCGGTTGAATTTCAACCTACCATTCAGCGAGCGGGGGAGGCGGGTGTTGTCGGTGACGTCAAGCATTTGTGCCGCATTTGCTGGTTGTAGTTCGGTAATGGCGGCGGATACGAAAGTAATGGAAGCTCTTCAATGCGTTCTGGCTCGGCTCCCAAATATCCAGATATTAAAATTGAAGCCTTGGAATGCGCAAGGAATGCTCCCAAGAGTTATGATCGCTGCTTCACTCACTCGGGCGCATTACATACGTCACGACCACCACATACGACGTTCACCCCTCCCACCTGATAACGGAGCTCAATTGTGAAGATTCAGACCCTTGTCGAAATGAAATGAGTACAAGTGTATGGTAAAACCAGGCTACATCTATAGCATCCAGCTTCCTGCCTCCGGCTAAGCCACACCCACCACCTACAATGCTAACTAACAATGAAGGGAATCTATGGAGCATCTGAATGAGGTGATGGATGAACACTGCAGGGATTTGTGCAAGGACCTGTCCCCTTATTTCTCCACGTGCATATCCAAACTGAAATGATTCAATATTTCACTTTGAGAGCTGAATACAGTGTGTTTGATTGGCACTGAGCCAAAATGAGCTGTTATTCTAAATGAGTGTACCACAACAGCTGTGTGCAGGTGAAGCTACACTCCCAAATACACCACAGCATAGGTTTAGATCAATGTTTCCCAGCTTTTGTAATGATCAGGCTGAAGCTTTGACATGAAGCAGCACGAGAACACACTCTGCCATCGTAGTGAGCGGCAACCCGGTGAGACCAGAATGATTCCCCTCTGTACTTTTTATACAGGGGGATATCAGTCTGGGACCCACGCACTCGTTGGCGGCATCAGATAACTCAAACGAGCCTGTGCAATCAGATTGGTTAATCTGTGTCACGTGTTGTTGAGCAGCGTTTCGCGGAAGTCCCTCAATAACAATCTACGGATGGAGCACGGGAGAGAGTGAACTTTCTTCCAATCTGCAGTAAATGACGAAAAATACATCGAGGTGAGTTTTGTCATTCATAATCCTGTGCAAATATTAACGCCGCATCAACGGCAGACGCCCTTAGCTGATTGGTTCACTCCACTTCCTGTTTGCTTATACCTCTGCGGAAATGTAGTTGATGCCACGGTCACCAGACTCACCAGCGGTGAGTTTCCAGGCAAAGTGAGTGGCACCTCCACTGAGAGGCCGTTTGAGTGAAACACAGCTGCGTGCCAGAGAACCAAAAGGCCTGCACCTGCGTTTGCACGTGTAGCGATAGATTGATGTTTTAGATGGGGAAGGTGCACATGATACCCTGCAGGCGCCACTCATATCATGCATATGGTTCAAAATGAGTCACATAAAATAGTGTTTGTTTGTTTGCACTTAAACTAAATGTACTTTAAAAATCTGGTAGAATGGAGGTAAATACACTCAACAAAAATATAAACGCAACACCTTTGTTTCTGCTCCCATTTTTCATGAGATGGACTTAAAGATCTAAAATTCATTCCAGATACACAATATTACCATTTCTCTCAAACATTGTTCACAAATCAGTCTAAATGTGTGATAGTGAGCACTTCTGCTCTGCTGAGATAATCCATCCCACCTCACAGGTGTGCCACATCAAGATGCTGATCTGACATCATGATTAGTGCACAGGTGTACCTTATACTGCCCACAATAAAAGGCCACCCTGAAATGTGCAGTTTTGTCTCACAGCAAAATGCCACAGATGCCACAAGCATTGAGGGAGCGTGCACTTGGCATGCTGACAGCAGGAATGTCAACCAGATCTGTTGCTCGTGCATTGAATGTTCATTTCTCCACCATAAGCCGTCTCCAAAGGCGTTTCAGAGAATATGGCAGTACATCCAACCGGCCTCACAACCGCAGACCACGTGTAACCACACCAGCCCAGGACCTCCACATCCAGCAGGTTCACCTCCAAGATCGTCTGAGACCAGCCACTCAGACAGCTGCTGAAACAATTGGTTTGCATAACCAAACAATTTCTGCACAAACTGTCAGAAACCGTCTCAGGGAAGCTCAACTGCATGCTCGTCGTCCTCATCGGGGTCTTGACCTGACTCCAGCTCGTCGCCGTAACAGACTTGAGTGGGCAAATGCTCACATTCGATGGCGTCTGGCACGTTGGAGAGGTGTTCTCTTCACGGATGAATCTCGGTTTACATTGTTCAGGGCAGATGGCAGACAGCGTGTGTGGCGTCGTGTGGGTGAGCGCTTTGCTGATGTCAGTGTTGTGGATCGAGTGGCCCATGGTGGTGGTGGGGTTATGGTATGGGCAGGCATCTGTTATGGACGAAGAACACAGGTGCATTTTATTGATGGCATTTTGAATGCACAGAGATACCGTGATGAGATCCTGAGGCCCATTGTTGTGCCATACATCCATGAACATCACCTCATGTTTCAGCAAGATAATGCACGGCCCCATGTTGCAAGGATCTGTACACAATTCTTGGAAGCTGAAAATGTCCCAGTTCTTGCATGGCCAGCATACTCACCGGACATGTCACCCATTGAGCATGTTTGGGATGTGCTTGACCGGCGAATACGACAGCGTGTACCAGTTCCCACTAATATCCAGCAACTTTGCACAGCCATTGAAGAGGAGTGGACCAACATTCCACAGGCCACAATTGACAATCTGATAAACTCTATGCGAAGAAGATGTGTTGCACTGCATGAGGCAAATGGTGGTGACACCAGATACTGACTGGTTCTGAGTCCCCAGACCCCCAATAAAGCAAAAAACTGCACATTTCAGGATGGCCTTTTATTGTGGGCAGTATTAGGTACACCTGTGCACTAATCATGATGTCAGATCAGCATCTTGATGTGGCACACCTGTGAGGTGGGATGGATTATCTCAGCAAAGCAGAAGTGCTCACTATCCCACATTTAGACTGTTTTGTGAACAATGTTTGAGAGAAATGGTAATATTGTGTATCTGGAATGAATTTCAGATCTTTAAGTCCATCTCATGAAAAATGGGAGCAGAAACAAAGGTGTTGCGTTTATATTTTTGTTGAGTGTAGTTAAATCCATATATAAATAATTGAATGTCTGTGCAAATAATGATGCTTTATGGTTTGTTGTCGGTCTTGTGGTCACATATTGTAGGGTTTTGTCGTCAAATCATATCAAATTATTTATACAGCCCAATATCAGGAGTTGCCTCACAGGACTGACGCAGCACTGGCAGCTTGCTGTCTCTCTGTTAATCGCACAGACTCATATTCTAACTGTGGGGATATTAAAAGGAAGATGAAACCTTATTCGTCGGCATCTTCAGCTTCATGAACTCGGCCTCTCGACAGAGCACGTTCCAGGGGGCGTGGATCTTCAGGAAGCCTGTGTCCGGGATGTTGCTCTGAAATCAAACAGGTTTCTTTTATCAATAATCATGGAAAAATATATACTGTTAAGTTAGTCAGACACACATTTCAGAAAACACATTAGTAAGCAGATATAATTATAAGAGTGGGTCACAAAGTTGCTTGTTTCTTTTTACAACCCATAAAAAATATTATTTATTACAGTAAAATGCCTCTTTTTTCGAAGCATTTTACCCCAGGATTAATTTATTTTGTTTTTATTGTAAGTTACATTAAGAGCAGAGCTACAAACCCTCCAGCCTCTGTCTATAGTCCTCTAACGCAGATAATCACTTCTATCTTACCAAAAGAAGCAAAATAACAGTTTAAAAAAATAATTGAATCCAAATCCAATTTATGGTTGCACTTAGCAAATAATAAAGGCAGCAATTATACAAAATTTTGCAGCTCCAGTTCAAACAAAGAAGAGTTCCATGAATAAATGTTGCGTACATTTATCAGTTTTTGCTTGTGAGGCTCTGTCAGATCAGTGAGCCTGTTCCGACCCCTCACTGTTATGTAATACACTTAGTCACTCTTCACGGAGACACAGAGCTGTCTGGGCACCCAAAGGCCAGTGTGTGCCGGTGGTACACAGACTGAGCCGGTGTATGGCCTGCAGTTCCAACCCACAAGATAATGCAGCCCTTGTTATGTCATTATAACATCATAATAAGAACTCTTTTCAAATAGGCCTACCTGTACATACACGGAAATGGAACCTCTTCCTGTGATTCAGGCCTTTATTTGTAATACTCAAATTAGGATTTAAAATGTTCTGCTTGCCTATGGCACTAAAATAGTTTAAAAAATGATACAAACAAATGAATTAACATGAAGTATGAATAAGTCACATTTACATGCTAGTTTCCATTTGTGATCTCTATTGGCAGGATAGCCTAAAACAGTGGTTCTCAACTGGTTGGCCAGGACCCAAAAGTGGGTCACAAAACTGTTTTCAGTGGGTATCGAGCCTTTCCCAGAAAATACTCCTTGGCTGTGAAAGGTGTATGAAAAAAGCTGTATGATTTTTATTTTTTATTTTTATCACATAATGCTAAAGTGGCATCACTTGATGCATGTTGATGGCGTAAACTTAAAGTGAATGTTTGAGGCTCTTGGCGCTAATTCTGCTTCTGATTGGATGAGACACATATGAATGTTTCGATGTACAAAGCGCTGCATACCCTATAACTTTAAAAACAAAGTAGGTTTTCAGAAAAAAATACACCATTTTCATGTAATTTTTGCTCTATACTGCAATCCAAATTATTATGCAAATTATATATTTTTTGATTTTCTAAATTATCAACTGACAGTCAGTGTAATTTTCAAGTCTTTATCTGTTAGAGGATAATATGAATGTGATTGAAAAAACCTCCCAGTGATAACAGTATTTTTTCAAAAGTAAATATAGTAAACACCTCAAAATCTACTGTTCCAAATTATTATGCAAGAGCCGGTTTTTCCAATACGCAAACTACGCAAGGTGCGTAGGGCCCCCACAGCCGCAAGGGCCCCGCATCTCAGTCAAACTATGGTGAGTAATCAACGCGTTGTTACGGGGACAGGTTCTCTGACAGCGCTCACTCACTCTCCGCCTACTTTGCCACATATAACACCAAAACGCAGCAGTCTGCTGAAGTGGATGAGCAGGAGAGACCTACCACCTTCCCCCGTCACCCCCAAGGCACGAGTGCTTCTCCCCTTCACGTCCCCGCTTGGCTGTCCGTCTCCCGGCGCTCGCTTCACCTCCTGAGCGCCTGCATGTCTCTCGTGTCCCGGGCTCTGCTCTCATGTTTTCTCTACTCTGACTCAGGGCAGCATCGCCACACTCTCATTTAAACTCTCTTCTTATTGTCTCTAGCGGAGTATCAGGACAGTAGTTTGGCGAATAAACAAGAGTACAGTCGACGTGGCCTTTTTGTCTCAAAGTAGTTGAATCCACACGGTTCTCATGAGCACAGTTACTTTCAGTAACTCTGGTTCTCTGAATGTGCACAGTCTAAAACGAATTGGGCTACTCACAGGCTAATTATCAGCGGTAAGACAGAAATAACCGTCAGGTGTAGGTTTCAGTTAGTTTTAAATCAGCGGTTCCCAAACTGTGGGTCAGAGACCAGAGTGAGAGATCGTGACCATTTGCCATTTACCATTTAAAAAAGTGGGGGAAATACACCAAGTAGTAGTCCTAAGCCCCAGTCTGACAGTAGCTAAGTGTTTAGTGGTTCTCACACAGAGGGGCAGGGCCTGAATTCAGGTCATTATGTTCGACTTCTGCCCTCCTGCACAGTGGAACTGTTTTTGACCATAAATGGGTTTGCTCTTCGTCGAATAGTAGGTACTGTAGGGCCCCGGGTGGATTTTGCTTAGGGCCCCAGAAGGGCCAACACCGGCTCTGTATGCAACTCATAATTCAATACATTTTAAAGATTGTAATTTACTAAGAATGGTCATTTGTTGAATTTGCAGCATTAGGAGGTCATATTTACTGAAATCAAAAGCAATTTCAGTCAAAACATCTTAACAGGTCAAGTGAGTTTTTGGAGAGTTTCTGCTTGGATTTCTTTGCAGGATGTCAGAATAGCCTCCCAGAGCTGCTGTTTGGATGTGAACTGCCTACCACCCTCATAGATGTTTTGCTTGAGGCTCCAAAGATTCTCAATAGGGTTGAGGTCAGGATATGATGGGGTCTACATCATGTGTTTCTCTCCTTTATGCCCATTTCAGCCAATGATGCAGAGGTATTCTTTACAGCATGACATCATCAAATCAAATTTTATTTATAACGTGCTTTTCATACAAAATGTAACACAAAGTGCTTTAAAAATCATTAAAATCGTCTCCACCAGCAAATATACATAAATAACAACAACACCTCCCCCACCCCACCCGCGCACACAGACACACATACATACAGACAGCCCAGCAGTTTAAAGTCTTAATTAAAATGGACATAAAGTGGGGTACATAAGGCTGAGTACAGATGGACCAAAAGAGGAAACACCATCCAAGGAACCGTCTGCACCAGGAGCAGCCCATCGGCCACAGTCACAGAGCGTCAACACAGGGCGCCCGGAGGAGGTGTAGGAGAGACGTCCAACCTCCATCCAGGCACCCACAGGAGAGCGCCCGCATGGCCACAGCCAACCAGCACTCCCGGGGCAGAGGGCTCCCTCAGAGGAACCACATGGTGCGTTGTCATGCATGAAGATGATTTTATTAGGGAAAGCACAGCACCATGGAAGAAAGTGGTTAGAGGTCAAGGGGCCGACCAGCTCTCTCCCCATGAATCGGGCCCGGAACATGACTCCGCCCCCTCCTTGCTGACATCACAGCCTTGTTGGAACATGGTGGCCATTCACCAACCATCCACTACTCCATACATCTGACCATCCAGGGTTACACGGCACTCATCAGTGAACAAGACTGTTTGAAAATGAGTCTTCATGTATTTCTTGGCCACTGCAGCCGTTTCTGCTGGTCAGCTTCAATGAACAGTTTAGGGGAGGCTGGATAGAAGGTTTATGCTTAAGCCTATGGATGGTCCTTGATGTTTGGGAGACTCCAGAGGCACCAGCAGCTTCAAATACCTGTTTGCTGCTTTGTAGCAGCTGTTCTCTTAATCAGATGTATTTGTCTGGCAGAAACCGTCCTCATTGTGCCTTTATCTGCACAAACCCATGTGTGCTCTGAATCAGCCACAAATCTCTTAACAGTACGATGATTATGCTTAATCTTTTATAAATATAAAAAGTGTTCATACCTAGTCCAAGGCATTCAACTATTCCACGCTTTTCATCAGCAGAGAGATCCTTTTCTTTCCCTAATTGCTTGAAAATGGTGGTCTGCTTAATGATGTGGAACTTCCTTTTCAGTAGTTTTTCCCTTAACTGGGCGTACCATATAGGCTACACATGCACCATATACACAGTGTTATTGTAATTAGGAGAGGAATATTCTTGTGTTATTTGAAGTAATGTGACGAGGGAGGAGTCTTTTTTGATCTTTATTCAAAAATATGTTTTTTTTTTATGGAATGTGATGAGAGAGGGGTCTTTATTGATTTTTATTCAAAATAATTGTTTTTGTTTTTTTATGGAACAACACCGAGCCGCCAAAACCCGCGTGCCAGTTCCTAAATCAGTCACATGGTACAGATCTTCAGGAAGGTTAAAATCGTCATTGTGTATTGTATCACCAACACACGCTCCGAACCACGCGCCGCATCTGCCTCAGCCTTATTGCACGCCACATGCTTCGAGGCCTCAATACGAACGTAACCTCACTAACCTAACCAAGCCTAAAAATGCTTCATATACAAACACATATTCAATACAGATTTGTCCTGGATACTTTGTTTGTTTGTTTGTTGTGTATTCAATGCTTGACTTGATATTTCATCTGATTTGGCTCCTGTTACAGAAATTGAATAACCTTTAATCCTGTAGTGATATAGATATTTAAATTGGTGGTGGAATATTCTACTTTCATAATGATACTATATGTTGTCTCTGTTGAGATAACAGGCATGAACAAAAAACTCAAGGGCTTCAGCCTGATTTTGTCTCTCACCATATTTGAAGCCTACCTTTAGGTGCCAGTATTTATTGTCAGTAAATTCTTGTTCTAAAAAGTTACGCTGGAATAGGCTAAATGGCACGAGCCCTCCACCTTTTCACTGGAACCACGCTGACTCGTCTCCAAAACTGCGCATTTATAATGCAAGTCTCCAAATGTGCACGGCTAATTAGCATAATTAGCTTTCGTCACTGTGGCCTGATGGCAATTACAATAAATATAAGGAGAGAGAAACTTTAGAGGGTAAAACGAGTAGAGAAGGAGCTCTGGCTCTTTCTCTGACTATGCACCATCCACTTCTCAGCGCAGGCAGAGGCAGGGACTCGTCTTGAGTCTGTGTTTACTAGAAAACGATTAATTGATTACTAAAATAGTTCTCAAATATTTCAATCAATTAGTTGAGTGCATAGGCGTCGCTGCACACGTTTGTCTTTACACCACGAGGAGGAGACATAGCTTTTAGTTTTGCTTGCGTCATTGTGCGTAAGGGGGAGAGCAGAGCTAGAAGGAGGCTTCTGATGCGCGGAGCCGTAACTTGGCGAAAAAACAGCCAATCAGAAGACTTGATATATTATACCCAGTGACGTGCGGTCAGGGGAGGCAGGTGAGGCCAGGCCTCACCAGTCATCATGGAAAAAAACAACAATTAAAAATACAATAAACTTTATAAAACAAGTCCCTTCTCTTAAGATGATAGGGATTTTCTACGATTTTAATCAATCTCGTGGTTAAAAAATGCCCAAATGTTTCATCAGTTGTCGATATCGTATAAATAGGGCGGGGCTGCGGCGAGCCTCCAGCGTCCTGCACACACTTGAGCTCGGCTCATTCCCTCAGCGCTCTCTCCCGTTCGGGGCTTTTTTCGCCCCTAAAAGTAAAATACATTTGTAAATGGGTTTTTGATGGGCGCGTTGGTTTTCTATCACCTGGATAAAGAGTCAGGCATAAGAACAACTTGTTTAACCTGTTCATTTGACTTTAAACCGCGTTTTGATAGTCCCGAAGTGAGGCTCGCCTCCAATGCACTGCCCTGACGATACGAGGGGGGCGCTGTGTCTGCGCGACACATTTCTACAAAACATGTGGATTACACGTGAAAAACAGTTTTTTTTATTACTCTGCACGGTTTAGGAGAGGCAATTTAAACGTAAAGGAGTACGTAAAAGGAAAAACTAATTAGACTGACATTTTATGGATGAAATGCTGTAGACGAGTCTTTGTACTGAACATGTCGACGCTATCACGCACCGCCCGCGTGGCGCATCAGGTTTGTCAATAACTCATAATTTGGACGGGCGGGGTACGAGTCCCGCTCACGTTCATAATGTTGTCTTTTAATTTTATTTGCAATATCGTGAGAATGTATTTATGTTTAAATGTGTTGCTATTGAATGCTATTTAAAAGTAAGACAATTACCAGAGACAGCAAGTTGCATTTTTGTTTACTTTATATGTGCCTCACCAGCAACAAACCTCACCGCATGTCACTGATTATACCCAGAAAGCTGACATTCTACAGAATCCAATGGCAACTTTATTTATTCACAAGGCAACTCAATGCGCCAATGATATCCTGCACTCTGTGACGGACAGAAGCACTGGCGAATCACAGGCGAGCCTTTACAGACGCTGTGAGAGCCACTTCGAGTCACAGTTTCTGCGTTTTGGCCTGCTGTTCAGGCAATACGGGGTCTATCAGAGCCAAAATGACGTCGACAGGACACTGTCATCTTGATGCTCGTAAGAGAAAGCGTTTACGGACTTGGACAGTTATGGAGCGGCAAAAAACAAACGTAAGACAGAATTTTCATGATTTATGTTGTTTTGCTGGTGTTTTTTGTGCAGTTTAATGCGAGCTCTGCTGAAAATGTTTAGTGCTGTGCAAATAAGCTTTACACCGATCGATTCAGTGAGTTGTTAGCATTCTTTTGCCGTCTAGCTTTGTGGTCTGCCGTTCGTATTTTGGGAAGTCAGCCCTCAGAAACGAGTACTTGGTCAAAAGTTAAATTCTAGCCATGTGGGTATTTTATTGCTAGGGGTTTGAGCTGTGTTAGATAGATTTGAGTTTGCAGTGGATACTTTTGTTGAGGAGTCTCTGCTTGACATTTTGATGTATGATAAGGCATTAATTAAGCCCAATTGTGCATTCTGTATTCAAGAATGACAAGTATTACGGCCCTCGCCTCTGGAACGACCTGCCGGAGGGGCTCAGGACCGCAGAGAACGTTCATGTATTTAAGAGCAGGCTCAAGACCCACCTTTTTAGTTTAGCTTTTAACTAATATTTATTTATATTAACTTTATTTATCTGTTTTAGTTCTATACAATTATTTCTTTAGTTCCACTCTTTTTTATTTATTTATTTTATTTTATTCATTTATTTTTATCTTGTGCTATTCCACACTTTTAGCCGAGTTTAGCTGTTTTAATTTATCTTTTATTTTTATGTTCTCCCAGTGTTTCCTCTGAGGGAGCCCTCTGCCCCGGGAGTGCTGGTTGGCTGTGGCCGTGCGGGCGCTCTCCTGTGGGTACCTGGATGGAGGTTGGACGTCTCTCCTACACCTCCTCCGGGCGCCCTGTGTTGGCGCTCTATGGCTGTGGCCGATGGGCTGCTCCTGGTGCAGACGGCTCCTTGGATGGCGTTTCCTCTTTCGGTCCATCTGTACTCAGCCTTATGTCCCCAACTTTATGTCCATTTTTTACTTAAGACTTTTAACAACTGGGCTGTCTGTATGTATATGTGTCTGTGTGTCTGTGTGTGCGGGTGGGATAGGGGGAGGTGGGGGTTGTTGTTATTTATGTATATTTGCTGGTGGGGACTATTTTAATGATTTTTTAAGCACTGTAAAGCACTTTGTGTTACATTTTGTATGAAAGCGCTTTATAAATAAAGTTTGATTTGATTTGATGCTCAATATTGAACAAGTTTTTCCCTAAATTGCGAAAGCGAATTATAAGCGTTAACCTTTATCAATTGACTCAACTTACAATAGTAAAGCAACTGGCTGCAAAGCTTATTTAAGTTCACTCAACTTGATTAAGAAAGGAAGTTGTGCCAACATTATGTTTTAAAGTTCTCTTTGCACTTGACTCAACTCTTTTGTCTTTGTTTAAGAAATAAACTATTACCAAACTTATTGCTTTAAGTCAAGCAAACACATGATTCTATGTTTGGTGAAGTTTTCTTCAAAGTTGGATTTATTTAAAGTTTGCATTTGCTTGTAATAATAGAAAAAAGTAGGCATAAAACAAGCCAGGTATTTTTTACCAACTTCCACATAAGTTTTGGCTCAACAAAAACCTTAAAAGTTGTGTTTTGTGTTCAAAATGGATGAAAAATAATTCGTAGGCTCGTTCTATTAAAATCAAAATCATTATTTTATTCCCTGAATTTACAATCTAAAACAAAAGCTATGCTAAAGGCTACATGGTGATCTTCAGTGGACAGCGAGGGATGCAGCAGGGAAGAGAGGGCACGGCTCGGTATCCTCGCATTTTATAGACACAGGAAGTAGGCGGCTACTTGTTGAAGAACCAATCAATGTCCTTGGAATGCTTCTTCTGCTGCGCGATCTGACTCTGCATTATAACACACTGCCCCCCAGTGGATTCCAAGAGTAAGGACAACAATACAGCAATTCAATTCAAATCACCCCAAAAGCACAGAGTACAATCAACACAGTTTCATATAATCATTAAACCCTATTATATCAAAAACATATATAGAAATTGTCAACATGAGTAAACTCAAAAAAGCTTTGCAGCCAGTTGCTTTACTTTTTTAAGTTGACTCAGCTTTTTATTTATTACAGTGTAGCGGGTGAGCTAAAGCCGTTCAGGTTTGTAGAATAAGCACGCTTTGAAGGTTAAACTTTCCTGTGCGCTTCCGAAAACGACAGGGCATAGGCTATTTACAGCGCACCCGTCTCTGCATCAGTCAGGGTCACAGGGCTGGAGAGGTCCAACATTGCTCTCAGTGGGGGTCGCGAAGATGAACAGATAAGATCAGGAAAAGCATCCATGAGAAGGTAGAGCCTTTGAAAAGTGCTGATTTGGCTGCACAACATTAGCACACCTCCTCAGCCCCGGTAAGAGGGACCTTTACAGTGAGGAAAATAAGTATTTGAACACCCTGCTATTTTGCAAGTTCTCCCACTTAGAAATCATGGAGGGGTCTGAAATTGTCATCGTAGGTGCATGTCCACTGTGAGAGACATAATCTAAAAAAAAAATCCAGAAATCACAATGTATGATTTTTTAACTATTTATTTGTATGATACAGCTGCAAATAATTATTTGAACACCTGAGAAAATCAATGTTAATATTTGGTACAGTAGCCTTTGTTTGCAATTACAGAGGTCAAACGTTTCCTGTAGTTTTTCACCAGGTTTGCACACACTGCAGGAGGGATTTTGGCCCACTCCTCCACACAGATCTTCTCTAGATCAGTCAGGTTTCTGGGCTGTCGCTGAGAAACACGGAGTTTGAGCTCCCTCCAAAGATTCTCTATTGGGTTTAGGTCTGGAGACTGGCTAGGCCACGCCAGAACCTTGATATGCTTCTTACTGAGCCACTCCTTGGTTATCCTGGCTGTGTGCTTCGGGTCATTGTCATGTTGGAAGACCCAGCCTCGACCCATCTTCAATGCTCTAACTGAGGGAAGGAGGTTGTTCCCCAAAATCTCGCAATACATGGCCCCGGTCATCCTCTCCTTAATACAGTGCAGTCGCCCTGTCCCATGTGCAGAAAAACACCCCCAAAGCATGATGCTACCACCCCATGCTTCACAGTACTCATCATTCTTCTTCCTCCAAACAAGTTTAGTGGAATTATGACCAAAACGTTCCATTTTGGTCTCATCTGACCACATGACTTTCTCCCATGACTCCTCTGGATCATCCAGATGGTCATTGGCAAACTTAAGACGGGCCTTGACATGTGCTGGTTTAAGCAGGGGAACCTTCCGTGCCATGCATGATTTCAAACGGCACGGCACGGTAGTACAGTGGTTAGCGCTCGTGCTTCACAGCTAGAAGGTCCAGGTTCGATTCCCACCAAGGCCGGGGCCTTTCTGTGTGGAGTTTGCATGTTCTCCCTGTGTCTGCGTAGGTTTCCTCCGGGTACTCCGGTTTTCCCTACCACTAAAAACATGTACAATAGGCCAGGATGAATGAGAGTGTGTTTGAGAGTGCGCATGGGGGACGACGGATGGAAATTAGCCCAAGGCTACAATCCGGTGTGGCTTGTTCATTAACTTGCACTGTCCCTACCAAATAAAAAAAAATAAATAAATTAAAAAAAAAAAAAAAAAAAACATGACGTCTTAGTGTATTACCAACAGTAACCTTCTTCCATTTTCTAATGATTGCTCCAACAGTGGACCTTTTTCACCAAGCTGCTTGGCAATTTCCCCGTAGCCCTTTCCAACCTTGTGGAGGTGTACAATTTTGTCTCTAGTGTCTTTGGACAGCTCTTTGGTCTTGGCCATGTTAGTAGTTGGATTCTTACTGATTGTATGGGGTGGACAGAAGTCTTTATGCAGCTAAAGACCTCAAACAGGTGCATCTAAATGTAGGATAATAAATGGAGTGGAGGTGGACATTTTAAAGGCAGACTAACAGGTCTTTGAGGGTCAGAATTCTAGCTGATAGACAGGTGTTCAAATACTTATTTGCAGCTGTATCATACAAATAAATAGTTAAAAAATCATACATTGCAATTTCTGGATTCTTTTTTTTAGATTATGTCTCTCACAGTGGACATGCACCTACGATGACAATTTCAGACCCCTCCATGATTTCTAAGTGGGAGAACTTGCAAAATAGCAGGGTGTTCAAATACTTATTTTCCTCACTGTAAGTCTGGAGCTTATCAGAGCTGTTTCAGTCCCCATTTCCCAGCTTGCTAACAAGAAGTTTACAAAGAGTGATGATACATGTTTCCTTTACAAGCAAAAAGAACAAATGCAATATATTAGAGGACAAACGTATAGGCCTAAGCTGGTGCACCGAGTGAAAGTCAAGTGTTAACCTTACTTGCAGTCCCCCCTGATCAGGGGGCTAGATTTAGGAACGGAAAATGTGATGTAAGTTGTGCTTCACTCAGACACATCTTACACATAGTTTTAGAAACTAGAAGGTCTTGGCTTTCAAATGAGGTATCACACTGGTATATACGTGGTAAGGTCTCAAGGCAATAAGCTTGTAGATATGTACAATTGCTAAGCCTAACCTTAAATCCAATCCTAAAATGACAGGTAACAGGTTAAAAGCACCCAGAAAATCATCAACACTAAACTGCCAACATGACATTTTTCAAGCAATGCCACTATTCTAAAGCTATCCAGCTCCTGAATGTCTAAGAGATCCTTCTGATGAAATCAATACATTTCTTTTGATTTTTTCAAAATTATTTTTCGTGCAGTAGCATACACAGTTTTTAGTGTTGTAATATGTCTAGTATTCTTTAGTGACCGTTTTACATGTGCCTTAAATTTCGTTGGATTTTGTTTTACAATGACAATAAATTAAACTAAATCTAGTGTTTCCCCTGGAAAAGATGGCATGCTTTTGAAAGGGAAAGTTGTCAAATTTGACATGGCTAAAATATTTTCCCTCGATTGCACCGGTATGTCTGTCCTGATCCACACCCCTCATCATGTAGCCCTCATCACCAGAAACACTGATCAAGGTGTGCAACGCTTCAACGCCAAATAAATGTTCTCAGCATTTTCAGAGACTCCTCTCACCCGCCTCCTGCTCCGTTCTGTTCCAATCATGGTCCCAATGCCTCCGAATGGCCTCTTGACGCACGACTTCACCCTCAAACTGAATGTTCAGAGTTTCATTTTTGTGTTGGCATTATACACCTTTCCCAGGGCCAACAGTTGAAAACTAGCTTTGCAGCTAATACTGACACGTTTACAGAAAGGTTCATTAATGTGCACTGTCCCTGTCAAATAAATAAACAAATAAATAAATGGTGAGTTTTGATCATTAGCAGCAATTAAAATCCAGACACACGTTAATTTATTGGGATAACTGAGCTATCGCTGCAGTGATAAAGGCCAATGTCAAGTCCACTCTGCACTGACGTCCTCTATTGAAATGATCTATCTAATCTAAATTATCGAGATTATAAATATATAGAAGAATTAATATCAGGGAAAGTTAGTGCATTTTTTGTAATGTATATGTATTACCATTTTCACACACACATATATATATATACATATATATATATATATATATATATAAATAATCGGGATTGTAATACATGAACAAAATCAATTATCTTGTCTGCTGAAATTAGTCAAAAATCAATGACACAAGAAAATCTAAATCTATTTTAGCCTCCCTTTGTTGGCTGCTGTTTGCCATCAGCATTTAAAGGTCCTATATCATGCAAAAATCGACTTTTTAGCCATGTTATGCTATTTCCTTATCAAAAACACCCCCAGAGCGGTTTTTGGCTTCATTCACGCAGTTCTAAGTAATCCTCCTGAATCCTGCTCTCTGAGCAGCTGCTCCGCCCTCTCCTGGTAAACGACTGAGCTGTTCAGTTGTGTCGTCACAGCGGAACGGAAGTGCTCTACGTCTGTAATGTAATGCCTTACGGCCTGATTTTTATTTATAAAACAGTTTTTTGGTTTTTTTGGGGTTTTTTTGAAAAAAAACAAACAAAACAAAAAACAGCAACTCTCCGACGCGTCTGTGCTG
This sequence comes from Neogobius melanostomus, assembly GCA_007210695.1. NCBI lineage: Eukaryota > Metazoa > Chordata > Actinopteri > Gobiiformes > Gobiidae > Neogobius > Neogobius melanostomus. The sequence continues at coordinate 168,385 of VHKM01000487.1, forward strand.
TCCCACGACGCTAATCAAGCGCACCCACGGCTGGAGGAGCCATGGATCCGAGCATAAGTGTTGTTTTTGAAGACTGAGCTCTTTCTAACCTACTCTGGACACCGCCTGTTCTTTTTCTTACTGAACGATAATGCCACGGATGCGCGTTTGGCTACGAGAGGAACAGGACTATTCAGCCTTCCTAAAGAAGAGTGCACTCGCCGGAAGTTGGAATTTCTTTCCGGGATTAAGCTAGCTACTATATCAACCAACCTGATGGATGCTTGGTGAACCTTGGCCAGAATCAAAGTGGATTAACTTTTATAACCAACGCGATCTCATGGGGAGTCCAGACTGAGCGGTGAGTCAATCAAAACGCGTGTTAGCATGTGTGTTAGCATGTGTGTTAGCCATTTATGAAACTGCTTTGCACATGTCAACTCCTTATAACTGCATTATGTGAAGTAACTTCACTTTTTGCAGCAATATTTATATTTATAATACTGCAAATGTGGAATGAGCGGAGAGAGGGGCGGAGTTAACTGAATCGGAGCGTCTTGTCTTCCGGGTAGGGAAAATACCCCCCAAAAATACTTATATTTCTCTCAAAATGAGTACTCCATAGTAATAGAGGTACAATATATCATATATATGCCTATACTTTACTTTGGAATGGCTAAAATAGCATGATACAGATCCTTTAAAACACCTTTAAAGCACAAAATTGTCCTGCTCCATCGTATATTTCTGATCTCCTCTCTCCTTATGCCCCTGGCCGCTGCCTTTGCTCCGCAGGACAGGCCCTGGTCACTGTACCCCTCCAGGCTCCTCTAGAGGGGACTGTGCATCTCCGTAAGAGCCTCAAAGCTCTGGAACTCATGACAGCCAACTCTGAGGACACTTTTGAATCTCTAAGACTTACATTTCTGTTGTGTCACTGCCTTGTTAAGTTTGTGCTGAAATGACTTGACTGTGATTTTGTCTCCATGTGCTTGTGTTAAATTGTTTGGTTGTTGTTGGAATCTGCAGTATAAAAAAAGACATTACTAAAGCATCCAAAGTAAATGTCCCTCACTTTGTAGTGATGGGACGTTCGTGACTGAATTGGCCCTTTTGCACAGCTTTCTAAAGGTGCATAATGGAAATATGTATGTGAAAAAAATTAAATACAATTTGACTACAATATATTTGACTTGTGGTCAGCATGGCGTCTTTACTTTCCATCGCAGTGATGATCTGCTGCCTATTGAGTTTCTGGTAGGTTTTCACTGCTGCTCTCACCAGAAAACCCACAACACAATTGATCCTGGAGCGTTATAGAGGCCACCAAGCTCAAACGTATCTATCTAATCTAACAATTCAATGCACACATCGATATAAGAGAATGCTCGGGATTTATACAGGCAGAAGCAAGTCAAATGTAACACTTTTTAATATTAAGATAACTAAACAATAATTACTAAACACTGACTATTTTCCAGTAAAAAGAGGAATGAAAATTGTGATACTTAAACGAAAAACTGGACACAATCGGAAAGATTGTCTGTTGGAATCAAATTATCCCTTTAATGTTCTGCTCGACCATTTGGTAGATCACTTTTTGAGTCACTATATCTTATTGAAAAATGTGTGGAACTGAACTCAAACTGATTGGGTCATCTCTACCACTTGGTTGAGGTATGCTATACTTAAAACATCCACTAGAGGTCACTTTATTTTTTGACAGTAGCACTTTTCATTCATCTTGCTGCTAGCAAGTTCAAAACTGAAAAATCACCTCTGACATGTGGACTATTTTTGTCAACATTTTATATCATCTAACACGTTACTTAACAGAATTATGTAACTTGATATAAAACAGAAACATGTTATAGTGGTCAAATATTTTTTTAAAAACATGCGTGACCATACGGTTGAGTTGGCACTCCATGGTAAACCTTGGCATGGATTGACAGCTCAACCGTATGGTAACAGTTTGGTGAAGTTATGCTAATTTTATTGAAATTCACTATTTTCCATGGAATAAAAACACTGCTGTAGTTGCATTGGTATCAATATGTTACAATAATAGTGTTATCACTATGCATGCATATTAAATGGTTTAATATGCATGCAAATTTGGACATCAAGTGCATCGGCACAGCCCGATCAAACCATATTGGTGGAGCTCACCTGAAAAAGAAGCTTATGAGCTAAAGACATTTGAGAACTACAAATTTCATCTCCTGAAACACTGAAGAGGCGCCAAGAGCCCCCAGGAGCTACAGTAAACAAGGGAGAAACGAAAAGGAATCCGGGCAAGACTCACAGCTAAGCCACACATGCCTTCTATTGTTCTGGCTAATGGACGTTCACTGGAGAATGAAAACAGCTTAACTGCTAATGTCTGTGTAAGCTCTCAGTCATACAGGAGTTGTCCAACTCCTCCTGGTGGTCTTTATCTAAGCTGCGGGCTGAGCGGGACTTTAGTCCGCTGACGAAGCCTTTTGGATGAGAGGCGAAACGTTCGACGACTTCAACTACTGAGTACAGAGGATGACTCAAGTACCTTCATTGAAGAAAGCTTAACTGCTAAGTTCTTCAGAATATGGGGAAAGACTGTTTTGGAGTGGAGGGAGCGGAGGAGGAGGAAGAGGAAGAAAGAGGAGCTGACCAGTGTGGGACACCACGCTCTGAAACAGGGACAAACCCACAAGGCGCCGCACTGTTTCAGTCGGTTTCCTCTACCTCCAAACACATGCTGGTCAGGTTAGTGGTGGCGCACTCAGTCGCACCATCCATATGCTACAATCAGCATATGGATGGCATTGATCTTTCTGACATGCTGGTTCACCAGTATAAGACCCCTCCAAGTCATGACGCTGGTTCTTCCCCCGTTTGAATACGCCCTTGGCCTGTGCATCTACAATACCTGGCTGGTCAACAAACTAGCCTACTGAAGAAAAAAACAATGCCTCTCAAAAGGTTTTGCCTGGCTGAGGTCCACAGTTTGAAACAAGTCAACAAGGCAGCACCCAGAGATAGCAGACCATCATCTACCTCTCCACCACAAATGTCCTGTGAGAAAAGGCAACCAGAAGTTTGCTACAACAACTATGGGCATTTGCCACGTCATATTGACAACCAGGGGCGGTGCAGCCTCTGCCCAAAGGGTGTGTCGAGATAGAAATGTGGGAAGTGCAATGTTTTCCTGTGCTTGATCGGAGAGAGGGAATGCTTTGCAGAATACCATCGAAAATAACATCGCCAAGGTTCCCATAGGTCTTTTGTTGAAATAAAATTTACTTGACATGAGTTGTTTCCTGGAATTTTTACATTTTCAACTTTGTTTTTGTCTTTGTAGGTATTGAATTATAATTTAATGCTATTATACATATATAATTATGTATTAGGTACTTTTACCATCAAGCCGCATCTCAACCATTTGGTAGAGGTCTTTATTTAAAAAACTGGGGGGTCTATATTTATTTTTTCTTATTGCGTTATTAGTGCCCCACTAAAAATGCAGAAAATAATTTTACATCATTTCTTTCTTGGAGTGAACATTAAAGGGTTATGCATGTTTTAAATGAAATTTAAGGCCAGAACACTTAATGAAATGACATATTCAGGCAGGAAGGCTTTGGTCTTTCTTCAGCTTGTGAACATAGAGCTGCAGGTGTTATTCTCCAGGACTTAATAATGAGACTAACATTTGCCCACATGCAGACATTTCAGGTAACATTTGATGGCATTTGAAACTCTCCCTACGAGTTGGCTTTTGCGGAACATTAGAGGATATGTTCACACTTTTAAAGCACATGAAAGAGCTGCATAATCACGGTCTTGGATAACTTTAACTTCAGACATTCTGCCGTTCATTTGATTTGACTTTGGCTCGTCAGTGTAAGTGCAGAGGGTAACCTAATCAAAGAACTTTGTCAGTGTAATGTAATACTTCTCTCAACTCTACTACCAAGCCACTCTTCTGCAGCGAGGGGAACAGGCCAAGTGAGGTCAGCTAAAAGACCGACCTCCGGAGTCCAAAACGAACTTCACAAAGAGAGGGCAGAAAACGAGTCTCTCAAAACACTGATACATTTAATACTCAAAAATGTATGCCCCATGTCAAATATAGATGTTTTATCCAAAGTCACTAGGCCTCAGATGTCTCAGGTCATGTGAGAATGTGCCATGGACACACAAACGGTGGACAGACAAGATATATAGTAGAACAGTGAATTTGTTCAACCTGACGCCATAGGTGTCAAATCAACATGTAATGGATGGTGATCTGAAGATAATCCTCACTGTGATTTCCTTTACCAGACCTTTTAGCATCTGTCTACACGTGTCCACTCCTTTTCCTGGTTCCTTTCACATGATCTGAGTTTGGCTTCTTTGTATGTATGGAATACATGGAACGTTACCAACTACATACTGGCAGACGGTACAGGCTGCAGAAGGAGGAGTTTAAAAAAATAACAGAAATGTTCAAAAATGTGTAATCTCAAGAAATATGTTTGCATTGAATATTCCTTTCAGATAGTATAATGAAGCTAGTGAGAATTCAAAGTGGAAGACGTATGTGCAGTGTTTTTGAGGTAAACAAATGTATCTACAGTACATACATGCAAAACTAAAATGTTATGTTCATATTGGTCTGTGTACAGAAACATGCATTTCTGTCATTATAAACCTTGTCTTTTATTTTATTTTAACAATGAATTGATGGTTAGAAATGCACTTGTTTTTTGCAAAAATGAGTAGCATTCAAAATATTTATTTAACCGTGATCAACATTTTCTGGCTACAGACCGACTGATATGGCTTCTATCTGTGAAAAAATCAGTAGTTGACTACGTGGTCAAATCTTGCATAGACTAGAGGGCCGTTTTTGAGCTTTTAAAGACCCTTTATCGGAACGACATCCTGCTTCTACTGCAGCAAGGTTATATCCAAATAAAGTAAAACCTAAAATATGAAGATGATCACTCAATACACTTCTTTTCTAGAGCCCCTCACATTTTAGGGGGAAAAAAATTAGAAATTCCAAAATTGCCAATTTTAGCAGCCTATAAAACAAGAAGTTTACAATCTAGCACATTTTGTTTGATGATTGTTCCTGGAACTATGTTTAGTGGACATAACACAGACCAAATAGCCCTATACACGTTTCCATTGCTGAGCTACAGCTCTTTAAAAGTGCACTAAAAAGCAAAAAGCACCCGGGAGCAGATAAGGTGGTTACAACTCCGTTTGTAAATTGTCTAAAAAAAAACTATTGGGAGTTAGAGCAAATCACTTTGCAAGTGTTCATTACACATGTGGAGGAACTAAAAAAAAAGTTTCATCCAAATCTGAGTCACCTGGGAAGATTCTGTGAATTTGGTTGATTTGGCACGGAATGACCCTTTAGGCTTTGGGTGCCATCATTCTCACTTGACACTTTATAAAGTTAGTCTGATCACTTTCAGATCTACAGTATGTTCATCAACATTTACTGCCCGCTTCTCTAAGCAGCAGAATTCAATAAGGGCCAAGGTATTACTGGCTAACATTGTTTATGATTGTTCACCAATTTAGTGGTTAATTAAATATGCAACACATATGGCTCGTTTTTTACACCTCTTTCACATTACAAAGAGAGCAAAAATGAACAAAAACTCCCGCACACGTCTCACTTTAGGATATTTATTACTGCAACGTTTCGGTCAAAGGACCTTCATCAGGCTAACAAAGAGAGGGAAAAAATTATGTTCTTCCCAGTGGGCGCCGCCACCCAGTCAAATGACCGAACCAAAGCGTTGGCCTCGATCTCACAAACAGGTTCACAGGTTAAACATATTGAATCATTTTGTAATCAGGGTATATTCGCCTGTGAGCCCAAGGATTTGGGTGGGTGCTCATGGTGGCCAGTAAACATGAATACTTCATACTTTATCATGTTTCATTGAAAAGTTTTCAAATCCTGTCCCAGGCTTTATTGCTGCCTTCATGTGCTCTCGTAATTATGGGAAACACCACTTGTCGAGTAATTTCTGGTTCACAACTGGAAAGGTTGGAGCGCATGAAGGCAGAATCAGTATACACTTGTTGACAGCTTGCCTTCAGGATCTTTTTCCATCTGCATGAGGAGAAGAACTGATTGTGTGTTAATGGGAAGCATTGTCTCAGCTCCCTCTTCACCACACGCTCATGTGCTAAACGTATGGGCTGAGTGTTCGGGTCCTGTTCAGGCTGACACTGATCCAGGAGGAAGCCCTCTCTAACATTTATATTGATTATCAGGCCTGCTGGATGTCGTGTTATTGGTGAGGGGAAACGGTGGACTTCCAATGCTAAGCACCATTGACCTAAATTGTTGCAATATATAATTGGATAACCCCAAATATACATTCACCTAAAGGATTATTAGGAACGCCTGTTCAATTTCACATTAATGCAATTATCTAAACAACCAATCACATGGCAGTTGCTTCAATGCATTTAGGGGTGTGGTCCTGGTCAAGACAATCTCCTGAACTCCAAACTGAATGTCAGAATGGGAAAGAAAGGTGATTTAAACCATTTTGAGTGTGGCATGGTTGTTGGTGCCAGACGGGCCGGTCTGAGTATTTCACAATCTGCTCAGTTACTGGGATTTTAACGCACAACCATTTCTAGGGTTTACAAAGAATGGTGTGAAAAGGGAAAAACATCCAGTATGCGGCAGTCCTGTGGGCGAAAATGCCTTGTTGATGCTAGAGGTCAGAGGAGAATGGGCAGACTCATTCAAGCTGATAGAAGAGCAACTTTGACTGAAATAACCACTCGTTACAACCGAGGTATGGAGCAAAGCATTTGTGAAGCCACAACACGCACAACCTTGAGGCGGATGGACTACAACAGCAGAAGACCCCACCGGGTACCACTCATCTCCACTACAAATAGGAAAAGAGGCTACAATTTGCACGAGCTCACCAAAATTGGACAGTTGAAGACTGGAAAAATGTTGCCTAGTCTGATGAGTCTCGATTTCTGTTGAGACATTCAGATGGTAGAGTCAGAATTTGGCGTAAACAGAATGAGAACATGGATCCATCATGCCTTGTTACCACTGTGCAGGCTGGTGGTGGTGGTGTAATGGTGTGGGGGATGTTTTCTTGGCACACTTTAGGCTCCTTAGTGCCAATTGGGCATCGTTTAAATGCCACGGACTACCTGAGCATTGTTTCTGACCATGTCCATCCCTTTATGACCACCATGTACCCATCCTCTGATGGCTACTTCCAGTAGGATAATGCACCATGTCACAAAGCTCCAATCATTTCAAATTGGTTTCTTGAACATGACAATGAGTTCACTGTACTACAATGGCCCCCACAGTCACCAGATCTCAACCCAATAGAGCATCTTTGGATGTGGTGGAATGGGAGCTTCGTGCCCTGGATGTGCATCCCACAAATCTCCATCAACTGCAAGATGCTATCCTATCAATATGGGCCAACATTTCTAAAGAATGCTTTCAGCACCTTGTTGAATCAATGCCACGTAGAATTAAGGCAGTTCTGAAGGCGAAAGGGGGTCAAACACAGTATTAGTATGGTGTTCCTACTAATCCTTTAGGTGAGTGTATATTGCAACGATTTAGCTCAATTTGTAAATATTGATGTTTGGGGTTTATTATACAAAATCTTTGATCTCCAACCAGTGGCTCGGAACTGTCAGGAGATCTCCTGCCCTTTCAAAGTAGAGCCCAAAGACTTTTTACATTTCCTCGGGCAGTTGGTGAGTCACATTTTACATTCTGTTCATGTTGAAAGCAATCTGCAATCATGTAGGTGAATATAGTTAAGTTTAAAGAGGATACTCAACCTATATTATTACCTATCTTTATAATCAATGATGGAGGAGAGGAGAGACTGCAAAGAAGAGCCCGTCCATAGTGCAGCAGCTGAATGCACTGTGCAGAGTGCGCTCTGATCAAGCCTTAATACCCTAAATAACATAGTTATTTACGTCTAGTTGTTCCAATCTGCAAGAATTTCAGTTTAAATGACCAAACAACATCGACATTAGGGGAGTGTCATTACATATCGCCAGGGTGCGATTTGCTGGGGGGGATTTTACTCCCTTCTGGTTTTCTAGTCCCCATCGCTGTTTCTTTTATCCCTATCCCTACTTCTGCCGTATAATTGTATTAAACGTAGAGGGGATAGAATTGTCTGTGTTGGCTGTGTGTTCAAGGTCCGTGCACCTGCTGGTCAGTTGATTTCATTTTACATGAGACGCGGGTGATCTCTGCTTTAGCGGGCTTTGATGTGCACGGGGTCTACGCAATGTCTGCCGCAGAGAGCGAGGGTCTGGGGAGTCAGAAACACTTTAACCTTTCGCTGTTTCGTGGCTGAAAAATGAATGCGCGCACGGCTGCAATGAGCCCCAACCCCACCCGCCATCAAAGGAGAATTTTATGACCAGCCCCGATCCGGGGGCGGTCCGGGCAGCCTGCGGGTACCGCGAGGGATCCCGTAACCTGCGCGTCAGGTGTGTTAATTCCCCCAGCCATGTGTGCAATCCTGCGCGTTTTACAATAGCGACAGTTTTTTTTTTTTTTAATAGGGACAGTGCATATTAATGAACATCTATAGTTACAGTGTAAATATGCCAGATTATAGCAAACATGCTAATTTCCATCTGCAGGTGACACAGAAACAATTAAAATGTACATTTGCATTTAATTACAGGAAGGCATAAAATATATATATATATATATATATACATATAGTGGTTGCACAGTTGATTGTCTTCCATCCACTGTTTAAGGTGCAATTTGAAAGTGACCAGTGATGGACATTCTCTTATGGACAGAGGAAGCTTATTCCAATAGTGCGTCCCTTTTACAGACACAGTTTGACCGAAAGTGGTGCGTCTGTGTGGTACCTCGCAGTTTGACAAACAGGATGAGGAACCTTTACGCACGGTTCTGATTCGCTTCTGTGAAGTGTCAGCAGTGTGCATTCATGTGCATTCCGTAACATTTCCAGCTCTGTCCCTCAAAAAAGAAAGACACCTGTCGCCCTGGTCACACTACGCTGGTCACTCAAAGTTTGATCAAGAGATCAAGAGTTTTCCAAAACGGCTCAACTCCCTGAGCATCAGACGCGCTCTGGAGGGGTCGCCCCCCCCCTAATTCCAACGTCTATGTACAAGGCAGATCCATCCCCTCCAGAGCTGTTAAGACAAGACGCCATGAGCTCTGCTTAGCGAGTCAGATGCAGAGTCCGGGCCTCTCTGTCAATGGTCAGGGCCCTACCGAGTCCCGCTAAAGCATCAGGACAGAGTGGTGCTCTCTCTTTTTGTACAAAAAGTCAAGCTTTTTTGTGTGCATCGCGAATTCTTACAACTTGAAAGCACTGAAATCTTTTTTGCAGAATAGAACACATCTAACAACACTGGGTTTCAAGTTCAACAGCATGAAATGTATGTGCTTTTTATGCATTAAAGTGATTGAGTAACTATCCCCCTTCCGTTTTCTTGACAAATCGCACCCTGCATATCGCCCTGTTCGAATATAACAGAACTCTGAATCCCCTCATTATGAAGCAGCGTTTCCTACCGGCTCCTCCTTCTCCAGCTCCAGCCCAGTCTCCCGCAGGTTCTGTTCAAGCTCATCCCTCTTGAACCTCTTGTCGTCCTCATGGTAACCTTCGGGTGCTCCTGGGCAGCGATCTCAGGGTCCTCTTTGGGTTGGAGAGGTCTGCTGCTGCCCCTCATGCTCAGACTGCGCCGGAGCCTGTGCATGAAATTGGTATCCCCAAAGCGTTTGGAGTCGCGGCGGACACCCGGGGCTTTGGGGATGTGGTAGGCCAGGACGTAGTCCACCCTCCTGCAGCCGTCAGACATGTAGGGCCCCAGGGGTGGCGAGCCATCCCCAGCACACAGGCTCTTCATAGGCTGCAGGACACAAAGACATTTAAGAGCACAAAACAATGTGAACAGAAAATTATTAGAACTGGTGAGTTTGATCTATTTTTACTCTGACATTAAAACTAAGGGGTTATTTATCATGTGCAAAATTTATCAGCAGCCGCCTTAAACTATGGATGACAAAAAGATATAGTTTTCTGCAGAGGACACAATATTACCTAAATATGTTCACCCTTTGCAATCTGCTTATTATGGCAACCCGACAAAAACAAGCCTTTTACTGCAAGCCGCTTTAGCAGATGATATAAGAGGAAAGGAAGCGACAAACAAAGGGAGCTGTGTGGGACGGGTACTTCATAAAAGAGGGAACAGCTTTTTGCGAGTTTCAACATGTAGTGTATAGTCCATTCATCAAGAGCAGTGCATTTACTGTACGCTACACTGCACTGATGCACTCTGGGGCCTGTGCACTTCCTCATGCAGCGCAACAAGCCCCTGGCGAACCAGCAGATGAACCAGAAGACAGCCCAATGTTTACAGTGAAAACAACAGCTCAGAGTGTGCAAGAGCTCAATTATTGACATGGATGTATACCTAAAGTTATGTCAAGAGCTAGAGGGGCTGTCAGTGTTTGTTTTCGCCTCTGGACACACTGGATAAATTAATAAATACATGTGCAGAACAGAAGTGCATATAGAAATTGAGTTCAGGTTTATGGATTATCAAGCAAATTATGGCAAGAAGGATGACCTGGGACAAAATGAATGACCTTAAAAATGAACTATTCCATGATCTTTTAGCTTCAGCTTACCTCGTAGGGTGTTAGCTTTGTAAGTCACAGGTTTTAAGATCGGTCCCAGCTGATGACGCTTTAACTTTACACATGGGTCACTACGCACAGCCTCCACAGTCAGCGCCGACTTATGCAAATCAATGAAAACTGCATTATTTATCCACACTGGTCACCGATGCCTTTCTATCCCTGCTGCACCAGCCTTTTTGTTCCGTCCACTTCTTTACGCATACAAAGACTTCTGTGCGATCTTCGCTGGACTATACCAACTTGAGCTAACTGCGGACACCATGTGACACCTCTCTGAGTTAGTTCAATGTCCAGTGGTATCTCCCCGTTTGGTACAGCACAATGAATGAATACCTCAGTCATTATTTGATAGATTTACAGAACAAACAAAACATTGGCTTTATATTAAGGTGTGCTAATAAGGTATTAATATGCGCATTAGAAATTTTCTTACAGTTAGGATTAGGGAGGCCATGAATAGGCATATTATTCATGGGGTTTTAGTATGTTAATTGATAATAGTGTAACAAGCAGATTATTAATATCAGTATAAGCATTATTATAAAAATAATTAACTATAAATAAGGATTAAACAATGAGGAGCCTACGCAGAGTAACACCACTCCGCTGCGCGTCGTGGTGTTCTTGACTCCGCGTCGTGCATTATAACCGTCTAATGCACGGCTCCAAGTTGTTTAATCCGCTTATTCCATGGTCCCACAAATATAACATTTTATAACAAATGTTGTTTTCATTTACTAAACTCGCTAAATATGCCAAACTACAGGGACTATTTTATGTGGGCTTTTAAGCGGTCACTGTCTGACGGCTCGTCTCAGAGCGAGACATTCTCTTGCTGCTGCGAGGATCTCCGTCAGGCTCAACGAAACAACATAAGCACACGCTGCATCGCCAGACTCACAACACAACAGGACTAACCTTGCACTTTTCCGTGGAAGTAAACACCGATATGCGGCACTCCTGGGCAGGAGTTATTTCACTTTTACGCTGTTTAACCTAAAGCTAGTTAGCTAGCTAGCAACATGTAGCTCAACGAGCTCAACTGAAACAGCTGCAGTGGAGTCATTGAAGTGAGTGAAGTCCGCTTACACCTTGGCCCCACGAACTGAAACTTTTATATGTGACTTTACTAATCCAGCCAAATATGCTTCAGTGCAGGGATCATTTTATATAAGTCTGAAAATAATGAATAGTGCCTTAACCGTTTTCGGTAGAAATGGAAAGCTCATATTTTATTAACAGAAGCCTAACCTAGCTGCTTGCTCTCCTCTATTCCCCATTCATCAAAAGTTTTGTTTTGACCAAAAACGTTGAAATTAACCACAAAATCCATCTCATTCGTTCATGTCAGTCACTAATTAAGCGTTTGTCTGATTCAGCTGTGTTATGCGTTGCTATGGCGATGCCTGCAGCGGAGTGATATCCCAGTGATTTAACTACCGGACTACGTGTGCGGTTATACGAAAATAATGCACGCTTGTCAGCACCCACCAGCCAATCAGAATCGAGTATTCACCCAGACCATGGTATAATGCTTATTAATACCTTATTAATACTTAACGAGCACACCTTAATATAAAGCATTAAAGGTAAAGTTCCATAGCAGTTTGACTCATTTCCCATTGGTTTAACATGGTTGGCATGGCAACAGTTTAAACTTGAACCTCTATCAATGTCACTTCCTGTCAGTGTCCAAAAAAGGAAGTGAAACAATAATCACAAAAATTATCAAACTAAAGAAAGCTGGGTGAAAGTTGTAGCAAAATCTTAAATATAATTATGTGACCACATGGCCACCGCGGAATGTTCCGATTACCAGTGTTGGGGAGAGCACTTTGAAATTGTATTTAGGCGCATTGAGTTGCCTTGTCTACGAAATGCATGGTATAAATAAAGTTGCCTTGCCTTGCCTAGGAACAGAATACTGAATATTCCACCCATCCATCCATTTTCTGCCAATTGTCCGTTGCCGAGTCGTGGAGGCAGCCGTTGGAGCTGGCCAAATCACAATGCACCAACCCCTATGGCTCCTCCTGCAGGTGGCGGTTACAGGAGGGGAGAATACTGAATACTCGCCTTAAAATGTATTTAATCAGAATACTGTATTCTGAATAGTTAGAATACTTTCATGTTGATTTCCATAATTTTAATGCACAATTGTTCCTCGCTTACAAACTTTAATTTGGAATGCAACAAAGCACTTTGCAAATGCCCACAGAGGGACAGAGCTAAACTTTTTCCGGGCTGATTTTTATCTTTTCTTATTAATGTTAATGTGATTAAGAGACTCAAATCAAATGATTGAGTACTGTGATGAATTCCTTTGATTTTAAGAAAGTAACTGTATTCTTAGTACCCCGAAATGAAAGAGTAACTGTACCTGAATGCACCCAAAATGAGTATTCTAAATACATGTTACAGTTACTCCCCAACACTGCCAATTACCAGCACACTACTGTTTGTAGTTGATTTCTTTGTTCATGTTTGCCATTAACTGCAGTTTGCACCATTTTGTTTTTCTTTTGTTTATGCTGATAAATAATATACTGGTATTGCTAGGTCATAAAAATCTGGTGGTGGCTCAGGTCAAGTGTCATTTTAAGGTTAGTAGTAAGACTAACACTAACGTCAAATGTTGCTGCTTTTGGGACAAACTGATAAGAAATTAAAATAAATGATGTTATTTCTAGCAGAAAAATCCTTTGTTTAAAACTATGTTTTTTCTCCTTTTATAATCTGCTCTAAAGTCATGACATTTAGTTTTCCAATATAAATAAAAAAAACATATCTGATTAATCGATTGATCGATGTAAATCAATAGATTAATCGATTACTAAAATAATCACTAGTTGCAGCCCTAAAATAATTATTTACGTGGGGTTTGTTTCTGGCTCAGCCCAACAATTCAAGTTAATTGCTCGGGCTCGGGCCGGGACCGGCTTTATGTCCGCAGGCTCGGGTCGGGCTTGATTTTTTGGGCCCGATCTTAGCCTTAAACATGATGGGCGAGTGAAGCCTTGTAACACTTTGAGACTTTCCTGGCAAAGAAGTGTTGTAAGCTTCGAAGTATCTGAGCTGTTTCATTCTGTTTGAACACTGACCTCTTGTGGACAATCTTTATTATCGAAACTTCTCATAAACAAGATTGAAGCACCAACCACACTATCATGTGTGCAAGAGAGGTTTAAACAGACGTGTGGTGGTTTTATTATTTGCAGCTTGATATTGATGTTTGAATGATCAAATCAATCATAGGCTGATAAATAAGTTTGTAACGTGGGTCTGTGCTTCACGGAGCTCCAGTGGGCGGGGCCTCAGTCACCTGCGGCTCTGCTGCTCCAAGGCAGGACATCAATGCACAATCTTTTTATTGCTTTCAGTCAGAGCTAATTTTGGCACTATTTGCTATAGATGGATGGCGCTCCTTACGTTTCCCTCGTCTGGTCAGCCATTCTTGCCTCATTTTATACCTCTTCAAAAGCAGGACTTTGTAAAGAATGGGAAAAGCATTTTTTCTGGCTGGCCCACAGCCTGGCGCAGACACTTTCCACATGAACGCGGTTAAATGGGAATGGCACGTGTGCCATGCGCGTACCTCTCACAAATGGCGCACTCCTCTGGGGGCTGCTGCTGAATGCATTGCACAGACTCCGCAGAGGCTCGGTCTGCCTGTGCATTAAATAAATAATTTAAGCAATGATTTATCACTTAAATCGATGAACTCGATTAATAAAATGCTTTGAACATTATTTTCCCGCTTCAGTACAGCCGCTTCTGAAGAGCACAGCTCTATGGTTGTAAACAACACAGGGGAGCTTTAAAGAAACAGGCCACCGTTTTGCCATACTGAGATATGTTCTTACCTGAGCTTAGTCAAGTTTGATGTAAAAGTACTGAATAATATATAATATGTAATAAGACACTATGAAGCTGCGCTCTCTCCTCATCATGGACATAAGGACAGGTGTGTCTTTATGAGAGTCAAATGTTGCGGCTTTTGGGACAAACTGATAAGAAATTAAAATAAATTATGTTATTTCTAGCAGAAAAATGGCACGAACTGCGAACTACATTTGTGTTTTCTGTGGTCCACACTGTTTTATTGGATACTTTTGTATGTCTTTGCCGTGTTTTTGTGGATTTTTTTACTGCAAAGAGTCCATAATGCTCCTGAAGAAAGCAGCTTTTTAAAAGTAAACAAACTGCTAGCTTATCAGCTAAACCCATTTGAGACCTATACATTTCTTCTTTGGAGGTGCTACAGGAAACAGAAAAGGGACAAACAAGGAGTTATCCAGGCGAGACTCACAGCCATGCCTTCTGTCCCTACTGTTTCTTCCTAAAACATTATTTTTTTTACTTTTGTAATACGATACACTATAATAGTAGTGCCCACTGTAATAGTAAACAGCACATTTATTTAAGAAAGACATATTGAACTCATTATTCACTCCCAAATTAAAGATGTATCTGCGCCTTTCTGCTGCCCTCATGAACTCTTCCCATCAGAATAAAGCAAGAGTTTTCCTCATTTTGGGTGAAAGTTGTCCGTGTGCACAAATACAAGTGTCGTCTGTGATCCTCTGACATCTCCTCTCTGATAGGCGGTATTGTTTAAGTTAGCGCAAGTTTGTTTGTTTCTGAAATGTACTGGATTGTGTTGCATGGCTGGCACCTTACTTCCCATTTGGATGGTCTGATTCTCTCAGATCAGGGAGATCCTTTCTGCAGCACCGCATTGTGGCTAATGTGAGCTCACAACAGTGACTTAAATAAGATTTTTACTTCAATATAGCATTTTCTGAGCAACATGTAAGATAGTGATCAGGATGAGGTTAAAATAATCACCAAATAGGTGACAAAAGCAACATACCCCTGCTTTAAAAAGCCTTGAGCACTAAACACTAGGTAAAGTCTTTGCACTTGACTTGCAAAGACTTTTAGTTAGAAATTCCTGCCCACAGTGAGACTCGTAGAGAGCACTGCACGGTTATGTGCTGGATGATCTGGAGTACTGACACAACTCATGCACCGTTGCAAAAAGGTGTGCCACAAATACTGGTAAGCGTCATTCTGTTGTTGCCTGATGGATGTCAGATGCTAGTTTAGAAAGCAGGCTCAAGCCTTGGCTCCGACAATTAGCTTAAGGTCTTTCCACACTCTGTCCTATCCGATAAGGCCCATGGGCCAGAAATGCTTACCGTAAATTTCAGCCAATTAAGCGCACCTTACTAAAAGCCATGCCAGCTAAATGTGCAGCCTTGTACACATACAGGCCGCACTTGAATACAAGCCGCTGGTTTTCATAGTGCCGTGCATCGGCTCAGAGCGGCCCATGGCGCAAATGAGGAGGAAGAGACACCTCATCCTGGAGAAAGGTGCAGTTGGAGAGGGAGGGCGGCAGGGACGGCAGTGATAAACGCCTAAAAAAGGCAGAAATGGCCAGTGTAGCCGACCTCAATGTGGAAGTGTAGAGGCCAACGCACACCAGAACGCAGCGCGCCGCCTCACAGCACTTCAGAGGCTTTTCTCAAACCGTGTGGGGCTTTACACACGTGATTTATACATTTATCATAAATAAAAGAAGACGCGTATCTCCGTGTTATAAGAGAGAGAGCAAACGTGGCTCTTTTTTGTAGGTTAATAGCGAGTTGGCGACGAACACGACTTTAACATGCTTCTGCTGATCCCTGAGCCCTGACGATGGTGTCTCTGTCTCCGCGGCTTCTCTCATCCAAACAAACAAAGTTTCCTCCACGGCGCCGCGTCTGGATTCAGCAGATCTGAATCGTGGCCGCGCGTCACTGCAACCTCGGTGTGCGTCCTCTCATAGAAAATAAAGGAGGCGGCTCTTTTGCTGCGCATCAAGGCGTTTCGCTGTGTGTTGGGGCGAGCAAAGCCCTTCCACATTTAGGCTAAAGTGAGCCTTCATCATTTTAAAAGTTACTCATCTACCGTTCCTCAGCCAAGAGCAGCGTTTATTAGTCCTGTCTCACTTTTGCGTTTACTGCTAGAGACGTGTCTAGTGCCTGTTGGCGGATCTATATTGGCCACCATCATGTTGGCCGCAGGGTTCAAAGCGTGGGAAAAAAATAGCGACATATAGGCCGGAAATTACGGTACACATATAAATACTGATCTATATCTGCATGAGGTGACAAATACTCAATGCTGTCATCTGGAGAAAGACATTTCTGGGTCTAAAATCTAAATAATGTGTTTGAGCCTAGTTGGTCAATCTCAATAATCATCATAGAACTTTATAATCGACAAGCTTACAGCCATTTCTTTGGCACAAACAGTACCTAGTTTGGGAGTTTGGGCGAGACAATGGAAGACTTCTGTGCATTAAATGAGACTTGATGAAAGCATTTGTTTTTGTTTGCGGTGAGGTTTGAATAAAATATGTATCTAACTTTATGAATCAACAAGATGTAGCTCTGTGAACATGCAAGGTACAGAAGTGACTTACTATGGCCTCCTCGTTGTTGGAGGGCTTGTGGTCCTCATCAGGGCTCTTGTCCTCCCCGGACACAGGCCAGTAGTTGTCGGAGCGTCTCATAGTGGTGGATTCCTCCTGCAGCGGCTCACAGCCCGACTGCTCAGTCGACTTGGGCGAAGGACCACCAGAGCCTGGGCATATCAGACAAAGGGTTATTACAAGTATACTCAATAAACGGTATAGGACAATAGGAATAAAGGGGCCCGGAGAGATCTGGAAATCTCAAATAAGGTCAAATAAATAAACACAAAGTACAAAGTTAGCACTACAAACTGCCATTATGCAGCCTGATCCTTGATCCATCCACATTGTCTGTTAGATTTGCACACAGTCCAATGACATTTGAGCTGCTTAATATACACACTGACAAACTTCGATACAGGTTTGTGAGATGTGAAAGTTGACTCCAAGATATTGGGATATAAATATAGTTCTGTAAGAGAACATAATGGTGGTGAGTGCTCTGACAGGGTTAGGTGTCTTTATTGGTCCCGTGCAACAGAAGCATTTCATGTCAACACACATAACCATTTACAGTAAATAAAGTACATCAGGCAAAGGGCCATTCTGTTGGCCGCAAAGTTCAGCCCAGAGGCGATGCTTGTGTCATGGCATTTGTACTGGGTCACCTGCTCCACCTGATTAGAGACTGGGTCGAGACTGACTGTTTTTTTCTAAAATAGATATTACAAGTTCCGAGCCTTTGTGTGCGGAGTTTGCACATCTCTGCCACTAAAACATGTATAACAGGTCCTCCCCTGAAAGAAACATCTCTGTGCAACTTCTCTGGTTACAAACACTTAATAACTGTGGCCTTGTCATTTTAATTGGACCCATGTCGGCTGAAATGAATATTCCACTCTCCAAAGCATGTGTGTACTACCAACATTCATGTGTATGAAGTAACTGTGTGTGAGAGTACTGTGAACGATTCAGTGATCCATATTCATAACACGCATGAACAGTCTTTATGTGCACATAAAAGGAGCATAAGCTGACAATCTTGAAAAGGGGACTTTGTTTCACGTGTGGATCATTTTGGTGCAAACCTCGTCTGAGTGCCCTCTATGTCAGTGGTATGGATGTGACAGGAAGGGCATCTGACACATTGACCTGCCAAATCACTACACTGTTTCACTAAAAAGAAAACCCTGGTAAGAAAAGGAGAAAGATGATAAATAGATGCATTTATTAATTATTATTTAAGTTCTGATTGGAGAATATTAAGAGAATGGTCCCATTACCTTTGAGGCATGATTAAACGGTAATTACCCGCCCACTGCGGAACTCTCTCATTTATAAAACAGCTCCACAGTCTGCACAGAGCGGAAGGAGAAGCCCACTCTGCTCTATGGGCTTGGCCGGCGGTTATTCAGTCAGCAGGAGGAGAGGAGAGACCCAGAATATTGCATAAATCCTACTTCATAATGTGACATGAAGTAGGGCTGGGCAAAAAATCGATTTCATCGATTTATAGATTTTGTAGCAAACGTATCATATATGATACACGAGTTTTTGAGCCCTCTACACGAGCATTGTGACAATTTTTTCCTTGAAAAACCCGATGTATACAATTATATACATGCATTACAACGATAATCCACCAGAGGGCAGTAATCTGCTCACTAGAGGCCTTTCCCACCGTTCTACAAGACTGCTATTAATCAGGAAGTGGGCAGGTGTGATTTTTCAAGAAGAACTTTACCAATTTTCAAAAAGTTAAGGTAAGAATTTTTTTTGTGTGTGTGTGAAACATCAATAGGAACAGTTACTGGGCAATGTGAAATTACTTAATATTTCATAATCTATGTTTTAGTAAAACCGTGTTAAAAATTACATATCAAATTTGATACAGCGGGTGTATAAGGTCATGTAACTCTAAATCAGTCAATTGTAATTTTATTGTATTTCATGCATTATAAATAATATCAAGCAATATACTGTCTTTTTATTTTTCAAGTAAACTAATTAAATGTTTAAATTACATTATTTGGTACATTCAGAGCAAAAAATCAGATATGCAACTTGTTGTATCATGATGATTGATGACTAGTTTGGTGTTGCAATGGTATGATTGATAGCAACTTCGTTTTGCTTACTGATTTTCAGTAAAAACTGACCAATTCAAAGAAAAAACACACAATAATCTCATAATACAGAGTGCATCTTTGTCTGAACAAGGACAGAAACTGTTTTCAAGCCTACCATTACTCAAAATAAAAAGGTTGTGAACCGCAAAATGAGTAAAAATAACTGAAATGTTACATCTTCCAGACTTCCACCTTGCCAGTTCCATTGCTGCATTGTTTTTGTTGGATTTGTTTGTGTATTTTTTGAGCATTGTGACCCATTGTATCAAATATGATACAAATTAAAACTCCTATATGGAAATTGATATTTGAATTTTATTTTTTTTATTTGTTCAGAAGGACCAATAAAGGCTCCAGTTTCAAAGAATTGGAATTTTCTGTCAATTATTTAATGGTTTGGGCTTAACAGGGTTAAAACGATTTTTATTTTGCAAGTTTTTTTTCCACCACAGTTTTTTCGGACTTTTTCGCATTTTGCACCACTGCCTTGCTAGCTAGCTAACTTTCCTAACTTTTAGCCTGACGCTAACAACACGGTGAAGAAAACCACAATGCAAACGCGGTTTAAGGCTAGTAATAATATCCTTCTGATCTGGAGCGCTCACGTGAAGTCTCAGGACAAACTCATATACGCACTTCTCTCTCCCTCTCTCTGTCCCTCCTGCGTGTGTATCTGCGTGTGTGTATCTGCGCGCGTGTGTGTGTGTGTGTGTGTGTGTGTGTGTGTGTGTGTGTGTGTGTGTGTGTGTGTGTGTGCGTGCGTGCGTGCGTGCGTGCGTGCGTGCCTGCCCTGATCAGGAGAGAGACGCGAGAAACAGGGAAATAGTGGATCCTATGAAAACTACAATAAATGTGACTCATGTTGCAGAGGCAACCAAACGCGTTAATACTCACAGGTCTATCCCCAGGCTCCTGACAATAAAACAAGTAAACTGCACAGAGGCAGGTGAACTTACAGGAGCATTTTACTGTGATGGAGATGAAATAATATTGCTACAATTATCTGCACCTTCATCTTATCTTCTGTGTTCTTCCAGATAAAGGTAGAGATTTAAGTGAATTTAGATGAATAAAGAGAATAAAATAGCTGTATAATGAATTTGCCCCATCTAAAGGCTTTGTTTTTGAAGTATTTTGTCAGATGTATATCATATCACCCTGCCCTAATGCCAGAGGCTCATTTACTTTTTATTTTGGGATTGTTTTACGCATTTTAACTCTTGAGGACAATCACTGCAATAAAGTGGCACTTTTGACAATATATCTCTGATCTGTAGTCATTTTTAAGTGCATTGGAAGAAAAAAAAATCGAAAACGAATCGAAACTCGAATTTTTCTTTCAAAAATCGGAGATTTTCTTTTCAGGCAAAATCGCCCAGCCCTAACATGAAGCATGCCACACTTTAAGGTCTTCACAGTGTTGGTTGCGAGACTTATTGCAATCAAAATGAAATCATAATTTGAATGATGACACAAAAGCAGCCATTATTAAGAGTTAGAATATCCTCAGCAAATAACACATTATCTTCTCTCCATGGGTTCCTTTTATTTGTATTTGTAAAGGAACAATACATATTAATTAAAGCCGCAAGCGGCGATAGAGGCCCTCGCCCCTGGCGCCGCCCCCCTTGCTACCGCCCCCGCTCTCGCCCAAACCTGCTCTCCCCTCGACCTCACACACCACCTGTGTGCTCTCTGCTAACTCTTGCTCCGGCCCACTCTCGCCTTGCCTTCGTCACACCCAGGCCTTACTCTTGCCCCAGGTATCTCTGATGCCAGCCCACTCTTGCTTCAGCCTCAGGGCCCCGGCCTCACGCTCGCCGCAGCGGTGCTTTTCACTCGTTCTATAGTTGTTTTACCTTCTATGGCCAGTGAACTGCAATACTCGGAAGAAGCCAGCAGGCAAAACAGCATCTGGACAGAGGTGCCAAATTCCATGGAAGTCCTTTCCGCTCATAGGCGCCAATCCCGTGGGTTTAAAAATAAATAAAATGTTTTCTGTTTTTTTGGAGGGAGACGAGGCAGGTTTCCAGGGGAACGAACCTACTGCAGAGAGAGAGAGAGAGAGAGAGAGAGGTCCTTTCAGGTCATCTTGTCTCCTCCATTTTCTCCATTGTATTCGACTCTTTCCACAGTTTTGCCTAGATTTTTTCCCTACTGTCCCCCACTCTTTAGTTCTGCCCATTTTGAAACACTGTTTTCTCCATTTATAAAGAGGTTGGACCATAGGTGCCGATTTGTGTTATTTCCAGTCTTGCAGGCTCATGGATGGGAGTCCAGTGCTCTACCTACGAACCTAGCCAAGCTGAGTGAAACAGCGTCACCGAACGTATATAAATCTTATGAAATGCCCCGCACTCTTGTATTTGCAGAAAACAGAGCAGTGGTCTGCACGAGTAAAGAGGAAGTGAAAGGTAGAAAAGTGGACAAATAAATACCTGGCAACCTCCTGCACCAAAGACCAGCCCACTATCACTGAGCTATAACTCTGTGTTATGGGGTGCCTAATGTGGGCTACTATTCGCTCAATGACCAGGCCGAAATTAGGTCCCAGCACGCCACTGGAGGAGAGAGGTCATTTCAGGTCTTTTCCCCCCAGCCCCCTCAATTTCTCGATTGTTTTCGACACCCTCCCCAGTTTTGCCTCAAGTGTTTCCCTTCTGTCCCCACATTTCTTTCTGTGTAGTTCCACATATTTTGAAACTGTTCCTTCCTCGTTATTAATGATTTATACTCTTCCCAGTAGGTGGCCCGTCCAAAAAAAGAAAGAAAAAAAGAAAAGAAAAGAAAAACGAGGTAGAGATTGATCCAGCAACCTCCTGATTGGGAGCCCAGTGCTCTAGAGCCAGAAAGACAGCTATAGCTTAAATGGACTTTGAGTAATATTCATAAAAAATGGAGGGATAGCTTGACATTTTAGCCAGTATTAATTGAATCATTTTAGAATTTAGGCAAATTCGCCTGAGAGCCCAAATATTTGGGAGGATGCTCCAGCCATGCAGCAACCTCGATGGGTGAAACAATATATTGGTCAGACCCATTGGTCAGACGCACAGTTGTGCCATTCCTGGCCTAAAGGCTTGAACTGGGCTGCAGCAGGAGCATTTACTGCTGTTCCAGATATTAACTAAGTAACAAAAGCGTAACTGTCAGGTACATTTATCAAAAATAAAAAAGAAATGTTTCAATGCCGTATTTGAACTGGCAACCTTATACACCTGAGACCAGCGAACTATCACTGAGTTATAACACCACACTAAGGTTGACTTGATGTGGGCTACTTTTCTCTAAATCCCCGGGTGTGAAAATATGTCCAAGCAAGGCATTTGGGGAGAGAGGTCATTTCAGTTCATTTTTGCCCCTCCATTTTCTCGATTGTTTTCGACATTTCCCCCCAGTTTTGCCTCTATTGTTCCCCTACTGTCCCCCCCCATGTCTTTCTGTGTAGTTGCGCATATTTCTAAACTGTTCTTTCTTCGTTTTTAATAAGGTTGGGACCATAGGCGCCGATTTATGTTTTTCCCAGTAGATGCCCAGTTCAAAACAAAAAACAAAACAAAAAAAAGAGCCATGGTTGAGATTAATCCAGCAACCTCATGATTGGGAGCCCAGTATTATGTAAAAATACGAAGAGCCATTTGGGAGCCAATCCAAATGATCCGGTTCGCCAAAAAGAGCCGAAAATCCCATCACTATTATGTTTGCTTGAACATTACATGACATTGCTTGTTTCATTCTGCACAGTTCTGTGAAGCAACTCCTGTTGTGATTATTGGGCTAAACAAAACAATTGATTGATTGATAGATTGATTTGAATTGAGTTATAAAAATGCTAATCTAATGGCAATCATTAGTTTTCCATTAGTTTAGCCATACAGAGCATGTGCCATTCGGTTGAAAAACACTCCAATAAAGGCTAATGTAAAGCAGCCATTGATTCCCAGCCAAAGAAAAGTGCAAACGTATTCAGCAATAATGACCCGTAAACAGCATGTTACTATGAAGAATTTCACCGTATGCACTGTATTGTGTTTTATGGCTTAGTCAAATATTCTGTTCTTATTGCTGTTTTTTAAGGCAGTTATCCAATATACTGTATATATAAGAATAAAATACGAACGTAAAATAACCTTATCACTGCCCTGGCTCACACGGGATGGGCTAAGGCGGTTCTGTGGCTAACTGACCCCCATGTGGACAGTGCAGCCTCCCACCACACTGGCACACCACAGGGACAAGATGCTCTCAACACCAGCCCAAGTCTTTCCTGTTTGTATGTACTTCATCACAAACACATTTCATGCACTTCTTCAAAACAGAAAGGACAGCGATCAGCTTTTGCTTTGCGGACTAATCTGAGGGACTTTGGATGAAGTTGAGGTGGGCTGGCACTAGGCGATAAAGGCTAACATTTTCACCATATCTTCCTGATCTAACGCACACCTTGACCACACGGGGGAAAGTGAAGCACAAACACAAGGTGGCACCTTCCGCTCGAAGAAGAGAGACACAATCCCCAACGGACGTTTAGACCCCCCTGGAGGTGTCTCCTCTGGGTAAGAGTGGGGAATGTGTACACCCACTGCATCACCCGCGTGAGGCCTTGTGTGAATTATGGCAGTGACTTCCGGTATGACCTGGAGCCAGCACGTACACTATGTGGGAACATGAGCAGTCACAGCTGAGACATGACGAGCCGTGATCAGCTGCTTACGATCACAGGTTTATCTTATCCGTTTTACGTTTGTCGTGAGTCGTGGGGTTCTAGAGCAGCTGAATTCGAGTGAAAGCAATGCATACTCGGTCAAATCAGCTGCAGGAGCCAGGCAGACGGAGACACAGGGTGGGCAGAGCATAGGCTCACTATCACAACAGAAAACAAACGTCTGCAAACGTTTAGTGGCTATTGGCTGTCATTTCAGCTCGGCTACTTTTCATTTGTTGCTAAGGTGAACCTTTCAAACAGTAGTATTTATTTGCTGTATGAAAGGATGGTAGGATGGACCAAACTTCCATAGTATCCATAGACCCTTTCGCTGCTTACACCATCAGTGACATCAGCTGGAGGCAGGACGTGATCATGAGAAATAAGATTAAACTACTGTAACACTAGTCATTATAAGTGTAAAACTACAACTGAAAAATGTGGCCCTGTTGTGGCTTAAAGTCCAAGAACAAGAGGAATGACATTTGAGACGATAAAATAAGGTTTATCTGATATTTCCAACAACAGTCAATCAGACATTTGTTTATCATTACTATGACAACAAATACAATGGAAATAGATAGGAATCAAGCTTCCCGCCTCCAGCTAAGGCCGGAATGTTTACAAACTATTAAAGGGTCTATAGTAATGCTTCATGCTGCTCAGGTCATGTCATGAGATTCTTTAAGAGTTGAGGACTAATTGGGCACGTTAAAATTTTCCCCAAAACTGGAAGTGTAAGCCCAGCTTTAGGAGCAGGGACATCTTGATTTTAGATTTTACATATGATCATTTAGAAAATCATCTAGAAATGTTGAAATAATCCACAATATGAATTCAAATTGCACACCTAATGGTTTCTACATCAGGGAGGAGGTGATAAGTTTAGGCAGTCTTCGCATGAGCCGCCTAAGGCTCTGTCTGAACGTGCGTGTTTGACTTAATTCACAAAACTTTAGAAATATATATCCTTTGGGGAGCTATTGGAGAGGGACTCCAGCTGCAGCTGAATAAAGGCTTGCTGTGCAGATTATTTCCTACAGGATTAATACTGCACAGTTGCATTGTTGTCAGAGGTACTGGAGAAAAATGAAGCATGAAAGAAATAAAAACTGATTTGCAGAAAAACTAACCTTGGACTAGCCTGGCTAACGCCAGACTAAAATCACAAATGATATTTAGTAGGGGTGTTGAAAAATATCGATTCGCCGATATATCGCGATATTACGTCGCGCGATTCTCGTATCGATACAAAAAGCGCCCGTATCGATATTTAAACATCTATTTTTGGGGAAATATTCATTGCAGCATCTCTCTTTGGTCCTGCACTTTTACTCCCGCCCGCTAGATGGCAGCGCACCGCGCAGCCCACTTGAGTAACACTAGAATTTAGTGAGAGTTAGAGAAACACAGGGAGAGTTTAGCATGGAATGAGCTATGAGACGCTACGGGGCTCTTTTAAAACTCTACATTTGGCTTTGGCTTTTACAGCAAAGACAGAGACCTGGATTATTACGAGAGCCACAGCTTTGTGCATATTGCTGAGTGCGTCGCCGCTGCGTTTGGAGAGGATTTATCTTCGTAGCATGGATTTCTTCGTAGCATTTTATTACGGAATTAAACGAAGCCGAGGGGAAACTAAATACAGCAGGCTCATGTTAAACCTGTGTCTCGCCACTGCAGTACTACGACACAAGTTTAAAAAGAGCCTGCTGTAGTTTCCCCTCTGCTTCAGTTGTGTGCTACTGCTGCGCGTGATGCCCGTGTCATTATGTCCCTGATCTACGAGTGACACCCGTTGTAGAGTAGACACGATTTTAAATGCCCCGTCTGAGTTATTGTATATTTTAATGGATGAAACCCATAATAGTTACTGATCGCCAAGGACTCCCAACTATAGAAATACTAGAAAACGTGCATCCCCAGTAATTTGTTTCATTACTAGGTTTCCAAGAAATCTGTTTTCCGTTCAAAAGGTACATAATCACCATAAACACCACAGTCACAAGCACATTAGTGAAAAGCATTTATATCATAAGATGGATAGATCAAATGTATTTGATACAAATCTAATGAAGGTGGACTAGTTTACTGAATAGTTGTTTCCAAAGTAGTAAAAAAAATAATCGCAATAATCGTCTAATTCTTCAATATCGGGATATATCGTATCGTATCGTATCGTGACCCTTGTATCGGGATACGTATCGTATCGCCTGAGACTAGGCGATACACACCCCTAATATTTAGTCTGGGGACCACCAATTCATTTTCTGGTAGGAGAGGTGTGGTTTACGATTGTCCATAGCCGTTTATTGGACAAAGGTTAAACAACAGTTTACAGTTGTCACTGCCCATTCTCCATCACTGAGCCTGGGTTTTGGGCCGGTTTGCTCTGAACACAGTCTTTCATTTGGAAACAAACAAAAGGGTATCACACTCTGGAGAGTGCATTGCGTAGGACCTCAAGACCCCCTAACAGTCTTGTACTTATGCCAGAAAACCAGGTCAAATATGTATTTTTTTACTGATTTTTACATTTATTTTTGATTCAGTAATAAGACAATAACGCTTATTACTGAATCAGTAAGTAGTATTACTATTGATACTACTTATGACTGAATCAATAGTAATATGCTCCATTGGAGCAGCGGCGTTTTTGCCTTTTGCTGTGAACTGCATTAGCAGTTGCTGTGTTTCACATTTTCTTTTCTTTTCAAAATAATTTTACTCAAGAAGAATTACAAAATGTTGTGGTCAAATTACTCCAAAAAGTATGATTACTGCAAAACGTTACTCAAGTCTATGTATTTGAGTAACTAAGTACTTCTGGCCTCTGATGATGCTTTTGCCATGCCCATATATGGAAGTATAGAGCGTGTCTTTGTATTTCCATAGTCGGCATGTCACGCCAGGGTGGTGAGGGGAGTGGCTCTTAGTGTCACGTTGGAAGACAACAGAGCTGCGGAAAGACTTTCTTAGCTGCCAGACAACAGGTAAATATCCATGTGAGCCAGAACACCAGTATCTCACACAGGAAGCCCAGGAATCTTTTGAAAACACAATCCCAAGCCCTACAGCAGCATTAAAATTTGGATTCAGATCGATTTGCAATGATGAACCGAGCATCTCTAGTGCGCAGTTCATGTTCATGACTTGTCACTATTGGTGTCACTATTTCAGATACAAATTTGATACTTCTGCTGTATATTATTGATATCAGAAAGAAACATTTTCTTTGTTATTGTCTGTTGTTTTCCTTTAAAAGTAACGTTATTTGTTTGTGGATAAAAATGGGTAACACTATTCATGACAAAATCTCAATATGGCCATGTATTATTTTAAGGCACATTTTTGCTGATATTTTATACACAAAGATTTTTGTTATTGTAAAAATCAGTTTTTGTTTTTTTACATATTTCCCTGTTTTGTTTTTATTGAAAGCTCAGTAAATCAGGATAAGAACTGGATATGGAAGAATCCTTCTGCAAATCCATTCAAAATGTTCAGAAAATGACTAAAAATGTTAATGTTTGACTATAGTGACCTAAGTAATTCCATACATGGTGAGAAAAATGCGTTATGAGATGTTCCCTTTATAAACCTTTGGAAACGTGTTGTAGAATAGGACAAACCAGGGAGGATGTATGGTACAGCTGTTTGAATAATAACGGAAATGAAGAAGCCATTACAGTGGGTTAGGAATTAGTGATATCTGCGGCTCCTGGCTTCATGTGATTACTGCCATTGCCACTTTGTTACACTTAGTGCAGAGCGCCAATATATCACATGGGAGCACATGGTGACCAGCCCGGACACGCCTGGCATGTCAGGTTTGACAGCAGAGCGCCTGCATACCACATGTGTCTCCTTTCTCTGGGAGCAGACTCCTCCTCGCACCAAGCACTTTCTAAATGCACTACTGCAGATGTCTGTCGACACACTGCCCACTTCACTCAGGAAGTAAACCTCAGGACATGTAGCTGCACAACAGTGGACCAGACTCTCTCTCTGGATTTTTTTTTTTTTCACTTGACAACATTTTTGCACTCTTATCACCTCGGTAACTTAGCACTTCGAGCTGCTGCTGTTTGTATGCTCAGGCATGTTCAAAACTCAATGATCACTCTTTAGTTTCATGATTTGATGTGAATTTCCAGAACGATAAATGACTAAGTCAAGTTGAAAAGAAATTCAATATTATTGCGGTTCCAGAAACATGGGTTAGAGATGATATGAGTGAGGTGCAGATAGAGGGACATGATTAAGGGGCTTTTTGATTTACTTTGACAATGGAGCTACTGATGCACAAGAATACAAACTAGATCCAAGACATTTACTGAAGTGATGAACTTGATCTGCATCTGGACAACAACAGATGTATCACTCTGATTAGTGTTTACAACAGATCATTGCATCTGATTTCACAAATCTAACAGTATGAACTAATTGATTTGTCTTCATTATCCTAAAAGCATAAAACGGTGTCTCAAACTAACCCATAAGCCCCCTGCCTATAACACTGGGCACAAAAATGTCCCTCATAATCTTAAGTGATAATTTATTTGCATTTATATTAAAGATTATATCTAAGGTGAATCGAATGAGCAAACAGCTTGATAGTCGGTTTAAAGGGCTGGTCTAAGATTGCAAAGTGAGGAGAGCGTGAGATAGCTCATCTCATTGGTCAAAGCGACAGCCAGGATTTTGATTGGTTGCTAGACAGACTTAAAGCTACCCTCATACTCCTGGAATTTATTTTTGTCTCTACATCTAAGTGCAATGAGTTTGCAATATTTTTTTATGACAAAGTCCAAGGCATTAAAAATGCCATAATTTCCACAACACAAATAGCAACCCTGCCACCAGCTAGACACCTTGAGCTGACACATTTCACTCCTGTTACTGACAAAACAATCGAAGAGGTTATCTCCGGTCTGAGTTCATGTACATGCTGCCTTGATGAATTACCCACTAGATTTCTGAAGTCTGTGCAGACCAGCTTGTTACCACAACTTGTTCAGTTAGTTATCATCTCATTTGAGACTGGAGCATTTCCAAAGGCCTTGAAAACTGCAGTCATTAAGCATCTTCTAAAGAAGAGCAGCCTTTATCCCAAGGTACTGAACAACTACCGGCTAGGGCTGCAACGATTAATCGATTAAATCGATTAACTCGATTAGTAAAATGCTTCGAATATTATTTTCCCGCTTCGATGATTCGTTTAATTAATATATCTAATTAAAACCGCGTGAAACAGGGCCGCTTACGCGCCCGGAACTTTAAGCGGCGCTTGTTCCGTACGACCGCTTCTGAAGAGCACAGCTCAGCTTAGTCTAGTGGTAGTAAACAACAGAGCGGAGCTAGTTGTGCTAATACTCGTAGCCGGGTAGAACCAGGTAGCAGAGCGGAGAACCAGGCCGTCATAATCATCAAAACACGGCTCAAACAAGAAAAAACTCAGCAACGAGAGGTGAAGATAGGATGGAGGCTAACGAGGCGAAAGGACACGGCTCTGCCCGCTATCGCGCTACAACAATGCTAACAGCTGCATCAATGATTATTTACCATCAGGACGGACGATCTACACATTCATCCACTGTTCAAAGTGTGACATAAGGTAAGGTATGATGACGAACTTATCTCCTTTCCCCCCCTCACCAAACGCAGACTTTAACATCTTACTGTCTACTACTCCCTTGCTGAAAAGTTTTTTTGCGCTAAATATCTTTACGTTGCATCTACGATTTAAATTAAGATAAATAAATCCACAGATTTAAATATAGTGACCACCTCTTTTGGTTGTACTGTAGAGCCATGTCGTTCTCTGTCCCTCCTGGTGCTTAAGATGTCCCACTTTTTAATTGAAGCCTACCTTGTGATTGTATTTATTTTTTTAACGTCTAACTGCTTTATAATATATTGCGATCTGTTGCTAGCCCAGTGTTATATACGTTGTAATAGTGAAAAGGTGTGTGTCATTCTTTAGTGGGATGAAAATGCCTGATCTATAAAAAAAAACAAAAAACGAATTCCTCTGTACTTCAAAGTTCTGCCAAATTGTCCCACTGGTCTCCGTTTAAACTATTTGAGGTGGTCACACTATTTCAAAAGCAAAATAAACTCCAACAGTCATACTATTTCACATGTACTTAAAGGTTTCTCATATCCATCCTTTCATTGCTCACAACAAATACATTTATGAACCATGCAAATTGACACATTATCCCCTGTTAAATAGAAATACTATGACAAAAATAATTAAAATGTTTTCCCTCTTTTAGGAAACCCCTGTGGTTGAGATCCTGGGAAAGAAATGAATCACCTGAGCTTCAGCAGAACATTTCAAGATTATGTCTCGAGTCAGGACCTACTTCACTTGAATAAGAGTAAAAGTACTGATATAAAAGACTATGAAGGTGCTCTCTCTCCTCATCATCATGGACATAAGGACAGGTGTCTCTTTATGAGAGTCAAATGTTGCTGCTTTTGGGACAAACTGATAAGAAATGAAGAATAAATGATGTTATTTCTAGCAGAAAAATCCTTTGTTTAAAACTATGTTTTTTCTCCTTTTATAATCTGCTCTAAAGTCGTGGAATTTAGTTTTTCAATATAAATAAAATACTTATCAGATTAATCGATGTAAATAATCGATAGATTAATCGATTACTAAAATAATCAATAGTTGCAGCCCTACTACCGGCCCATATCAAACCTACAATTCTTAGGAAAAGTCCTAGAGAAAGTAATATATCAACAGCTCACTTACTTTCTCCTATCTAACAATGTGATACTTTCCAGTCAGGATTTAGGCCCAACTAAACCAACTAAACTCAGACAAAACTGAGATCATTGTTTTTGGCCCACAGACACAAAGAGAAAGTGTTATCAGTCACCTTGAGTCTCTCTCTCTAAAACCAAAAAATCAGGTTCGAAATCTAGGAGTAATCATGGACTCAGACCTGAACTTAAACAGACACATCAAAGCAATAACATCATCAGCTTTTTACCATCTGAAACACATTGCTAAGATCAGATGAATAGTGTCAAAACCAGACTTAGAGAGACTCATCCATGCATTTGTCTCCAGCAGGTTAGACCATTGGTTCTCAACCTGGGGGTCGGGACCCCCGTGGGGGTCGCGAAAACAATTTGGGGGGGGTCGCCAGATCAGGCTAGTAAAAAAAAGAAGGAAAAAAAATCAATTAGAAAAATATTGTTTTATTGTAGCATGTGTGTGGTATTTAATCAAAGGTGTATTATTTGTTCTTAATTATTAGATTTTGCCAAAAATTTCCCGAAAAATATGTTAGAACTCCTGTAGAGTACCAGGACACGGCGCGCAGACCAGAGCCGCGGACCTGTGCTCATCTGTGTCTTCTCTCTCCTCTCTCTCTCCGCTGTAAACACACACCACGCTGTTTTTGCATGGTTCGAGCATGGGCTTCTGTTCTGAACAGTGATTGGCTGCTCTTCCTGCCTGTCAGCGTCACTCTCTTCGGTTGCTGTTTAGCAAGTCTCGCACGGCCATTGGTTATTTTTAGCAGGCGGGAGTAAATGCGAGCAGCGCCACATTCCGCTTTGGTTTGTGCCCCGGGGCCGTTCGGCCTCGTAGAAGCGATAAAAACAAAGGGGTAAATATGGATTCAAACAAACTTCTGAGCCTGAGATGAGGCGGACTTCAGACAGAATGGTGCCTGACAAACTACAATGACAGCACAAGTTCCAGAACATGCATTTACGGACATTAGCCTGTATAACAATCACCTCTGTAACAGAGCTGCAGAAAAATCCATCTGTAAGAGTTCAGCTAAAACAGTCTGTCTGCTACAGGTAAGACTGAGCTTTCATTATTATGAAGATGGATGTTCACAAAGCTTATTATCTCTGCATTGGTCTGTCTTCATGAGTTGTTTATTTGAGCAGATCTGAGTGTTGTTATTATTGTGGATAAATGATACAGTCCAGTGTTACAGTATATATTTCTATGTTTGCGCGTGTGTGTGCGTGTGCGTGTGCGTGTGCGCGTGCGTGCGTGCGTGCGTGCGTGCGTGCGTGGGGGGTAGCGGTGGTGGGCGGGGGTCACGAAGCCCATTAATTGTTATTATGGGGGTCGCGACTCCAAAAGGTTGAGAACCACTGGGTTAGACTACTGTAACGGCCTGCTCACTGGCCTTTCTAAACGAGCTGTTAGAGCTGCAGAACATCCAGAACGCTGCTGCTCGAGTCCTGACAAGAACCAGGAAATACCACCACATTAGTCCAGTGCTGCGGTCTCTGCACTGGCTTCCTGTCACTCAGAGAATAGAATTTAAAACAGCTCTGCTTGTTACAAGTCTTTTCATGGTTTAGCACCAAAGTCCATCTCTGACATGTTAGAGCCGTATGAACCATCTCGGGCCCTGAGAACTTCAGGGAGGGGTCTCCTGGTGGTTCCCAGAGTCAATAATAAACACGGTGAGGCTGCGTTTCAGTTTCATGCAGCTAAAATCTGGAACAGTCTTCATGAGGATGTGAGACAGGCCTCAACTCTGACAATGTTCAAATCCAGGCTGAAAACAGCTCTTTTTACCCGTGCATATGAAAAGAAAGAAAGAAAGTATTTTATCTGCACTCTTGCCTTTTACTGTAATTGATTAACTTTATGTTGATGTTTTATTGATTGATTTGATCTGTTTTCTTGTAATTTTATGCAACTGTAAAGCACTTTGAATTGCCTTGTGTATGAATTGTGCTCTACAAATAAACTTGCCTTGCCTAATGCTAAACTCTGATGTTAAATGCTTAAATTCTGACGTTATCCGCTAACGCTAAACTCTAGACTGTGTAAGCCGCTAATGCTAAACTCTTACTGTGTTAACCCTAATGCTAAACTCTGACTTTATCCACTAATGCTAAACTCTGATGTTAACTGCTTAAACTCTGGCGTTATCCGTTAATGCTAAACTCTGATGTTAACTGCTTAAACTCTGGCGTTATACGTTAATGCTAAACTCTGACGTTATCCGCTAATGCTAAACTCTGACTGTGTTATCCGCTAATGCTTAAACTCTGACGTTATCTGCTAATGCTTAAACTCTGACTTTATCCACTAATGCTAAACTCTGATGTTAACTGCTTAAACTCTGGTGTTATCCGTTAATGCTAAACTCTGATGTTAACTGCTTAAACTCTGGCGTTATCCGTTAATGCTAAACTCTGATGTTAACTGCTTAAACTCTGGCGTTATACGTTAATGCTAAACTCTGACTGTGTTATCCGCTAATGCTAAACTCTGACGTTATCCGCTAATGCTAAACTCTGACGTTATCCGCTAATGCTGAAACTCTGACTGTGTTATCCGCTAATGCTAAACTCTGATGTTATCCGCTAATGCTTAAACTCTGACTATGTTATCTGCTAATGCTTAAACTCTGACTATGTTATCTGCTAATGCTTAAACTCTGACTATGTTATCCGCAATGCTAAACTCTGTGTTATCTGCTAATGCTAAACTCTGTGTTATCTGCCAATGCTAAACTCTGTGTTATCTGCTAATGCTAAACTCTGACTGTGTTATCCGCTAATGCTAAACTCTGACGTTACCCTAATGCTTAAACTCTGACGTTAGCCCTAATGCTTAAACTCTGACGTTAGCCCCTAATGCTTAAACGCTGACGTTAGCCCCTAATGCTTAAACGCTGACGTTAGCCCCTAATGCTTAAACGCTGACGTTAGCCCCTAATGCTTAAACGCTGACGTTAGCCCCTAATGCTTAAACCTGACGTTAGCCCCTAATGCTTAAACTCTGACGTTAGCCCCTAATGCTTAAACTCTGACGTTAGCCCCTAATGCTTAAACTCTGAGCAACTCTGACGTTAGCCCCTAATGCTTAAACTCTGACGTTAGCCCCTAATGCTTAAACTCTGACGTTAGCCCCTAATGCTTAAACTCTGATGTTATCCGCTAATGCTAAACTCTGATGTTATCCGCTAATGCTAAACTTTGACTGTGTTATCCGACAGTTGTAAAACATTTAAACTTACAGACTATCACTTTAAGTATTGGCAATTAATTGTGTTTTTAGGATGCTTTCGGGGCATTTCTAAAGTGCTGCACCTTAAACTATGTACTGGTGAATAAAAATATTTTAGAATGTCCTACTTATATAAAACAGGTATTTTATAAAATCATCAAACATAAAGATATATTATTTAGACACATGCATTATTTTAGCATATATTTCAAAAGATATCAAGGCTACAGGGCATATT
Source organism: Neogobius melanostomus (assembly GCA_007210695.1). NCBI lineage: Eukaryota > Metazoa > Chordata > Actinopteri > Gobiiformes > Gobiidae > Neogobius > Neogobius melanostomus. The sequence goes on from VHKM01000487.1 coordinate 202,625, forward strand.
ATAAACCCTGATTAAAGCAGAAGATAGGACTAAAAAAAAAGTAATAATAATAATAATAATAATAAGTACACTGAACCTAGGGGTGGGCCATATCGTATCGCATATCGTTATCGCGATATAATTTTTTGATATCGTTGTAATTTTTTATATCGTCGTGGATACGATATAATTCATGTTACGCTCAGCTCCATCAGCAGCATAAACACTGACTCTAGAACATGGGGACAGGTGCTTATGAAGTTAAATGAAATGAAGGATGTAAACCGCTTGAGTAGATCATATTCGCGAGGAAAGTAGTATGCCGTAAAAAAAAAAAAAAGAATGAAATATCACTGAATTAATCTTCCCAATAGGCGTAAGGCTGGGATTTTTAAGTAATTTGTCCATTGTCAATAATATCGTCAAATACATCGTTATCGTGATATTTCTTTTTTATATCGTGATATCGCCCTGCCCTAACTGAACCAGTGGTTGCTTGAGTTTATGGTCCTATTTGTATAGTGTAAAGCTCTACACCTCTAGATTCTGGAGAAGGTTCTTCCTTGGTTAGTCCATGAACATCAGCCTTTTTGTGAAGAAATGTCTGCACTAACTCATCAAACCCTGAGTCCTTTATAAACATGTCAACTAAGCCTCATACAATAATCAATAGTCAGTGCAGTTCCAGGGATTTTGTTTGATTCTATGTAAATGGTAAATGGACTCAACTTATATAGCGCTTTTCTACCTTTATCAGGCCCAAAGCGCTTTACAGTAAGGAACCAGTCACCCATTCACACTCTCATTCATACACCAATGTACGCAGACACTGGAGGCAAGGAGGGTGAAGTGTCTTGCCCAAGGACACAACGACAGTGTGCATTTGCGGAAGCTGGGATTCGAACTCACGACCTTCCGATCACGAGACGACCCGCTCTACCAACTGCGCCACCGTCGCCCCAGATTTAACTGTACGTGAATGAATCAAACTCTATCGCCAGATCAGGAAAAAACACTGGCAATGCTCCAGAAAAGTCACTTTGGCTCAGGCATAAACTGAGTCTGGATGCTTGATTTTACATAACTGTCTGGGCTCAGCACTGTTGACTCACTTCGGACTGGGCACTATAGGGTTGCGAGCTATCAGCCTTGGATTTTCATCAATTGCAGTGTTTTTTTACGCAAATCTTCTGAAAACAATACAATAATCATTCTCTAGGTAAACGTGTAAAAGCTACTCACTCTGTAGTTTAGACCCCAGCATGAGGGCGTGAGTTTATTCTTATTTTATTTCTCTCAAATGGTTATGATGATGGTGTGAAATGTTCATGAACTGCATTAACCACACCCAAACAAGTCTCTAAGAACTAGTCAAAGTGAATAGTCACGTAGTACATGACAATACATTGTAAATACTGCAGTATGAAGAAGGCAGTCCTCCCTTCTTCACAGGTTTTGTCTTATTTTTCACTTGTAACAGATGGATCAAACCGGATGCTGAAGGACTGAAGGCGTTGCCAGCGTATACAGTCCTGGTAAGAGAACAAGTCCAAGTGGATACAGATGCATGACACTTGTGACATGACATTGCAACATTGTAAACTGCCAAATGGAGTTGTCGCAGCTAAAACTACAGTAATGGTTATGGATAATATTTACAGCTGGACCTGTCCACATGAAACAAAAACTATCACAAGGTCTAGCGTCTTCTCTCTCAGCATAGATGAATTAAGGTCACATGACTGTCAAATAAAAGGTATCCAAAAGTGGAGACAATACAATCAGAATGATGAATAAGATGAATGTGACAGATTTGTGAATCCAAACACTTCCAAATAACAAGAGGACATTTCTTTCCAAAACTCTCTCCTGTTGCGTTGTATCGGCATGTCGTGAACACAACTTATTTACATGAAAGAAAAATGTCAAAATCTCATTCACTCAAATGTTACAAAACTGCCTTTTGATGAAGTAAAAATGCAAATCTTCTCGGAAAGATATAGCTTAACAAATATGATCGTTATCTTCAATGTGCCATAATTCGAATGATTGAATCAATAATTCGGGGGCAACAGTATTATTATTATTTGGACATCCCTGTAAGTAACCCTGAAAGAGAAAATGAAGGATTTGTTTGGACACTATGTGACTAATATGGCCTCAGAGGGAGGCTTTCATCTTTAATTCGCAATGTGTTTTTCGCCCAACAGCCCAGAGCCGCGTGTGTCCACCCAGGCTGCGCGCGGAGATGCCACGCTCATTGAGTCTAGATTAAAAATATATGGAGTTCTGCAAAGTTTTCACTCAGTCTCCACTGTACGAAACTACAGTGACAGTAGAAAGTACAGACGGCGTAAAGGGTTATTTCCAAAACACGAGCTTACTGTGGACACGTTCATGGAGGTCATCTTGAAATCCTACGCTGCTGTTTTGATACTATCCACGCGCGTGCTTCAGAGCAGATGAAATGGCCATAAAGCGGTACAGTGTGAGTGAGCGGTGAGTGTTTATGGCCCATGTGTGCGCTCTTACCGCGCCTCTGCTCACCGCTCCTGCCCGGCGCCTCTGCATCCTCCTGCCGCTCCATTGGTCTCAGATACACGCTCCTCTGCCGCCTGCTCTCAGCACTGCAAGCCCTGCAGGTGTGCACTGTGAGCGGGTACCAGCTCAGCCGCCTGCGCGTTGCGTGGAAACGCCGCACACCAGATTAACACTTGTTCATGGCTTTGGAGGTGTTAGCTGGCCGTCAAACAGACACGTTGTCCAAATGAGCGCCGCCTCTGAGGAGAGAGGACCGAGCAGCTCATCTGCCAAAGGGCACCGGGCTTTAACACCTCCTCCTCCAGAGCGCACAGACACCCACGCATTGCGCTGCATAATGCGTAAGGAAGCCCTGTTTTCATGCCAAACAGCCAGGATGGTGCTGCATTCAGTCCCCACAGGAAAATAGGACACGAGAGTCTCCGGGAAAAGGCGGCTGGTATGAAGCTACCGATTTATATTTACATGGATAGAGACTGCATGGCGCCAGGCACTCACAATATGTGAAATAACTGAATAAACAGGTTCCATACAGTTCACATAAAGCTGATGGATATGGTTTACACGTTGGCCCACGTTGCCCAGTGCAACCACGGACCACAGACCTGACATTGCCCGGGGCCCTCTCAGCCGCGGCTCAGAGCGCACCAATGAAGACAACTCCACTTCTCCAGTTGGATGTTCAGTACGATCTATCTACTCATTATTAGACTATGGCGATGGCGATGATGATCATCATCATCATCATCATCATTATTTAAAGGGCAACATAATCCAGTCCACTATGAAGTCAAATGGTCTTGTCACTAATCTGAATAAAGAACATTCCATGCCCCATGATGCGAGCATAGGCTCAGAGCCTTTTTTTTTCTTTTTTTTCGAGCCACACAATACAGGCACAAAGCCAGAAAAAACACAACAAAAGAAAAAGAAAAAGAAATAAATAATTACATTCAAGCTCGAAAAGGAGTGGGAAGAAGACAAGCTTATTGACTCCCACCCCTGTTCATAAACTTAAATAATATTGTGGTTCCAACAATAACACTGCTTAGTTCTTATTATCTTACAGAACAATTAACAATTAAGTTAATTACATATTTACAGATGCAACAATGTATTATATTAAGTAGGGCTGCAACTAACGATTATTTTGTGATCGATTAATCTATCGATTATTTTTACAATTAATCGAGTAATCGCTTGGCTGTGAATTGTGTAGAACATTTTTTTTATCACAAAAAGCTAAAGTGGCACCACTTGAGGACGTATTGATGGAGTAAATTTGAAGTAAATGTTTGTTGGAGGCTCTTGGTGCTAATTGTGCTTTCTGATTGGATGAGACACAGACAGATATTCAATGTACAAAACAATACAGACCTTAGCTATAAAACAAAGTAGGTTTTCATCAAAAATACTACATTTTCATGTAATTTTTGCTCTATTTGAGTCTGTGTGAACCAGAAAACGATTAATCGATTACTAAAATAGTTGTCGACTATTTCAATAATCGATTAGTCATCGATTAATCGATTAGTTGTTTCAGCCCTAATATTAAGTCACATTCATAGTATGTTACACTTTATAACAAGTGTATAATTTTGTTCCCTATACCTATTTTATTACCACGTTGGTATTACTGTTATTCACCATCATCATTACAGCCCATATAAGATCAAAGTGTTTGAATGATATATAATATACTCCACATATTAGCCTTTAAAATAAACCTCCGCGGTACAGATGTCTGTGTAAAGATGTCTCCGAGGTACAGCGCCTGATCATCTCATTTTGAGGCTGTGCTGCACGTGTTTCCTACGAGACGTGAACGCAGCGTGTTTTCCAACGAGAGCATCACTGGCTGCGCCGCCCACGCGCTCGGGGCTCTTCCAGGCGCGAGCTCTCGCGTGTGCGCGGGCGCTCTTCACAGAGAGGATTGGAATATTCAAAGAGCACATACCTTTCAAAGTATCGGTGTTTAGCCACAAAATAGATAAATAAAAACAACAACAAACCGGAAATACCCTGGATTATCATGCTCCGGGCGCACTCCCTTTGACTGTCATTTCTAATGAGGTAGACTCTTCTGTAGAGCTCTATGTAGTTTCATCTTCGTACGGTGAAACAGGCAACAGTTAGGGACAATGGCCGCTGGCCACGTTAAAAACAACTTTAATGCCTGGTTTCAATTTTTTTCAACACTTAATATGGCCACATATTCCTCCTGAGATAACGCTGGGTTAGTCAAAAAAATAGAAACCAGGCTGGTTTTCGAAATAAATTTTTTTTTAATCTCCTACTTAACGGGGGTCTGACTGTTGGCATTGGAGCTGCGCGAGCTACACGTCACGCAAGGGCCGAGTCTACAGTGAGATCCCGCCCTTTTGCCCTTATTAGGAACATGCTTCGTCAGAGCTGGGGAGGAGGAGTCTGTAAATCCGCCATGATTTCCCCCTCGAACATAGTCATTGTGGTAAACGGGGAGGAGTGAGGAGGAGCTGTCTATTCTTTTTAACAGTCTATGGTTAGGGACAGCCAGGAAAATTGAGCCAGCCCAAACAAGCACGACGCGCGGTTTTGAATCAAGCCACGAAAGGTAACCACAGGCAGGGGCGCAACTACCCACTCTCTGAGCCACTTTCTGTGGCTTTGTATCTGCAGATACAAAGCCGGCGAAAATTATTTGGGATTTTTTTAGAGACAAAATATCATAATCTGCAGAAGGAGCATATTATGACAAGAAAAGAAAAAAACATTTGTTATACTAGGTTTGTGGAATAAAATTGCTAATGGGAAACACTGAATTGTAAAAAATGAGACGTTATGATGTTTAGTATTAATTTCACCTTTAAATCTGGTGGTTCAAATTTACTCCAAGATCTGGTTCAACTTACCCCACTCTGGGGGTAAAATGAGCCAACATCTTAATAAAAACATATACTTCAGATGATTTTTGAAGATGCAAAAGAATGGAAAACATCCCAAAATGTATATAAATTGTACAATTTTGCATCTATTGTATACTGTTTTTACACAACAACCACCAAAGCAAAAAGTGTCTCATCTTACCCCACTCTCCTCTACTACGCAGTTGCAGCAGCAGGACAACAAACCTGTGCTTTTACTAGTAGTTTAAGCTAACCTGAATATTTACAAGCTGGCTCCTTATGATTGCCAACACTTAACAGGGCTTTTCCCCCCCTGCCTCTCCATCTCTAGGTCTTTGTCAGCAGATGGCTAGTGATGTGTCGGTCGCGAACGATCCGGCTCTTTGGAACGAGTGGAGCTGTTCACTCAGCTCCACTCCGCTCTGCAGCGACATCACCGCACACTGTCTCCTCCTCACTCCGCCCCGGTCATCTCCACCCCCCCACGAGGAGCTCAAAGTGAGCATAAGGCAACACGTTTGAGAAATAAAAGTTATAATGAAATAATAAACACGGTTACAGAGGAGATCGCATTGAAGCAAAACACTCCTTTCACTTAAGTTTTTTTCTCAGCCATAAGTCCCATCACTACAGATGGCACCACGATTGAATAACAATTGTGCTGTTGTTGGTGCGATGGCGCGCTGTCAAAGCAATGGGGCGCTGTTGACGCTATGGGGCGCCGCTGTCAAGTGCTATGAGGAAATGGCCTAGATGGTATGGGGCGCTGTCCCTTGCGCGCCGACTACATTTAATTCAATATTTTCTCTCTCTATCGTATTGGCGCCCCGTCCTTTCGGCGCCCCTATGCAGGCCATATATTGCGTATGCCTTTTTTGCACCACTGACCGCAGGTGACTGACAACCTCGTCCAAACTAAGCATCAGTAATTAAGACACACAACCCGGTTTGGTAACACCTGCTCCGCTGTAAAGGTTTTAAACTACCCCCGGTAAATTGAAGTCGATTTCGAGTTTACAAACTAACCCTAACCTTAAGGATAGTGGATTTGTTTATTGATACTTATTATTTGCAAGTTTGGAGCAGAAACCCGCAGATGAAAAGTTACGAGAGTTGTAGTTATTTTCTATTTAACGCGGCCGTGCCAAACCATACATATTGTAATTGGCGGGGGGTAATCTGAAATCAAAGGGGGTAGCTTGAACTCAGTGTCAGGTTATCCCCGGAGGTAATTTGAAATCAATTTCAAGTTACCCCCAGGTAATCTGAAATCAATTTTCAAGTACCGGGGGGTAAGGTGAATGCGGGGCTAGTTTGAAATCGCTACATCGGGGCAAACGTGCCACTCATGTGCTTATTTAGCCGTGCGTCAGTGGAGACGCGTCTTCCAGCTCCGATTAGCCGCTCCTAAATGCTCCACACGACAAAAAGGACGCGTACGACTACACGCGCAAGCAGGGCCGGAGTGGGACTCATTTTAGGCCCGGGAATTGTGGCTGAGACCGGCCCTCAATCCGCACGAAGCGCGCCTGCTCTGACAAAGAAGGCTGCAAAAAGGTCGCCTCAAAACAACACTTAATAAACTATTGTTCAAAGCTCTGCTTTAACCATGTTACAATGAAAAGCATTTATTTATTTTCTAAGATTTGGCTACATTCTTTTTAACAGTTAACATTTATTGTAAATTATTAATAAGAGAAAAATAAACTCAATTGAATCATTAATAGAATATAGGTACATTCAACTATTATCCTCTTATCAAGACTAAACAAAGACAGACCAGGGCTATTTAATCACATTTTATACTGGGGCAGATTTTTCAGGGGCGATCATTTGGCATATTTTTGAAATAAATTAGAATGTTATTATCATCATTGCTCGAATAGTATTAGGTGTAAACATAAACGTTGAATTTATATTCCAGAATTTTAATAAACCATAATGATGATAATAAACCAGGACTACTCAGAACTAAACCATGACAAAATCAATGCAAAAAAGGCAACATCAGGGCTAGAGCAGGACTAAACCACATCTGAACCAGGCCAAAGGCAATACAGAATAACACAGTTTCATGTGAGGAGCTTCTCAAACATGAGACTCTGCTCAGTCCTCACAGCTGAGCAGACACCTGTGGAGCATGTCCTCATGTCCAGAATTCGCACTTTATGATAAAACTCAGTCAATGAAGCTCCTGTGAGATGGCGTGTTCATGTTTGCATTATCATTTATTCAGCTTCAACTCATAACTCCTACCATCGCAAAGAGAGCATCTCTGCTGCACTTGAATCTTTCCCACAAACGCGGATTGAATAAAGTCAACGGAGAAAGGAAGCTACAAAATGCACAGTCTGTCAAATGAATGATTCGATATTATTTGGCTCAGTTAGAGTCCAGATAGCGAGGTTTAACGCGCGTATTGACCGGTTAACAAGACTCGTGCTGCTGGTGCAGTTTTCCTCAAACTCACGCACCATCAGCTTCGTCACATCACCCACTTAAAAAAACACAAACAGCTGTTCCTTACCTTGGAGTAGCTGGGCAGGCCCTTGTAACGACGAAGACAGGGAAACACGCCTTCCACCTCCCGCTGACGGTCCTGCTTCTGCATGTGATAATCCAAACAAAACTCCCAAAGCACGATGCACATGGCCCTTGTGCTTCGGTTTGGTGAAATCTGTCAGTCCGTCCAACGATAAGCCTCCTGTTGTCTTAGTTAAAAGTCCTTTTACCCCGTTTGACAGAGACATGTTTTCATTTGAGCAGCTGTGGCGGGTGATGGTCGCAGAGCCGCAGACACTGCTGCGCAAAGAGGTGCGGATGCTCCACGACAGTGGCGCCAATCATGCCCACTGTTTTTTATGGAAAATGAGGACTGGGCCATATTTGATTGTTTGGCGGGCCGGATCTACCCTCCGGGATCGGCCGAGTCCCAGTCGCCCGATATACTGCTCAGCCCAGTGAGGGCTGCTACACTGCAGCCTTAACTGTGGAAGTGCTGCCAGGCAAAATCAGCGGCCAGACCGGCCCTTTCCCCGACCGGCCCTTCGGGAAATCGCCCGACTTTCCCGATTAGCCACGCCGGCACTGCGCGCGCAAGTGACACACACGTGGAGTCTGCCCAACACAAAGCCATATGTTAGGAATGGCGCTTACCCGGTCCTATGGCGACGTGTCCGGGAGCAGGGCTGAATGAGCTCAGGTGTGGAGCCCGGGCAGGTAGTTGGGCTGTCGGGGAGGGGTGGAGGAGGAAGTGTCGCTCCAAACGCTGCGCTCTCCACTGTCCTGTCCTGAGCAGGCGCAGGTATATGAAGGTGAGGCGGCGCACGCATTCCCCCCGTGCGTGTTCAGACATGCACGGAGCAGGCGCGTCAAACATTTGGAAGTAGCCTAACTCTACTTTTAGAAGAATTCAGTACGTTCGACTCCAACATGAGTCATTGTAGTATCATCTGTAAAATATACACGCTACTCATTCCACTGTAAGTAGCTACATTTTGTGAGTGAGTGTTTCCTTCATTGTTTACTGTTTACATTTTTTCATTATGATTTTCACATTATTTTCATGTTGTGTTTGTCATAACTCAACTTGTATGCTGTTACTCAGTACTCACATTTTTTTGAGTAATTTTTACTATTACACTGGGGGGGAAATGCTTGAATGAAGACAATTAATGCTTTGAGTTTTTATTCTTATTTTTATTTTATTTTTTGAAGTTTAGACAGTCTTGAAATAAGATCGCCAATGGAAAATGCATGAATTCGTTTACAATAAGAGAAATGTACTTAAACGCTTAAAGGAATAGGCCACCGTTTTTACATGTTCTTACCTTAGCTTAGACTAGTTGATGTGTACCTGTCTGGGGTCTCATTTACAAAACTGTCCGTGAGAATCTGCCTATAAGAGTCCGTACGAGCAAAACCCAAACTTCACGTACGGAGAAAAAAATTGGGATTTATGAAACCGCAGCACCACGAAGTAAATACTTCCCTAGCCTCAGGCTGTTTTCCACACGCCTTCAAACACGCTGTTGTTCAGCCTCTCCTAAAGAAACATAATCTGGATCCTGGAACTCTTTCAAACTACAGGCCTATTTCTAAATTGCCCTTTTTATCTAAAGTTTTGGAGAAACTGGTTCACATACAGCTCGACGGTCACCTCAATGAAAATTGCATTTTAGAAAAATTTCAGTCCGGCTTCAAATCTAAGCACAGTACTGAAACTGCACTTATTAGAGTTTTCAACAACCTGCTTTTAACCGTTGACTCTGGTTGCCCTGCCCTTTTAATTATTTTAGATCTGTCAGCAACTTTTGATACAATTGACCACCGAACACTGTTGTCACGTCTAGAGCAGGACGTGGGTATCAAAGGCGTGGCTCTAGACTGGTTTCGCTCATATCTCAGCAACAGAACATTCTCTGTTCATCTCGGATCTCACTCCTCGAGCTCAGCCCCACTTTCCAGTGGGGTTCCACAGGGCTCTATTCTGGGACCCCTCCTCTTTTCTTTGTATATGTTGCCACTTGGTTTGATTTTTGAAAAACACAAGCTTTCTTTTCATTGCTTTGCAGATGATATCCAAGTTTATCTGCCTTTAAAATCAACCTCATCCCAAACCCTGTCAAATTGTCTGCAAGACATAAAAAGTTGGATGTCCAAAAACGTTTTGAATCTAAATCAAAATAAAACTGAGGTTGCACTATTTGGTAATTTTAACGCTGCGGATATTGCTTTGCTTGGCCCACTAACTCCTTATGTTCGTCCATCTGTGAAGAATCTTGGCGTCATTTTGGACAGCTCCTTTAAACTAAACAAGCAAATCAGTTCAGTTGTCCAAATCAGTTTCTTCCAGATGCGACTTTTAAGTAAAGTCAAATCATTCCCCCAAATGAACTTGAAAAAGCGGTACATGCCCTCATTAGCACTTGCTTAGATTATTGCAACGCCTTGTACTGTGGTTTGGACCAAGCGTCCATAAAGAGGCTGAAAATGGTCCAAAACGCAGCGGCCCGTTTGTTGACCGGCACCAGACGACGGGAGCACATCACACCTGTGCTCGCCCGTCTGCACTGGCTCCCTGTCTGTCACAGAATCCATTTCAAGATTCTTTTCATTACTTTTAAATGTTTACATGGCTTGGCACCATTGTACTTGTCTGAGCTCCTGTCTGTCCATGCCCCGTCCAGAGCACTTCGCCAAAACACACATGAAAACCAGAGGAGACAGAGCTTTTGCCGCTGTTGCCCCCCGGCTGTGGAACGGTCTGCCCCTCAGTATCCGTTTGGCCCCGACTCTAAGCAGTTTTAAGTCCTCCCTTAAAACCCACCTGTTTGCACAGCCTTTTCAATAAGTTGAGCTGTTTCTCCATTGTTTTTTCTGTTTCATTGTTCTTGATGTTTTATTATGCCCTGTATTCTTTTGTTTTGTTTATTATCCGTTTTATGTGAAGCACTTTGGGCAGCTGTGGCTGTTGTAAATGTGCTATAGAAATAAACTTGACTTGACTTGACTTGACTTGACGTAAACTCCCCTTCACTGATTCCACCTGGAGCAGAAATGTGCGCACATGACCCCTCCTCACGTCACGCCCCCTGCACGCCTCCATGTCACCATATAAGGATATGCAAAGTAACTTATGAATGAGATTTACCTAAACATGAGGCGATAATGACAGGGTTTTACCGAGACCCCGGGAGCAGGGAGGGAGGGGCCACACGCCGCAGCAGTGACAGCAGAGGCCGGGTGGATCTTTACTGACATGTTACCGCTGTTTCTCTGATCACAAGTAACCTATTGGCAGACTGCCGTGTCTCATCAATAAAACTTTTGGAAATACACTTTTAGAACGTAAAGAAGAGCCTTTTAGACGCTGATTGTGATATTTCCCAGTGCTGTTCACGGAGCTCAAATTTCCTGAAACTACAGAATAAGCTCAGTGGGCTTTGAATCACTCAGATAGTCTATTGTTGTTTGAGCTCGCTGTACGTGCAGTGGGGATGAGGCACCGGTTCGCTTTGGGCGTGAATGAGGAGCAGAGTCCGGGTGGTGTGAGAAAGAGAGAGGTTGTGGAGCTGCAGCGTGTAATTACGCAGCGTCTCTGAATGGACTTGTGCCTTGGACCAGCCATCAGCACGGCCTCCACAGGAGTTGGTCAGACTTTGGTTAAAAGCACAGAGCGGCTCGGATCCTTCCTGCTTCTCGCTCCCAGCCGGCGGCAGTGCGCTCCGGTGTCCGTGCATGAGCGTCACACATTACTACAATATTTTTATTAAGTATATAAACAAAAGATTGAAACACTACACAAAGCCAATGGTTGATTTCCTAGATTTTATTTTTAATGATCTTAATCATTTCTGTAGAAAATAAAGAAATGAGCAGTTTAAAATGTGCACCAGACTTCATTTCCTCAATCCGACCTCCCCTTGCTGCTTTCCCTCGCCTCTCCTCGTGTGTTTGCAGCGTTTCTGAAAAGTGCGGACTGCGTACGCCAGGTACAAACCTAGTGTGGCGTAATGTTTCACGTTCAGTTCGATTTCTATAAATACCACCTTTGGCGCAGAACAGTTCGTACGGAAGGTTTTGGCCTCATTTTGTCCGTACGTGGGCTTTATAAATGAGACCCCTGGGGTCTCATTTATCAAACTGTCCGTGAGAATCTGCCTATAAGAGTCCGTACGAGCAAAACCCAAACTTCACGTACGGAGAAAAAAAGTGGAACTTATGAAACCCTCCGTACGCGCAGCACCACGTAAACTCCCCTTCACAAATTCCACCTGGAGCAGAAATGTGCGCACATGACCCCTCCTCACGTAACGCCCCCTGCACGCCTCCATGTCACCATATAAGGACATGCAAAGTAACTTATGAATGAGATTTACCTAAACATGAGGCGATAATGACAGGGTTTTACCGAGACCCCGGGAGCAGGGAGGAGGGGCCACACGCCGCAGCAGTGACAGCAGAGGCCGGGTGGATCTTTACTGTCATGTTACCGCTGTTTCTCTGATCACAAGTAACCTACTGGCAGAGTGCAGAGTCTCATCAATAACACTTTTGGAAATACACTTTTAGAACGTAAAGAAGAGCCTTTTAGACGCTGATTGTGATATTTCCCAGTGCTGTTCACGGAGCTCACATTTCCTGTAACTACAGAATAAGCTCGGTGGGCTTTGAATCACTCAGATAGTCTATTGTTTTTTTGAGCTCGCTGTACGTGCAGTGGGGATGAGGCACCGGTTCGTTTTGGGCATGAATGAGGAGCAGAGTCCGGGAGGTGAGAAAGAGAGAGGTTGTGGAGCTGCAGCGCGTAATTACGCAGCGTCTCTGAATGGACTTGTGCCTTGGACCAGCCATCAGCACGGCCTCCACAGGAGTTGGTCAGACTTTGGTTAAAAGCACAGAGCGGCTCGGATCCTTCCTGCTTCTCGCTCGCAGCCGGCGGCAGTGCGCTCCGGTGTCCGTGCATGAGCGTACATGAGCGTGCACGTCTTTGAGTGTCACACATTACTACAATATTTTTATTAAGTATATAAACGAAAGATTGAAACACTACACAAAGCCAACGGTTGATTTCCTAGATTTTATTTTTAATGATCTTAATCATTTCTGTAGAAAATAAGAAATGAGCAGTTTAAAAATGTGCACCAGACTTCATTTCCTCAATCCGACCTCCCCTTGCTGCTTTCCCTCGCCTCTCCTCGTGTGTTTGCAGCGTTTCTGAAAAGTGCGGACTGCGTACGCCAGGTACAAACCTAGTGTGGCGGTGCGTAATGTTTCACGTTCAGTTTGATTTCTATAAATACCACCTTTGGCGCAGAACAGTTCGTACGGAAGGTTTTGGCCTCATTTTGTCCGTACGTGGGCTTTATAAATGAGACCCCAGGGGTCTCATTTATGAAACTGTCCGTGAGAATCTGCCTATAAGAGTCCGTACGAGCAAAACCCAAACTTCACGTACGGAGAAAAAAATTGGGACTTATGAAACCCTCCGTACGCGCAGCACCACGTAAACTCCCCTTCACAAATTCCACCTGGAGCAGAAATGTGCGCACATGACCCCTCCTCACGTCACGCCCCCTGCACGCCTCCATGTCACCATATAAGGATATGCAAAGTAACTTATGAATGAGATTTACCTAAACATGAGGCGATAATGAGAGGGTTTTACCGAGACCCCGGGAGCAGAGAGGGAGGGGCCACACGCCGCAGCAGTGACGGCAGAGGCCGAGGTGGATCTTTACTGACATGTTACCGCTGTTTCTCTGATCACAAGTAACCTACTGGCAGAGTGCAGTGTCTCATCAATAAAACCTTTGGAAATACACTTTTAGAACGTAAAGAAGAGCCTTTTAGACGCTGATTGTGATATTTCCCAGTGCTGTTCACGGAGCTCACATTTCCTGAAACTACAGAATAAGCTCGGTGGGCTTTGAATCACTCAGATAGTCTATTGTTTTTTGAGCTCGCTGTACGTGCAGTGGGGATGAGGCACCGGTTCGCTTTGGGCATGAATGAGGAGCAGAGTCCGGGTGGTATGAGAAAGAGAGAGAGAGGGAGGTTGTGGAGCTGCAGCGCGTAATTACGCAGCGTCTCTGAATGGACTTGTGCCTTGGACCAGCCATCCGCACGGCCTCCACAGGAGTTGGTCAGACTTTGGTTAAAAGCACAGAGCGGCTCGGATCCTTCCTGCTCCTCGCTCGCAGCCGGCGGCAGTGCGCTCCGGTGTCCGTGCATGAGCGTACATGAGCGTGCACGTCTTTGAGTGTCACACATTACTACAATATTTTTATTAAGTGTATAAACGAAAGATTGAAACACTACACAAAGCCAACGGTTGATTTCCTATATTTTATTTTTAATGATCTTAATCATTTCTGTAGAAAATGAAGAAATGAGCAGTTTAAAAATGTGCACCAGACTTCATTTCCTCAATCCGACCTCCCCTTGCTGCTTTCCCTCGCCTCTCCTCGTGTGTTTGCAGCGCTTCTGAAAAGTGCGGACTGCGTACGCCAGGTACAAACCTAGTGTGGCGGTGCGTAATGTTTCACGTTCAGTTCGATTTCTATAAATACCACCTTTGGCGCAGAACAGTTCGTACGGAAGGTTTTGGCCTCATTTTGTCCGTACGTGGGCTTTATAAATGAGACCCCTGGGGTCTCATTTATGAAACTGTCCGTGAGAATCTGCCTATAAGAGTCCGTACGAGCAAAACCCAAACTTCACGTACGGAGAAAAAATTGGGACTTATGAAACCCTCCGTACGCGCAGCACCACGTAAACTCCCCTTCACAAATTCCACCTGGAGCAGAAATGTGCGCACATGACCCCTCCTCACGTCACGCCCCCTGCACGCCTCCATGTCACCATATAAGGATATGCAAAGTAACTTATGAATGAGATTTACCTAAACATGAGGCGATAATGAGAGGGTTTTACCGAGACCCCGGGAGCAGAGAGGGAGGGGCCACACGCCGCAGCAGTGACGGCAGAGGCCGAGGTGGATCTTTACTGACATGTTACCGCTGTTTCTCTGATCACAAGTAACCTACTGGCAGAGTGCAGAGTCTCATCAATAACACTTTTGGAAATACACTTTTAGAACGTAAAGAAGAGCCTTTTAGACGCTGATTGTGATATTTCCCAGTGCTGTTCACGGAGCTCACATTTCCTTAAACTACAGAATAAGCTCGGTGGGCTTTGAATCACTCAGATAGTCTATTGTTTTTTGAGCTCGCTGTACGTGCAGTGGGGATGAGGCACCGGTTCGCTTTGGGCATGAGGAGCAGAGTCCGGGTGGTATGAGAAAGAGAGAGGTTGTGGAGCTGCAGCGCGTAATTACGCAGCGTCTCTGAATGGACTTGTGCCTTGGACCAGCCATCCGCACGGCCTCCACAGGAGTTGGTCAGACTTTGGTTAAAAGCACAGAGCGGCTCGGATCCTTCCTGCTTCTCGCTCGCAGCCGGCGGCAGTGCGCTCCGGTGTCCGTGCATGAGCGTCATGAGCGTGCACGTCTTTGAGTGTCACACATTACTACAATATTTTTATTAAGTATATAAACGAAAGATTGAAACACTACACAAAGCCAACGGTTGATTTCCTAGATTTTATTTGTAATGATCTTAATCATTCCTGTAGAAAATAAAGAAATGAGCAGTTTAAAATGTGCCACCAGACTTCATTTCCTCAATCCGACCTCCCCTTGCTGCTTTCCCTCGCCTCTCCTCGTGTGTTTGCAGCGTTTCTGAAAAGTGCGGACTGCGTACGCCAGGTACAAACCTAGTGTGGCGGTGCGTAATGTTTCACGTTCAGTTTGATTTCTATAAATACCACCTTTGGCGCAGAACAGTTCGTACGGAAGGTTTTGGCCTCATTTTGTCCGTACGTGGGCTTTATAAATGAGACCCCTGGTCTTTACATGTGCGCTCAGTCACACAACTGTTGTTAGCATTTAGCCTCTCCGAGCAAAGGTATAGCTCCAAACTGGGGTGAAGTTAGAAGCTACCAAGCTGTTCCACGTTTTCCCTTTTAAATTTAAATACAGTTATGTGAGCCTTTACGCAATCCAAGTCTAGTTACACAAAATGAAACATGTCGATTTCTAAGCCGATAAAAAGGGGTACTAGTATATTGTGAGCAGGGGTGAAAGTAGCTTTTTTTCTTGCTGGTACTATGTCATATATATATAAATAAATAAATAATATAGCCAGTTTTGGGAGAATACTTTAGTAACGTATTCCACCGCTTAGTCCAGTGTACGGTATTCTGAATACTTAGAATACTTTCACGTTGATTTTCATAATGTTAATTCATAAATGCGGCATATGATTAAGAAGATGTTTAGGCTATTGTTACATGCCTGTAAAACTTATTTACCACTAATGTGGAATGCAAAAAAAGCACTTTGCAAATGCCCAGAGACCAAAAGGACAGAGCTAAACTTTTCCCCGGCCATTTTGACCCTTTTTGTCTTCTTAATGTTATGATTATGAAACTGAAATTTAATGAACGAGTACTTTGATGTATTCCTTCAATATTACTGTATTCACAGTTACCCAAAATTAGTATTCTAAATATTCTAAATACATGTATTCAGTTACTACCAACACTGATTATAGCAGTGTTTTCATAACCAGATCTGTTTCAACGGCATAAACATATGCATTTATTCTTAATTAAATTCCCACAACTTTACTTTCACACGTGTCATCTGTGGACTAGGAACAAATATCCAAAACAATTTTTAAAGAAAATCAAAACGGAGATAGGGGAGTATTTGCATCTATCTTTAGATCCTCGTGTATGTCATGCCTTTCACAACAAAGGCTTTTGCTTTTATTTTGTAAGGTCAACAGGAAGTGCTCAGTTCTTATTATGCTACTTGACAAACAGGGAACTTTAGAAATATTTCCCGTTGTTTTGGTAAAGGACTTAACATTTCCAAGACATGGATAAACAGGACATTTGTGACGCGTTCCAAAACTGCAGAGAGAGATTGGAGAGGGAGAGGCGGCGGACCCAGCGCGGATTTGTTCGCTCCTCCTTTTTTCGCAGGTAAACAAAGTCTACACACTGTGAAAGTGTCCCGCGAAGGAAAACCAGAAAAGCCAAAAGAGCCCGTATAAGGGGACTCTCATTCTACTGTGACAGCTTTAGGTGGAGGAGTGCATGTGAGTCGTGGCTCTGACGGCTCTGTTCTGTGATGCGTAAAGACGCACGAGGGGCCCGCAGCCAAATTGGTAAAACTGTGCCGTTACCGTGTGTGTAGAAAGTTCAGAGACAGGGCAGATGAGATCCAGTCTGCCCAGTCTCTATATCTCATTTAAGTGGCTGAACGCGTTTGAACTCACGGTGTAATATTATTGGCAGACTACTGTTTTGTGCGTAAGGTGAAAGAGCGCACCTCTTCTCCTTCCTGGTACCGGCAAATCATTTAACGAAACGCAGTACCGGACCGTACCGGCTTACTTTCACCCCTGATTGTGAGGCGTAATAACACCTGGAGTACTTCAACATCCACACAGTAATATCGTAGTACACATCAGCTCATCTAAGCTACGATAAGAACATATCTCAGTATGGAAAAACGGTGGCCTGTTCCTTTTAAAAATGAGCCCAAAAAAAGTCAAAGACAAGAAAAATCTGTCTAGTTCCATTGGCAATAAAATAGTCCAAACCTGCTAAAAGTCGGGACAAATTCCGATAATTCAATCACTTTTAAGTCATTTTTTAAGATTCTTGAATAATTATTTGGGTCATTGTTACTTCTACTTGAGTAAAAATATTTTAGAGAAACATCGCAGATCTACGCTTAGATCAAGAAGAACCCACCTCACAACAAGAAGTGCTCATATTCAGCCAAATGCTTGGATGCCGCTTCACAGTGCAGATGGACAATGACCCAAAGCTACTGCCAAAGCCACCAAAGAGCTTTTTAAGGCAAAGAAGTGAAATGTTATTCAATGGCCAAGTCAATCACCTGACATGAATCCAATTGAGCTGCATTTCACTTGCTGAAGACCAAACTGAAGGGAACATGCCCCAAGAACAAGCAGGAACTGAAGACATTTACAGTAGAGGCCTGGCAGAGCATCACCAGGGATGAAACCCAGCATCTGGCGACGTCTGTGCCTTCTAGACTTCAGGCTGTCATTGACTGCAAAAGATTTGTAACCAAATATTAAAATATAAAAGGTTGATCCATAATTGTTGCTTTGTCCCATTACTTATGGTCCCTTGAAAAGTGGGAAGTGTAATTCTAAACCATTCATCTGATTTTGGTTGTAAATAGCCTCAAATTAAAGCTGAAAGTCTGCAGTTTAACTACATGTTTTTTGTGTGTGTTTAATTTCAAATATGCTGTGGTGGTTTATAGAGCCCAAAACATAAGAAATGAGTCGATGTCCCAATATTTATGGACCTGACTGTATCTCAGTATGTAAAATGGTGGCCTATTCCTTTAAATATGCATATGTTGTTTGTATTTCATCCCTTCAACTCTAGAAATATATTTTTTATAACTTATGTTTGTATTTTCTCCGAATTTTTCTCACAACCGAAACATAAAATGACTACATAAACACTACTTTTTATTTGTACTTGAGTAAAATTGTATTAAAGTAAGTAACGTTAGTCTTAGTTGAGTAAATATTTTGGCTACTCTACCACTACTGCTTAAAATGCTGTTCCACCTGCTGATGTCACAAGTTGCTGGAGCGGTGTTTCTCATTCTGATCATTTCAGCCCAAAATGAGGTTTATTTAGGTTTGGGCGACAGCGGTGCAGATGGTAGAGTGGGTTGTCTCATAACCAGATGGAGGACAGTTTGAATCCCGCAAGTGCACACTGCCGTTGTGTCCTTTGGCAAGACACTGTGAATGGGTGAGTGGTTCTCCATGCACTATACTTTTGTAAGCAACATCAACCTGTCCATGGACTGCGGGTCTTTTGTGAATTGTCCCTGATCAAATACATTTAATTCAAATTCAAACAAAGCACTTCATGCCTAATTTATCATTTAACTCAACAAGAACCTCTAGGGCCAACAATAATATTGTGAGGGCCTTTCCTTCCACTCATATTTCCTCCCACTTTTGGGTCTTTGAGTCACGCTTTAGTCACCAGACAGTTTCACTGGGGCGATGGTGGCGCAGTTGGTAGAGCGGGTTGTCTAATAATCGGAAGGTCAGGGATTCAAATCCCAGCTCACAAAGACGCACACTGCCGTTGTGTCCTTGGGCCAGACACTTCACTTCACCCACCTTGCCTCCAGTGTCTGCATAAACTGGTGTATGAATGAGAGAGTGAATGGGTGAGTGGTTCCTTGCTGTATAATGCCTAATGAAGGTACAAAAGCGCTATATAAGTTGAGTTGAGTTAATTTACCATTTATCTGAAAACACATTAGGAAAAAACTTAGAAATGTTTAGAACAGCCTCAATGCTGTTGACCAGTCTCAATAATAGTTAGTTAGTTAATTATCCCCTCCTGGAACCGCCACCTTAACGTGGTGGAGGGGTTTGAGCCTGAATGATCCTGGAGCTCTGTTGTCGGGGGCTTGGTGCCCCTGGTAGGGTCTCCCATGGCAAACAGGTCCTAGGTGACGGGTCAGACAAAGAGCGGTTCAGAGGCCCCTTATGAGAGACCAACAGGCCCGGTTAGAACCATGAGGCCGTCCTTCTGTGGACTCACCACCTGCAGGAGGAGCCATAGGGGTTGGTGCATTGTGATTTGGGCAGCTCCAACGGCTACCCCCACGACCCGGCAATGGAAAAGTGGAAGAAGATGGATGGATGTCTGGAGTTGTTACTTATGTTAACATAACCGAGAGCTCAAGTACCACGCATGAAATATTTCACCTTTCAAGTGCTAACAGGCGTGAGTAGCGGGACAGAAATGGTCCCGGGCTAGTCCTTTAAGAGTTCCTCACAGCCAAACAATCAATGCAGAGTGAAATAATCTTATAGCAGAGTGATTAAGACAATGGAGGCTCAGTGGTTAGAGCGTTCATCCATGAATCCAATGGTCAACCCAGGTTCCGAGGGCCCATTGAGGAGATTGGCAGCAGTACTCCAATCAGTCTGCCCCAGGGCAACTGTGGCTACAATAGTTGTGGGAGAAAGGACAATTCACTGATTCAGGGCAGGTACATTCATAAAAAAAAAAACAGTTCCAAGAAAATGAAATAAAAACACTTCAAATGTGTACGCTAAAAAGGATAAACAGGTACAGTATCGACATTCAAAAAGGAGAAGGAACTAAAACATATTTTGATCTCCCCCTTCATCATAATGCCCATCATTTATTCTAATGCACACTAACTTCACATCTTATGAAATGATGACATCCCTCTCTGGCTGGTGAAATGAGACATTACCATAATAATGGCAGTGTAATGCCATTAATAGATCTTAATGCAGTGTTAAAGGTGATGTATCCTTTCCCTCCTCACTCACATGTGGGTGGTCAAATGGCTACATCACTTGGCTGCGTGCTAATGACACAGCACATTATTAACCACAGTGCTGATGAGTTTGGGGAAAATATGCAACACGAGCACTTTGTTCATGTACTAAAGACAAGGGAGACTGACCAAACCACAACATACACTCTCTCGGGCTTTAGCATACACTATATATTATTCTGTAAATAAACCACTTTTTAAAGGCTGTGTCTTCATAAATCTGGTATTCTCACACTCTGGGGACGCCATATATCCATCCATAATAATATATTGTATTGCACTTTACAAGCCTGTATTACCAAGTTTCTCAAAGCGCTACATCGTCGTCATTATTCATTCACTCCATACTCGGTGGTGGGAAGTTACTATTGTAGCAACAGCTGTCCTGCGGTAAACTGGATGACATCCAGCCATCCATTCATCCATCTTCTTCCACTTGTCCGTTGCCGGCCCCTACGGTTCCTCCCGCAGGTGGTGGGTCCACAGAAGGACGGCCTCATGGTTCTAACTGGTCCTGTTGGTCTCTCATAAGGGGCTTCTGAACCACTCTTTGTCTGACCCGTTACCTAGGACCTGTTTGCCATGGGAGACCCTACCAGGGGCACGAAGCCCCCGACAACAGAGCTCCAGGATCATTCGGGTGCTCAAACCCCTCCACCACGTTAAGGTTCAGGAGGGGTCTGGGACGCCATCTCCATTTAACGTAGCACCATTATTCAGAAGGAACTTAAAATGGATATCTACATTTTTATACTCAATACTACAGTATGTCAACACTACGAATACTAGGGTTAGCGCTCGTGCTTCACAGCTAGAAGGTCCTGGGTTCAATCCCAGGTGTTGATGGAGGGCAGAGAGTCAGCGACAGTCTGTTCGCAGCGCCTCACCCTCGGCCCTCCCTCTTTCTGATCACGAACAGTGTGAAGGGCAGATCGGTTACAGCAGTGATGCAGGTAACATAAGGCACGCTCCCCACTCCGAGTTTATTGTGTTACAACAATCTATCACTGTGTATCTTTACCTGGTTATGCAAGTTAAAAATGTGCATGCAGTGCTTCTAAAGCGGTAGTGTTTAAGCAAATGTAATTAGTTTATTGATCATCAAAGTTAGGCTAGAGTTTAAGCACCACATTAAGCAAATAACTTAATGAGACGTCCTACTTACAGAATACTAATTTTAACATGAGCAGCACAGTAGTTATGTACATTTCATGCCCAAGTGAGTCTCTGTGGTTTAGTCTGAAGCGACTGCAGCTTCAGCTGCAAACCTCTATTAATTTCTGTTTTATTATAGCAGCCTGATTCTAAAATACACATTTATTTACTGTTGGTTAAATAAAGACTACACTGAATTGCCCTTCAATAATAAAACTGTTAATGTGGAAATAAAAAAAATAAAAAAACAACAACATTTGATAGCGGCATATTCTATTGCTCTGAAATATAGCTCTGTAGCTTTTGAACACTTGAATAAATGTTTGTTCTGTGATAAATTATCTTCTTTACCCATGATACAGAATACTGTGTTTAGATAAGCCTGAGTGTAGATTATTAAATAATAAAATAACATTCGGAACATTCCCATGTGCTGTTTCAAACAGGAATACTTTAACGCTATACTTACTGACCCCATTGTATTTGTAATTTTGCTCACACTTTTGTGAGCTCTAAACATGTTAAAATGCACCAAAACAAAGAAAATATAAAAGGACCAGTTGAAAACATTATGCATGATTTAAAATGCACCAGAAAGCATGAAATCTCACCCATTTCCCAAAAAATCTTCCATGATTTTTTTTTTTTTCGGTCCCTAATCCAAACCGGCATTCACTCCTGACGTCTTAAGTTCTGTTACTACAGGAGGAGCAAATACAGTAAGAGAAAAAGTTGATAACCTGCATCAATGTAGTGGATTTCAGTTTGCCTGACTCTGCCATACTATTCCTTTTCCATTCCATAGAGGGAAGTTAGTCTGGTCATGGAGCATTTGGAGAAGTTTGAACGGGCGGGCCTAACGCGCATTGTCAATGAAATAAACCAATCAGCAATTAATGGACGTGACGACAGTTGTAGTCCAACTCACAAAATATGAACTGAATATAAACTGACGAGAACGTGGAGGCAAAATCCTTGATTAGTTTTGGATAGTAACTTCTGCACGTGTCACTGTTGAACTACACCATAGAGGTGCAGCGAGTGACGTAACCTTGTCAATTCTCTGTGACGGTCGTGATTGGTTCGGCCTCAGCCGCCAATCAGCCACTTGTTTACCGTGTATGTCCAGACCCACCTTCTTTCATACAGAAAAGAAGTGGGTGTGGTTTACCAGGCTAAATATCAGCAGGGATATGAGTTGAAAAATATTTTGAGTCAGATGGACAATTTTGTTTTAAGTCCTAACAAAAGGTGAGTCCTCTAGCCAGGTGTTACTGACCATTAGCCTGGTTCCACATCTGGAGATGGGTCCCCGAGCGCCGGCCTACACTGCCACTTGAATGAGACCAAAATGCTAAAGATCAGAACAATAGGAAATTGGCTTGTTGCATGTTGGGGGTTCGCTAGTTCCTCTGACCTGAAGTTGTGAGCGCTAGCACTTCCTGTCCGTAGCAATTTCCATTAACATCTTATCCCCCACCTGAACCAAGCATGTTTACTCCAGTCGAGAAGATTTTCATTTGTGTAAAGCCGAACTGGAGAAAATGTGCTCGGTTAAGGCGGGGTTTAAGAGGTTAAGATTAGTTTATAACCCGCTCGAATAAGCTTATTTTTTAATGATTCTGTAGTGGACAGTGAGTTCCTGGTAGATGAACTTCCTGTAGGATGTAAATATTTCAGTGGAGGAGACGCCTGTGTTAAGACTGTGAGAGAGTTTGTCTTGAAGCTAAAGGCTAAAGGTGCGTACAGACCAAACGCTGACACGCCACCAACTTCCATGTTAACCCTATGTAGACGTGCTTCGACGCGCGTCGAAATGTAAGCAAAGATGTCCGCGCGTATGAAGCGTTCCAAATGCGAGCAGATGAGGATTAACGCGCGTCAAAACCAGTGAGAACAGAGCGGTACAGAGCAGGGATGCCACGCCCACTGCTTCATGCACTCAAGTAATCACAATCTACACGTGCGTTCATTTACGCCTTGTTAACCAATCAGGGACTGGGCTCAAATAGTGAGCACAAGCGTCACCTGTTACCTGCAGCAGTGGCGCAAAGAGAGCATTCGCAATATATGCCTTTCATAGAGGCGCCGAAAGGACGGGGCGCCAATAGTGATGTGTCGGTCGCGAACGATCCGGCTCTTTTGAACGAGTCTTTACAGTGAACGATATGAACAGGTTCGCGGAGTTTTTTAAAATGTATTCCTCTTTGGGGGAGGGGCGTCACTTTAGTTGTGCATGCTTATTTTGCGAAACAAAAGTCACTGCTGGAGTGGGGCGGAGAGAGGAGTGTAGGATTGGCAGAGGGACTGTCATCTCCACCCCCCACGAGGAGCTCAAAGTGAGCATAAGGCAACAAGTTTGAGAAATAAATGTCCTAATGAAATAAAAAACACGGTTACAGAGGAGATCGCGTTGAAGCAAAAACCTCTTTCACTTGCGTTGTTTTCTCCCCTCTTGCGCGAGGGAGAGGAGGAAAAGTTACATGAATGAAAAAATTGCTTTTAATCGGGCCGTGTGATTGTTTTTTGTGATAACAAACTCCATAGAGGGAAATGTCGATGTTATATTGTGTGAAATAGTGACATTTTCGTTAAAATAAAGTCAATTCAGAGGGTATTTATTTGAGTTGATCATCGCGGTTTGCGCTCGGCCTGAGTTGTATGACACGCCTCCTAATTATGACCCTTGCAAAACTTCACGCGCCAGCAAACAGGCGTTTCTCGCGAGTGTGAAGTGGCCATGTTTGGCGTCCAACCAGAGGCTGAAGGAGCGTGGACGCACGTTTGGTCTGAACGCACCTTTAGATTCATTTCATGCGTTATAAAAATAGAAATGTTGACCAATCTGCATAAAAACAAAACTCTTGCCTATAGTTTTAATGTTATATAGGTATTTATTATTTTTTATTGTTTTTATTGCATGTTAGCCTTTAGCTTCAATACAAACTATCTGACCTTTATAAACACAGGCGTCTCCTCCACTGAACTATTTACATCCTACATCAAGTTTTTAACACGCAGTAAGTGATCCTCTACCAGGAACTCACTGTCCACCTTTTTTCGAGAGGGTCTGAGCTAATCTCCATAGGAAATGAATACGGACAGGAAGTGCTGGTGCTCACAACTTAAGGTCAGGGGCACTAGCATAGCCATATCATGCAACAAGCCAATTGTGGAAGAAACGATAAAAATATTTACAGAGTAGAACAGTCAAAGAAATATAAATATATATACTGTATTTCATTTACGTAAAGTGCATTTACCGATTATAATATTGACAAAAGAGACATAATATGCATTTTTGTATGTTTTGTGATCATCTGTTACACACACATTATTAAACACTTTAAACATTGTAGGCAGTATTGACCTAAAACGACTTGAATTGATTCAGACCTGACCTTAAGTAAACGTCACCAAAACATGACGGAAACACATGAAGGTGAATAAAGCAGAGTTTTGTAGCTATGGTGTTGTTTCTGAGACATGTAACATTATTGTCACAGTCAGGTTTAGTGGATTTATATGACATTATATATTACTGCAGCTTTTAGGCTCTCAATACACTTTACATGACCCAAATGGAACCACTGTGGTAAAAAAAAGTCAGTGGCCCGGGGCAGATCAACAGACAGGTAACGAGCAGTGAAGAGTAGGGCCGTTATTTATTTCATCTGTTAGTTTATTTAGTTGGGAGAGGGCATGTTAATGAACACACATGGGACTCAAGCATGTATACACCAGAACATGCAAACTGCACAGAAAGGCCCCGCCCGGGGATCGAACCCCAGACCTTCAAGCTGTGAAGCACAGACGCTATCCGTTGCGCCACTAAACCCAGCTGAGAGTTGGGTCGTTGAGACTCATACCTTTTTTATTTTTTTATTTTTTATTATTATTTTCATTTTATTTTATTTATTTTTGCTACACATAACTTACATTCAACTACATCCTGTGTAGTACACAAGACCAAACATTCTGTATACACAGGGGGGACAGGGGGAATGTACCTCTTGCACATTCCCCTTGTGTATGTCCCCCCCTTGTGAATGTGTGGGTGTGTCTAGGTGTGAGGGTGAGTGCATGTAGGACACAATAGATATGTACATAATATGTAGGACATACAGTTGGAAGGACTTCAGGAATTTCAAGGATTTCAGCAGTTTCAAGGTTTCAACAGTTTCAAGGATTTCAGGAGCTTCAAGTACTAAGCAATTTCAACAGTTTTTACAGTTTCTGCAACAATATAGGGATTTTTTGCAATTACAACACAATTATGCAACTAAATAGGGATTTTCACAATGACAGCAATATAATACAACTTTATATGGAATTTTGCATGTAAAGCAGTATTATGCAACTAAATAGGGATTTTCACAATAAAAGCAGTATCATACAACTAAATGGGGATTTTCACAATAAAAGCACTATAATACAACTAAATTGGGATTGTCACAATAAAAGCAGTATAATACAACTTAATAGGGATTTTCACAATAAAAGCACTATTATACAACTTAATAGGGATTTTCACAATAAAAGCAGTATCATACAACTAAATGGGGATTTTCACAATAAAAGCACTATAATACAACTAAATAGGGATGTTCACAATAAAAGCAGTATAATACAACTTAATAGGGATTTTCACAATAAAAGCACTATAATACAACTAAATAGGGATTTTCACAATAAAAGCACTATAATACAACTAAATGGGATTTTCAACACTTTCAATTACATTTTCAAGGATTTCAACAGTTTCAAGGATTTCAGGAGTTTCAAGGATTTCAGGAGTTTCAAAGATGTATCAAGTATTTTAACAGTTTCAAGGCCTTTTCAAGGATTTCAAGGAATTTTCAGCTAATTTCCGCATTAGATCTGTCAATCGCAATGGCTTCAGCAACAGTTTCTAGTTTAATATTAAAACAATGTATATAAAAAGATTAAGAGCCTTGAGAAGGAAGACGAAGAGTGGGAGGAAAGGTACTGTTTGCCATGCTACTTGATCACCTTTCTCAAGTTAAATCTTTACTTATTTTCTTCATTTTTATCTTATTTCATTTTTCCATTATTTTCGTTTTTTGTTTTGGAGACCATGTGACAAGGCTCTAGTTGTGACAACTGAGGCAACCGTCTGACCCTAGAAGGAGCTGAGGCTGATAAAAACAAAGGTTATTCACCAACAGGCTGAGGAAAACAGATTTTGTTTTGTTTTGCAAGATATTATTAAAAGCATAGTATACTGGAAAGCGCCCTGGGCACTTTCTGGCTGTTGTAAGGCGCTATACAAATAACATTTGATTGATTGATTGATTGATTGATTGATTGATTGATTGATTGAAGCATAAATTCATTCTAGTTAGTGTGGGGGTTGTTCACATGATAGGCTTTTTAAATGGGTTTATGTGGTATATCTTGGCACAAGGAAGCATTTGGTAAAAAACATAATTTACTGGGAAACATAGACGATCTTCTTAGAATGTCAACACCAACACTTAATCAGCACAAAAAAGTGTTTTGTGGTTAGTTCTTTTTGTCAGCAAATAGATTACGTCTACAAAAACTAGGCAACAATTGTATGTTAACAAAATGAAAAGTGAAAAATACTCTCTGAGTGTACCATGTGTGTGTGATTGCAGTGAGCTGCAGATAAACTCCCAGGGTAAACAGTCACAGTCACAGTCACTGTTTACCCTGGGAGTTTATCTGCCTGTCCCAGTCCCTCCCGTCGGGAAAGACACTTTTGTAACAGCCCTCTTAATAGGCGTGGGATTACATGCATTAGTTACCAAATTCATGCTCAATTTCTTGATATATGCATGTTCCGACAAATCTGAATCTCATTTTATTTTTTTGTGCTCTCTTCAACAAAACAAGTCCAGTTCTGTAACTGTTAACAATGTGTGAATGCCGTCTAGTTTGAACTGTCAGACATCAGAGTTATGTGGAATTTGACGGGACACTGAAATGGGACTTGCTGATTTCCTGTGTTGAGCGGCTTGTTAACATGATCCAAAAGAAACACTGTTGTCACTGTCAATGCATTTACAATATTAGCAAAGTAAGGCCAATTTATCTAAGAAGTGAGACCAGAGAAAGGCTCGAAATCAATGCAACGTAAAGAGAACACCCCAATTACAGAGAGGGTATGCTTCACTCCCAAGGCTTTCAACCTTTTGGTACAATACTATGTCTGACCACTCTTCAGAACCAGGTGCAGAGACCTCAAAATCATGAAGCTTTGATATTCAACAGGAACTGAATAAATTCCATTTTCTAAATTATCAACTCAAATGACAGTCAGCATAATTTTCAAGTCTTCTTGAAATCTGTTAGAGGATAATGCAACTCAATATATTTCAATACATTTAAAGGTTGTAATTACAGTTTTTCTCCATTGGTTTGGCTCATTTCTTGAAACAGAAATTACATTCTCAAAAAACATGGACAAGTCTCCAAACCACTTTGCAATTGTTCACAACAGAATTGAATTTCTCATTAATTTCATCAAATTGCAAATGCCTAAATCCATGTCTCAGTGTCTCAGTACATCTTGCAAATGGTTAAGTACATGTCTCAATGTCTCAGTACATCTTGCAAATGGTTAAGTACATGTCTCAATGTCTCAGTACATCTTGCAAATGGTTAAGTACATGTCTCAATGTCTCAGTACATCTTGCAAATGGTTAAGTACATGTAGCCCGCAATTAGCACAATTTCCAAGTGAATAGATCTTGTTGATCTAAACTGATTGTTGATTCTCAGTCTAATGGTTGTTCGCTCCAAAACGTGTCAGCGTCATTTCATTGTATAAGTCATCACATGCACAATAGTCTGTTCAATTGTCAAAATTAGTCATGAGTTTATCTCCTTTTATGCCCATAGCAGCTAATGATGCAGAGGTATTCTTTAAAGCATGACATGGTGCATAGTCATGTATGAAGATGATTTTGTTAGGGAAAGCATGGTTCTTCTTTTTGTACCATGAAAGAAAGTGCTCAGTCAGAAACTACACATATTTTTCAACGGTCATTTTCACACCTTCAGGGAGCCTAACGGGGTCGACCAGCTCTCTCCCGATGATTCCAGGCCAAAACATGACTCCGCCCCCTCCTTACTGATGTCACAGCCTTGTTGGGACATGGTGGCCATTCACCAACCATCCACTACTCCATCCATCTGACCATCCAGGGTTACACGGCACTAATCAGTGAACAAGACTGTTTGAAAATGAGTCTTCATGTATTTGAGCCACTGCAGCCGTTTCTGCTCGTCAGCTTCAATGAACAGTTTAGCGGAGGCCGGATAGACGGTTTATGCACAACTGCAGCCTCTGGAGGGTCCTACACCTTCATGTTCGGGAGACTCCAGAGGCACCAGCAGCTTAAAATACCTGTTTGCAGCTTTGTAGCAGCTTTTCTCTTAATCTGATGTATTTGTCTGGCAGAAACCGTCCTCATTGTGCCTTTATCTGCACAAACACATGTGTGCTCTGAATCACCACAAATCTCTTAACAGTACGATGATTATGCTTGAGCTTTTATAAAATATAAAATATGAAAGGTTTTCATACCTAGACCACGGCATTCAACTATTTCACGCTTTTCATCAGTAGAGAGATCCTTTTTCTTTCCCATATTGCTTGAAAATGGTGGCCTGCTTAATAATGTGGAACGTCCTTCTTCAGTAGTTTTTCCCTTAACTGGGCTTAACGTGACAAACTAATAATCACAGGTGTCTGAGATTGATGTCAGTGATTCAAAGAGCCTTGGCACACAATGCCATCCATTAGTTTAATTGAAAAAGAAAAAAAAACATTTATTTGACCTTTATGACACTGAAATACAATTTGCATAATAATTTGGAGAGCAGTGTATGTCTGCCTGGGCATTTGCCCGAACACTACATTGTCGTGTTTATTGATTTGTTTCATTGTCTTAATGTTTTTTTTGCAGTTCTGTGATGCAACTCCTGTTATGATATTGGGCTATACAAAACGATTGATTGATTGATTGATTGATTGATTGATTGATTGATTGATTGATTGAGCACTGAAGGCAGTCAGTACTCCAGTTTCTCCTACCTCCTAAAACATGCTGGTTAGGTTGGATCACAATGGCAGCGCGCAGAGTCGCAGAGGCTCAGGACTAACCCAACACCTGAACTTTGCAATTTAGTTGTACTATGACAAATAAAGCATTCACTAACTTGCTCTTAAACTTAAAGAGCAACTAAACACCAAATCCACGTTTTTGCTGATAAACTGTCTCAATGGGTGTTGAATAGATTATATCCCATCGAATATGTTGACATTTTGTGCAAACTTGTTCAAAATCCCACTTTTATGTCTAAAACATGGTTAACGCCCTCTTCAGGTCCAACAGTATATACTACATTTGAATTTTGCGGTTGACCGGTGACTGAGCCACGTTACTTCACGGATCCGGGGAACGTCATCTGCCCTTGGTTCTGCCTCTATGCTCCCGCCCACACACGCCTCTGATGTAGCACATAGGAAATGTGCAGCGAAGTAATCAATGTATATAGTGCTAAATCAATTTAAATGCTTGACATAAATGATTACTTTGAGACTTCAGAGACTTTGTAGAAATGTAGTGGAGTAACACCTTAGTATAGTGCAGATTCTGATAAACCAAAATAAAGTACAAGATAGTAAATTAACTTGACACTGACGACCTGTGGAGCTGTAGAAGCCTACTATATTCATGACTGACTTTTTAATGTTTTTTTTTTTTGCCTCTTTCAGACTACAGCTGGCTTAAATGAGAAGTTTTTGGTTAAAACCTAATAATCAAATGAAACTACAGACATTGCGTGTTTTTATGTGTAAATGCGGCACATAAGCTTCATAAACAAACTGTAGGGCAGTTGCAACCCCAAAATGTGAAGATTTCCGCAATTATTAATACGAAAAAAAAAGTGTTGTGATGTTGAACATCCTCTCTCCGGCATAACATGCTATTATCAGTGTAAAGCTTTTGTGAAAGCTCGCACAATGAGAAGACATGTCCCCTACCAGATTGGCCTGGGATGTGACCCTTCCACGGTCGTACTCGTATTCTACATTTCACATGAGGCAAAGCGGCTGAGAGCTGAGACACGAAACCTCCTCCAGAGTTTTCTGCGAGGCCTGGTGTCAGACAATACAATGTGCGTTGTGTAAAAGAAATGTACGTCCGATACAAACGTACCGCCGTTTTGTCGCTGTGTAAATTGCACCTCAGAGTCAGCCCCGCACTGATTAGAGAAAGCCCTGATTAGAGACGGGAGCAGTGTACAGCTGTGGAGGGGACAGCAATGAGAGATCTTGGGGAAGAAGGTGAGGCTCAGAGGGAGGACGGGGAAGACATGTGTCTCTGTGGTGTTGCAAGAGAGAAGGGCTGCTCTCTGTATTTCTGTTAGTAACAGCTGCAACTTAATCAAGTTCATACGCATTCAGCAAATTAAACAAATGCATTTAGATTTTGTATTTTATTGAAATACTTAAACACTTAAATTGAACGCACTTTGTTTGAAAATGCCAAAGCTTCATTTCTGGCTACGCCCGTGTTTCAAAGGTGGGCGGGACTGTGTTGAAATATGAGCCGTCTGATGGTGCATGTTTGTAAAAGGCTATCCCGATCTTAGCTCCATTAAGACTCTTTGGGATGTGCTGGATTATTCATTCATTAATTCATGATATGAAATAGTTTACTTTTTATTTCCTACGCAGCCTGAACATATCCAGGGTCATTGACATAAACCTAAACAGCTCTTTGGAGAAATCACACTATAGTCATTGAAGACAGTTGAAGTACTCTGCACATGTAGTGAGTGAGCTGAAATGTGAGTTGAGAGTGGAGTATTTGCATTTGTGTTTGCTCCAGGACCAGCCTGGTTTTGTCTTACCTGCCACACCCAATGTGGGTGTGTTTTTTCCAGAGAACTGGTTAGAACACTCGTGTCGTGATAAACATGGCAGGGCCAAAAGCTGGTTACAGTTCCCAACAGGGTCAGGGTCTGTGTGGAAAAAGACACACAAAAATAGCTATAATAAAATATAATAATAATAATGCATTGGTTTTATATAGCGCTTTTCTGGACACTCAAAAACACTTTACATTGCATTATTCATTAATTTCATACTGGGTGGTGTTAAGGTACTATTGTAGCCACTGCTGCCCTTTGGTAGACTGACGGAAGCTGCCAATCTGCGCCATTGGCCCCTCCGTTGGGGTCGGCCCATTAGTCCGACGCTCCATTAGTCCATAAGGGTCCCATTGAGTAGGGGTTGAAAAATAAAATTAAGCAAGAGTCCACTGACCTTGAGGTTAGGGCCAGTGGTTGTATATGGCTCACTAATCCACAACACAACTGAGTTAGAAGTATGGTAGAGATTTCGGACTAATGGCATGGCACCCCCTCCGAACACCACCACCAGTCACTCACTACATTCACCCAGGCTTCCTGGTGTTTCCAAACGGTCTCCCAACGAGGCCCTTCCTGCTTAGCTGCGAGATCTGACGGGATCATGCAGAGCAAAGGCAGTATGGCCTTATTTACAGTATACATACATTATAATATAATGATAATAATAATGATACATCAGGCTTTACATTACATTTCCCATTAACTCCATACCGTGTGGTAAGCTACCATTAAAGTCACAGTTGCCCAGGGAAAGACTGACGGAAACGTGGCTGCCAATCTGCACCAATCAGCTCTTCCCACTGTTCCAACCACTCAGTCACATTCATGCACAGGCCATGTGGGTGAATATACACTGTCAGTTGTACAGGATTATCATAGAATAAAGATTATTGAGCATTCATCTGTACTCTGTTGTTATACATGACTTGACAATAATTATGATCATTATAATCAATGATCATATTTATATTTATGATAATATCTATAGGTAACAGTACATTTGCTAGAATTAGCAAAGATTATTTTAGCCCTTGTGTTAACAAAATGCCCCCATCTGGAGTGTTTTGTTTCTGTATATTTCGATGCCTTACAAGGCCATAACATCTTCACATATTGATGGATTGTTTATCGTATTTTTCTTTTTTCTTGAAGGGATTTCCTTTAAAGAGACATGGAAGAGACATTTCATATATTATCATTGATATTTAACTTAGGTGCCAGTGTTTGCCATAAGCAAACAACAACTGTTGCATAATGGGAAGCATAATGGGTAATCACGCTTTAACAACTGGTTGAGTTTGGCTGACAGGGTTCTACAACTTTAAAAAGGTTGGATTATCTATTTCACACTATTAAAATTATATATATATATATAAAACTCTTCCTCACCCTCCGTGGCCGGTCTCTCTTTCCTCCAAGCTCGGGTCCTCTACCAGAGGCCTGGGAGCTTGAGGGTTCTGCGCAGTATCTTTGCTGTTCCTAGAACTGCACTTTTCTGGACCGAGATGTCTGATGTATTTCCTGGGATCTGCTGGAGCCACTCCTCCAGTTTGGGGGTCACTGCCCCGAGTGCCCCAACGACCACAGGCACCACTGATGCCTTCACTCTCCAGGCCTTCTCTAGCTCTTCTCTGAGCCCCTGGTATTTCTCTAGTTTCTCCTGTTCCTTTTTCCTGATGTTGAAATCATTTGGTATTGCTATGTCAACCACCACGGCTTTCCTCTGCCTTTTGCTTTTTGTTTTCAGTTCCATCCATGGCCTAGCACCTGTGTATTTATGTGAGACTCTGACCCCTCACCAGCCCAGCAGAGCTCTACGTTCTGCCCAACACCACCTGCTGGAGGTGCCCAGGTCACATTACAAAAAGTGGGGTGATCGGGCTTTTGCCGTGGCAGGTCCGAAACTCTGGAACTCGTTGCCGCTTGAGTTGCGTGCTGTTTCAGACCTGCCCCTGTTCAAAACAAAACTAAAGACTCACCTGTTTAAAAAGGCATTTGACACATAGTTCTGTGGCAACTGTTGTGAATGTGATAAATGGTCTGTTTTTAATTAAATTGTACTCCTTTTTAAATTGTATTTTTTATTGTGTGCAGCGCTTTGGTCAACTTTGGTTGTTGTAAGGCGCTTTAGAAATAAAACTTGATTGATTGAACTTGATTGTCCACCACCACAATGTCCGGTTGGTTCATTACCATTCTGTCCGTCTGTATCTGGAAGTCCCACAGGATCTTGGCTCGGTCATTCTCTACCACCTCTACCACACAACACAGACAGCTGTCATCTGCAGAAGTTCTCCGACGACTCCGCCATTGTGGGCTGTGTGTCTGAGGGGAACGACCTGGAGTACCGGTTGGTTATCATAGACTGTGGACTGGTGTGAGCGCAACCACCTGTGCTTGAACACCAATAAGACGAAGGAGATGGTGATCGACTTCAGGAGGAAGTCACTACCACACACACCGCTGAGCATTCAGGGGAAGGACATTGAGGAGGTGGACAGTTCACCTCAACAATAAACTGGACTGGTCCCACAACACCAACGCCCTGTACAAGAAGGGCCAAAGTCGCCTCCACCTTCTGAGGAGACTGAGGTCCTTCGGAGTGAGCAGGCCTCTGCTCAGGACTTTTTATGCCTCTGTGGTAGCCTCTGCTATCCACTACGCTACCGTGTGCTGGGCCCCGGGCAGCACAGAGCGGGACAAGAACAGACTGAACAAGCTGGTCAGGAGGGCCAGCTCCGTCCTGGGCTGCCCCCTGGACTCTGTGGAGGAGGTGAGGGACAGGAGGTTATTAACCAAGCTCACCTCCATCATGGACAACACCTCCCACCCACTACACGGGACTGTAGAGGAGCTGAGCAGCTCTTTCAGAGGAAGACTGAGACACCCTCAGTGCAAGAAGGAGCGCTACTGCAAGGCCTTCATCCTCACTGCTGTCAGACTGTACAACACTACTGTAAAGTAACATGTGCAATAACCCCTTTGCAGAACACATGCAATAATCCCTGTATTTACATCACTTACCTGCGTCACTTTATCATCCACTTGCACTATGATGTAAACCTGCACTGCTAACACTGACTATACATTTATTTATTTTTTGTTATAGTCTGTTTACTTAATTATTTACTGTTTATACTTTTGTCCCCACAAAGTCCTTGGTAGTCATTGTATATAAGATACCACTATTTACTATTTAATAGTTTTTTGTTTTCTCACATTTCCTGCCTATTTGCACACCCTGAGTGTTTCTAAGAGCTGAATGTAACAAGTAAATTTCTCCATTGTGAGATCAATAGAGGCTAGCTTATCTTATCTTATCTTATCTTATCTGAGGGCTGTCTGTTCCCTGTATGGCCACAGCAGGAGCTTGGTTTGCATTTCCGGCAGTAAGTCAGACCTGTTCCCAGAACAGGTTGTATGGGTCTGCAATAGAGGCCAGGGGGAAGGGGTTAAAAGTGGGCTAAATTCATAATTACCTTATCTTTTCAAAAATGTAAAGGGCTTAGAAGATTAAAAAAAAGAAAAAAAGATCGGTTTTCTTGTCCGTCCATGGAGTGGATCTCTCCTTTTCTGGTTCTCCCCAAGGTTTCTGTTTTCTCCGTCTGGGTTTCGGAGTTTTCTTTGCTGTGTAGGAGAGTCTAAGGACGGGGGGCGCCCATGCGGGTCCTCACCACCTGCTTGGATTTGCATGATGGAACACTGCCAACATTGAAATTCAATGATAAAATCCTTACAAAATGAAAGGACAAAAAAAAAGCTCCCCATCTGCCACCATATTCTACAGCTGTTTGTGGAGATGAATAAGGAAGAACATTTGATATGGTGGATGTAGTTCTGAGTTATAGTAAAAATAACTGTCCCCTCTTCCGTATTTTCAACACTGATACCACTGTCCACGCCGCAACATGACTCAGCATCAACGCTCTGGCATGTTTAGCCTGAGCTTCCCTTTAGCTTTGAAACAAACGCAGAGAGAGTTGGCATCTGTGGCTCTTTTCTGGGAGTAGAACCTTTGAGATCAGCTCAGTTCAAAAAGTTGGACTGGCTTATTATTAAAAAGATTATTAAAGCCAAGCTGAAAATTCAAGATTGTCAGAAGGGGAGAATTGGGGCTAAATTCGGCCTCATTATCCTGCCGTGTGAACCAGGCTTTAGGGCATGTTAGCATGCTGTGAAGAACACACACACACTCAGTCACACACTGTGTGCAGGCTTTGAATTGTTGAGCACAGTTTTATGTTCGCTCTATGGCACAATAAAATCAATCAAATTCAGACTGCATGCTTTAGCATAGAAGAACTGATCAGCGTGAACAGAATGAGCTAAAAATGTATAAAAACTGTAGACCTTTGCCCCATGAGTTGCTTCACTGCTGACTGTTTATATGGACTTAACATTTGTTTTACTGTTTCATGTGCCATCGCTGGTTTCCAAACTGTTCCTGTTTGTCAAATCAGCATTATTTGTGTAGCCACTTCTGCTGTGATATTAGTCCGTGTGGTCACCACGGTCAACTGCTCTGAGGAAGCTGTTTGGATGGACTGCAAAACTGTCATATCTTTTTTCAAAGTAAGTCCAGTTGTGTTGATTCACCCTTTTTTTAGTTTAGGCCAATGGGTCTAAACAAAGCGTCGAGACCCACCTTTTCACCATGACAAGCTGCGACTCAAATAAGAATTGAATTTGTTATTTATAATGTAACACATGGTTATCCACCAAGAAAAGGTGGCTTCCCCGCTTCAGGTCGGTGGGGAGTCCTTGCCCCAAGTGGAGGAGTTCAAGTATGTCGGGGTCTTGTTCACGAGTGAGGGACAGATGGAGCGTGAGATCGATAGACGGATAAATGGATGGATGGATTTATAATGTAGAATATTGTATTTTCCCACATATTATTGTTCAATAAGCGTTGAATAAGCCTAAAAAAATGAAATTATGATAAAAACAACAGTCATTTGAATAGACTCAGGTAATGTTTCTAAACATTTTCAGTAGAATAATGTCCCACTGATGTCCCACTGAAAATGGTTCCGTGACCCACTTTTGGGTCCCAACCCACCGATTGAGAATCACTGTATTATACTTTACAAAAACCACTAGACTGGACATGACTCCTTAAAGAAAACCAGTCATGTTGAGAGCTATTACAAATAACTGATTCTGTTGTAAACAATTCCAATCTATTCCCAAATGTCCATTTCTCCTAAGCCTTCCCCGTGTTGTGTTTTCTCCACATAGCTCGTTGTCACGGGACAGATGTGAATCTCTCCATCTGAAGTGCATCGTGTGGTTCCGTCCCAGCTGCGGGAGAGTGGTCACTAACACTAATATTAGCATGTGAGGCGCGATTTAGCGCAAGCGCCAATAGGGGCTTGAGGTCTCGCCGCCCCCTTCACACCCAAATCCCAGTAAAAATAACTCCACCAAATCTTTCCCATGCACCGCCACATCCACTTCCTGTGCCCCCCTGCAGCCACACATGCACACTTCCTGTCAGGAGGAGAAGAGAAGAGCCTTCTTTTTCAGCACATCTTGACATTGGTATTTCAGTGACACTGCATTTGAATTAGAAAAAAAAGAATAATACTAATACTTCTACTACTAATAACAATAATAAATTATTAATTTATTATTAACAATAATAAATTATTGCGCTCACCCTGAGCGCACTGTGAGCAGGTCTACCTCTGCCCGTCCCCACTATGAGTGCGCTATATGAGCGGATTGGCTGATCTCTCACAGCTCTGGCTAACGGGCTACAACAGAAGTAGTTCACACGGACAGGGAAGGGAATGTAGCGCCGGATGAAGCAGAAATAGATGAAAATCTGTAGGGTTTGGGTTGAGACAGACTCCTGTTGTTTAGATGTTACAAAACAGCATCAGTCTATTACAAGTTACTGATGAACTGGCCATGTTTTTGATCGGCTACAAACAAGAAGTCTGTCTGAATCTTCAGAGGCCAGCTGCAGCAGCAGCCCAATAACCTCCGCTCAACAGGGTAAAACTAACGTAATAACTTTGAACACTATATTTCAGACACTTGTTTAAAAGTACGTAAATGTTACCATTACCATTAATGACTATTTTCATGGAGTCGGAGAATCTACAGCGGACTTTGACAGGGGTATTGTCAGGGGGAGAATTTCAGGAGGTGTGGCAATACTGTGGAGAAAAGCACTTGACAAATGCATAAAAGTTGTCAGATTGGGTGCTGATTGGTGCATTGGAGTACAGTTCACAAGTGACAATAAGGACTTTTTAATTTTGAATGTATATACCCCATATGAATGTAGACAGAACGAGGATGAATACTTAAATAAGCTTGCCTTTTTAAATTCTTTTGTTGAAAGTTGTCTCTCATCAAGTATCTATGTTGTAGGAGACATGAATGCTGACATAACTGATATGAATTCTCCATTTGGAAAATATATGGTTCAGTTCTGTGAAGATCATAATTATATTTTGTCAGTGACAGTTATACCTATATCAGTGAGGCATGGCATACTACATCGTGGCTAGACCATTGTATGAGTACATCTGATGCACATGCCTCCATTGGGTCTATGGATATACTGTATGACATGGTTACAGGGGACCATATACCCTTGTCATTCTCAATTAAAGTTGAGCAGTTGCCTGTGTTGTCTATGAGCAACAATACTATGTTCCAAGGAAAGCTGGACTGGTCTGACCTCACTAAGGAAGACTGTATGTCCTATTTCATTCAAACTGATAAGTGCTCTTGTTGAAAGTGGTAAACCCTATTGTAAACGGATGAAAAAAAATAATGCTAAACGGCCTGGGTGGAATAGATATGTAGCTGGGTATCACGAGCTGGCCCGTGAAGCTACAAGGGAGTGGGCCCAGGCTGGAAAACCTCGACAAGGTCCTGTGTTTGAAAACAAAAAGCTC
Organism: Neogobius melanostomus; assembly: GCA_007210695.1. Taxonomy (NCBI): domain Eukaryota; kingdom Metazoa; phylum Chordata; class Actinopteri; order Gobiiformes; family Gobiidae; genus Neogobius; species Neogobius melanostomus. The sequence continues at coordinate 240,994 of VHKM01000487.1, forward strand.
ACTAATGCTAGATACAAGTACGCCATTAGGTTTATCACAAAGAATGAGCGAAGCATAAGATCAGATTCATTGGCTGGGAAGCTCTTGACAAACAACGTTATGGATTTCTGGAAAGAAGTGCGCTCCCTTAACTGTAACAAGACAACTTTGCCCTGTACGGTGGATGGCATTTCTGGTCCAGATAATATAGTAGAGCACTGGAAACAGCATTACGCTGCTCTCTTCAACTGTATTCACACTGAACAATTGAATGTAGAGGCTACTGATATGGATGAATGTATGAGTGTCACGGCTCATGATGTGTATCAAGCCATAAAAAAGCTGTCAGACAATAAAACCTGTGGGGCTGATGGTATACAGTATATGCTGAACATCTGAAAAATGCCAGTGTTAGACTATCTCCCCTTCTGGCAATTTGCTTCACCAGCTGTATGACCCGTATTCTGCCTGATGCACTCCTTTCTATCACCCTGGTCCCAGTCATAAAGGACAAAGCGGGTAGAATGGGAAGCTCGGACAACTATGGGCCCATTGCCCTTGCCAACATTGTATCAAAGGTCCTGGAGAGAGTACTGTTGTGTAGATTACAGGATGTGATATACTCTGCAGATAACCAGTTTGCATATTTGCTTTAAAGGAAATCAGAAAGTATAGGGGTAAAAACTCATCTATGCTCATATGCTTTATTGATGCATCCAAGGCATTTGACCGTGTTAACCACCTAAAGCGGTTTATCAAAATGCGTCAGCGAGGAGTGCCGAAGTATATATTGAGAATCCTAGCCTACTGGTACGCCCACCAGGTGATGCAGGTGAGGTGGGGCAGTAGTGTGTCGGCTCCGTTTGGTGTTACCAATGGAGTGAGACAAGGTGGAATCCTTTCTCCTGTACTGTTTAGTCTGTATATGGATGAATTGTCACAGCTGTTGAATGTGTGTAGGACTGGCTGTATGATTGGGTCTACCCTTGTAAACCATCTCATGTATGCTGATGATGTTGTTGTATTTAGTCCGAGCAGTGCTGGTATGCAGGAACTTTTAAACGTGTGTTCCAAATATGGTGTGGATTATGACATTAAATATAATGTAAACAAGAGTGTCATAATGATTTGCAGAACAAGAGATGATAAGGTTTTGAATTTTCCTCCATTTAATTTGTGTGGGAATAATCTAACCTTGTGTAGAAAATATAAATATTTGGGACATTTTATCACTGATGATTTGGCAGATGACGATGACGTGCTCCGACAGTGCCGTATGATGTATGTGCAGGCTAACACACTTGTGCGCAGGTTTGGTCCGTGTACAAATGAAGTGAAAAGGACACTGTTTAATGCCTATTGTACCCCGCTATATACAGCACACTTGTGGTCAAACTATAAACGTTCGAGCATACGAAAACTTAACGTGGCATATAATGACTGTCTAAGAATTTTGTTGAAAAAACCTCGATGGGAAAGTGCCAGCCACTTATTTGTTTCTGCTGGCATTAGAACTTTTCATGCTGTTTTAAGGAACTTAATGTACAGATTTGTTTGTCGGCTCAACATCTGTAACAATATGATTATCATGAGCTTGACCAATTGCAGAGTCAGTGCCACACGCTACCAGTCTGAACTGTGGCGACACTGGTACAGTTGTCTGCTCTAAACTGTTGTGTGTTATTGTTTAGTTTGTTGTGTGTTTGTTTTGTTTTTTTAACTGGACCTCGTGTCTGCAATAAAGATTTGATGATTATATTTAGAGGATGCCAGGTAGGCTGAGTGCCAGCAGGAACCACAGTATTGACCCTTTGCAACCACGTGACCAGATCACGTGGGTTCACAGCGCCAGACGTCACAAGTGATCGGCAGCTGCATAGGATTGTATTGCACGCAGGGAAAAATCTTTTGCATCTGCATTGTTTTCTGTCGATGCAGCTGGTAATTAATGCCAAATTCAGTTGTTGGTGGAAGTAGGACACCTTATCGGAGCTCACTGGGCGCTGTATTTGCTGAAGTTTAAGATAGTTTACTTAAAAACTGTCAGACTTTCTCCCTCACTGGACTCTGTGCTCGCTTACAGTTGGACAAGTCATCTCACATCTCACAATGGTGAAAGTTAAGAGACTTACATTGTAATCAATACAAATGATTTTTCATCAACATTTATAAAGTGCCCTAACTCGACATTAGCACTAGCCAAACAGCAACAACTATGGTCAAGACCAAAGAGCTGTCGAAAGACACCACAAACAAAACTGTAGACCTGCACCAGGCTGGGAGGACTGAATCTGCAATTGGTAAGCAGCTTGGTGTGAAGAAATCAACTGTGGAAGCAATTATTAGAAAATGGAAGACATACAAGACCACTGATAATCTCCCTCGATCTGGGCCTCCACGCAAGATCTCACCCCGTGGGATCAAAATGATCACAAGAACAGTGAGCAAAAATCCCAGAACCACACCGGGGGGACCTAGTGAATGACCTGCAGAGAACTGGGACCAAAGTAACAAAGGCTACCGTGAGATGAACTTTTGTTTTTGACCAAATACTTATTTTCCACCATAATTTGCAAATAAATTCATAAAAAATCAGACAATGTGATTTTCTGGATTTTTTTTTCTCATTTTGTCTCTCATAGTTGAGGTTTACCTATGATGAAAATTACAGGCCTCTCTCATCTTTTTAAGTGGGAGAACTTGCACATTTATTGGCTGACTAAATACTTTTTTCCCCCACTGTACATCTATTTGGATGATTTGAAGTCATATTTATTTCAGTTTGCCTCGTAGTTGAAGACAATATAAGGTGAATAAAATAAATGCATACTAAGGCATGGAACCAGCTAAATTTGGAGAAATGAGAACATTTGAAAATTACAAACCACGGTGGATAATGTGAAGTCCTGAAAAGGTGTTTTCACACGTGTACACCTTAAATGGATCAAATAATTACTAGTCATTATTTAACTTTGTTAAAATGTTCACTCTTTGGACAAATCCTAAACAACATACAGTAACACAGACACATCCATCATTGTGAAATATAATAATACTGACATGTGAATTTGTAATTTCGGGTTAAATACCGTCAATCGTACTGAAGTTGCACTGATGGACTCATGAGGACTTCTTCCTGTGAAAGCTGCTGACCACTTTATGAAGAAGGATCTGGATTTGTCTTCTCCAATCCTGCTAAAACACAACAGATCCCATACAATAAAACTCTGTTATCTGAGTTACAAAGGACTCCAGTCTGTGTTTCATTTCAGATTTAATGATATTCATGTTTCATATGCAATTACAGTTCTTTGATACTTTGAATTGACTGAATATTGACGATACACACACATGGAAGTATTTGAAGACATCTGAGAGTGAGGGACATGCTATATCTGCTCAATATTGGAACAAAACCTATCACATTTTTTATGACAAGCATTGCAATTAGAGTTGTGATTTGTGTGTTAAAGTTAATGATGCAAATGAAAAAACAGCAGCGCACGCCTTCATCAGATCTTTTTTTTTCATGTATTGAACCTGTGAAATGAAATAGAATGATCTGATGAAGGCATTGCCGAAAAAGTTTTCTTTGATTAAAAAATATTGGACATCGGCTACTTGAGTGTGCAATGCTGCATTTTTGATTTGGGATGATTTTCCTCAACATCTGCACCTCCGAGACAACTTTTGGTGCGCGTTACTCCTCTTTTCTTACAGTGTAAATGTTAAACATTTTAGAGTTACAACATTAGAGAAATGACTGAGATATGAATTGCTAATGAGAACATGTTTGTAGAGGTTTGAACTTAACAGCTTTTAGACAGAATATAACCTTATGGAGGTTGGGGACTTTATTGTTAATATTGTATTGCCTAAATATTACAATTTTTGTAATCTGGTAATTGCAACCATTCAGCGATGGTCAGCAAGGAATAATTCATCTTCTGGAGAGTCCCCAGGAGTGTTTCCTGAAGACTGAGCGTCAGCAGAGGGCAGATGGTTTTCCGTCATCACTCTTCTGACCTGGTCAAATAAACCAGCTCGTCAGTCAGTAACAGTCATCCAAAAATGTCCATTCCAAGCCATGAGTATTACCGTAGTCTGCCTATCAGACAAGGTTACCAGCACTACAGTGCTCCAATAGTGTTCCTAATAATATATAATTACTTACTAATTAATAACTAATATATTAGACTTGTTACATGCAAAGTGACATATGTCAAGCCTTTATTTGTTATAATTTTGATGATTATGGCTTACAGTCCATTTTCAAAATATTCTAATTTTATGAGATTTTTAATTTGGGGTTTTTACAAGCTGGGCCATAATCATCAAAGTTATAACAAATAAAGGCTATACATATGTCACTTTGCATGTAATGAGTCTCTCATCTATTAGTTTCACAGTATAAGTTGAGTAATAGAAGTGCAGGTTTTCATTATATTCTAATTATATGACGAGCACCTGTATTATCATCTATTGCAGTTCCCAGCTTTATGGGCATGGAATTGTTACTATGCTATCCTTAAATCGAAACCTAAGAATGTGTCATGCACATGGACATAGAAAACGTGCACCAGATTAACAACAACAACAGTTGTTTTAGATTCGTTAGGACATTTTCATACATAGTGGGGTACAGTATTATCCTCATTTACTACTATATCTAAATTTGACTGATTATTCTGTTGCTTACATAAAAAGATCTTACCCTGTAAAAATTGTTCGCTGAAAATGCACAAGGGGCTGCCAGCTGATAACTATATCCACCGCAACCCAGTCTCTTCAGAAAAACGTACCCCAGGTACGCTTTTACAATATGTTTCCGAAGTTCTCCGAAATCTCCGACAACGTTTCTCTGCACTTTAACTAAAGCCTTGTTTTTACCTTTCGCTGTCTTCGTGGGGTGAGTTCTCCATTACACGTCCTACAAATGTGCAGCTACAGCTCTACCATGCTCTTATTTGAGTCCAAGATCCGAAAAATTCCTGCCGGGTTTTTGCGGAGCTTGTAGCGGGGGAAAGTGCCTCGTCTTCAGGCTAGCTTAGAGCCACAGCCCGCTGGAGTCCCGTGGAGGCTCGTCCCGCATCTTCCCGCTTCTTCCGTATAAGTCCTTTGGGTGAAAGTGATGCCAAGTGTCCACGATGATATAAATGTCCTTAGGTTTGCCTCACTCAGCCATTTAAGGTTAAAAACAAGCATTTATTGATCATAATTTTGACAGAGGCGCGTAATGACCAGCTGTTTTGATTGACATCCGCGTCAATCAATGACACGCGTTCAAAATTGTGACATCAGAATTCGGTGGTCAGAACACGTAAACCTGTACTCCTGATTGGCTGTGTCAATCAATTTTTGTATTGTAAAATATTCATATTAATCTTATTTAGTGAATTATTTAGTATGTTTTATTAAGTTATTAGTATTATGTGTTTGGGGACGTCTGGTGGATCCCTCTGTCAGTAGGGTCTTGAACTCCCACCTCCGGAAGAGCTTCACCCAGATTCCGAGGGAGGTTGTGGACATTGAGTCCGAGTGGACCATGTTCTCCTCCTCCATTGTTGATGCGGTTACCCGTAGTTGTGGCCGTAAGGTCTCCGGTGCCTGTCGTGGCGGCAATCCCCGAACCCGGTGGTGGCGCCCGGAAGGGATGCCGTCAAGCTGAAGAAGGAGTCCTACCTGGCCTTGTTGGCTTGTGGGACTCCGGAGGCAGCTGAGAGGTACCGGCAGGCCAAGCGTGCTGCAGCTCGTGCGGTCACAGAGGCAAAAACTCGGGTCTGGGAGGAGTTCGGAGAAGCCATGGAGGAGGACTATCGGTCGGCCTCGAAGAGATTCTGGCATCCGGCGCCTCAGGAGGGGAAGCAGTGCTTTACCAACACTGTTTACAGTGCGGGTGGGGAGCTGCTGACCTCGACTGGGGATGTGGTCGGCGGTGGAAGGAGTACTTCGAGGATCTCCTCAATCCCACTGTCACCTCTTCCGATGAGGAGGCAGAGGCTGGGGACTCGGAGGGGGCTCGCCCATCACCCAGGCTGAAGTCACCGAGGTGGTTAGAAAGCTCCTCGGTGGCAAGGCCCCGGGGTGGATGAGATTTGTCCCGAGTACCTTAAGTCTCTGGATGTTATAGGGCTGTCTTGGCTGACACGTCTCTGCAACATCACGTGGCGGTCGGGGACAGTGCCCCTGGATTGGTAGACCGGGGTGGTGGTCCCTCTCTTCAAGAAGGGGGATTGGAGAGTGTGCTCCAATTACACAGGGATCACACTTCTCAGCCTCCCTGGTAAGGTCTACTCCAGGGTGCTGGAGTGGAGGATCCGGCCGATAATCGAACCTTGGATCCAGGAGGAACAATGCGGTTTCCGTCCTGGTCGCGGCACACTGGACCAGCTCTATACCCTTCATCGGGTGCTCGAGGGTTTGTGGGAGTTCGCCCAACCAGCCCACATGTGCTTTGTGGATCTGGGGAAAGCGTTCGACCGTGTCCCTCGTGGTGCCCTGTGGGGGGTTCTCTGGGAGTATGGGGTCCAGAACAGCTGGAGGAGGTGTGCGTGGATCGGGAAGTCTGGGCATCTCTGCTGAGACTGCTGCCTCCGCGACCCGGCCCCGGATAAAGCGAAAGAAAATGGATGGATGGATGGATATTATGTTTTCTTTCCTTACAGGCTGTCCATGAAAAAATATATATTATTGAAACAAATAATATTATCTGGATTATAAGACTGAATGCATTTTTATGCGATGAATGTTTCTTAACATGAGTAAAATTAAGGATAAAACAATGGGATGGATACAGGAATATTTTAGGCTCCACAGTTTTGACGTCTGATGCTTCAGCCTGAAGAGACTCTGCTATGGATGCAGGTGTGAAGTGGGCACATGTCTTCATCGTCTAATATGCATAATATAGTACAAATGCAATTCATAACAGTTCTTGCTTATGTTTGGACATGATCAATATAAAATATAGACAAATTACTATATGTATATCCAACGTAAAGAAAAGTAAAAATAATTGTATTTAAATTATGGATGCAAAAATGAGCAAAGTCCAGCACCTTGTCCTCTGTCAATAAAGCTCAGGTGTATAATGCCACATGTGTCAGAATAGACTGTTTCTGCAGGTGACAGTAGCACAGTATATTTCATAATGTAGCCTAAACAAACCCATCATATTTACAAACCTCTCATTGTGCATGAACCTTTTGGGGTATGCCAGTGTGATCACTTACAGTGATAGCAGCAGAGCAACCCAGAACTAAGGAACTTAGTTACAAGTTACAACTAGTTACAACTAAGGAAGATTGTTATTCATCATTTGAGTGTCTTTTCCTGAGTTTTCTCTATTCCATTGGATAAATCGTATAACCTTCACCTGTTGTGGTAAAGTCATTGACTTACTAGCTCAGTCTAACCCAATACATATAGTATATTGTATCAATAGCTTGTCTGTTCTGTGAGCTGTATCATTACACATGCATCCAATTTGGGGAATACAAATTCTTATTTTTTGTGGTGTAATGTGGGCAATACCTTTTGCTATAATGTGCTGCTCTTGGTTTGTTAGTGGGTGAAATGTGAGGATGTGAGAAATGTTTGTTCTGTGATATGTTGTTTTGATGCACAGAAATAATCTCTTCTGTTTGGAGACAATAAAGATGAATCTAATCTAATGAGCCCATGACCCATCAAAACTTGGATATCTGCCTACATCCAGTCGTCCAAAGTATGACCTGATCTGCTCTTTGCTCCAACACTTACATGAAGGAATATTGAATATATACCAAGAGATGGGTTATAAAAGATAAGATAAGATAAGATACGATAGCCTTTATTGATCTCACAATGGAGAAATGTAATTGTTACATTCAGCTCTTAGAAACACTCAGGGTGTGCAATATCTTATCTAGATCAGGTCATACTTTCGATATAAGATTTATCCAATGGAATGGAGTTAAAAACTCAAGAAAATACACTCACATGATGAATAACAATCTTCCTTAGTTGTAACTAGTTGTAACTTGTAACTAAGTTCCTTAGTTCTGGGTTGCTCTGCTGCTATCACCGTAAGTGATCACACTGACATACCCCAAAAGGTTCATGCACAATGAGAGGTTTGTAATTAAATGTGATGGGTTTGTTTAGGCTACATTATGAAATATACTGTGCTACTGTCACCTGCAGAAACAGTCTATTCTGACACATGTGGCATTATACACCTGAGCTTTATTGACAGAGGACAAGGCGCTGGACTTTGCTCATTTTTGCATCCATAATTTAAATACAATTATTTTTACATTTCTTTACATTGGATATACAGATTGTAATTTGTCTAGAGGCTTTTTTTTTACTTTATATTCTATTTTCAAATGTATATTTTATATTGATCATGTCCAAACATAAGCAAGAACTGTTATAAATTGCATTTGTACTATATTATGCATATTAGACGATGAAGACATGTGCCCACTTCACACCCGCATCCATAGCAGAGTCTCTTCAGGCTGAAGCATCAGACGTCAAAACTGTGGAGCCTAAAATATTCCTGTATCCATCCCATTGTTTTATCCTTCATTTTACTCATGTTAAGAAACATTCGTCACATAAAAATGCATTAAGTCTTATAATCCAGATAACATTTTTGTTTCAATAATATATATTTGTTCATGGACAGACTGTAAGGAAAGAAAACATAATACTAATAACTTAATAAAACATACTAGTAAATAAATAATTCACTAAATAAGACTAATATTAATATTTTACAATACAAAAATAGATTGACACAGCCAATCAGGAGTACAGGTTTACGTGTTCTGACCGCCTTCTTAGTGATGTCACAATTTTGAACGCGTGTCATTGGTTGTCGTGGGTGTCAATCAAAATAGCTGGTCATTACGCGCCTCTGTCAAAATTATGATCAATAAATCCTTGTTTTTAACCTTAAATGGCTGAGCGAGGCAAACCTAAGGACATTTATATCATCGTGGACGCTTGGCATCACTTTCACCCAAAGGACTATTACAGAAGAAGCGGGAAGATGCGGGACGAGCCTCCATGGGACTCCAGCGGGCTGTGGCGCTAAGCTAGCCTGAAGAGGAGGCCCTTTCTCCCGCTACAAGCTCCGCAAAAACCCGGCAGGAGTTTTTCGGATCATGGACTCAAACAAGAGCATGGCAGAGCTGTAGCTGCACATTTGTGGGACGTGTAATGGAGAACTCACCCCACGAAGACAGCGAAAGGTAAAAACAAGGCTTTAGTATAAGTATTTTTGCAGAGAAACGTTGTCGGAGATTTCAAAGAACTTCGGAAAACACTTGGCAAACTCTATAGGCTTCCGCGTGAACGTGCCATGTGTTATTTGAATGAATTTGTAAAACGTAAATAACCAACGTAATTTTGCAAAAATACGTATTACTGGTACGTAATTCCATATTGTAAAAGCGTACCTGGGGTACGTTTTTCTGATGAGACTGGGTTGATCCACCGCCGTCTTCAGCCTCCATCAACAGGTATAAGGCTATAAATAGGTCTCTCTCCCCACTAAGTTAGCGCAGCTGACTTTGCAGCGGACTATAACCATTTCTCCACTGAAATCGACGAAATATGAGCAGTATAAGTCAACTACATACTGAGTCATCAACGCCAGGGGCGTCAGTCAAGGCAAAGCGGGCGTTTTTCTGGAGGCATGATGTTACACTCAATGCGTCAATTTGGAAACTTGGTTTATTTATTAAGTTATTTTTCTTGGGAAAACTAACAATGTGTCTTTTTTGAGAGTTTACTGAAAGCACATTAATTTCTTGCTTTTCCCCAACACACAAATCAAATCAAACTTTATTTATAAAGCGCTTTTCATACAAAATGTAACACAAAGTGATTTACAATGCTTAAAAAATCATTAAAATAGTCCCCACCAGCAAATATACATAAATAACAACAACCCCCACCTCCCCCTACCCCACCCGCACACACAGACACACAGACACATATATATACATACAGACAGCCCAGTTGTTAAAAGTCTTAAGTAAAAAATTGACATAAAGTTGGGGACATAAGGCTGAGTACAGATGAACCGAAAGAGGAAACACCATCCAAGGAGCCGTCTGCACCAGGAGCAGCCCATCGGCCACAGCCACAGAGCGCCAACACAGGGCGCCCGGAGGAGGTGTAGGATAGACGTCCAACCTCCATCCAGGCACCCACAGGAGAGCGCCCGCACGGCCACAGCCAACCAGCACTCCCGGGGCAGAGGGCTCCCTCAGAGGAAACACTGGGAGAACATAAAAATAAAAGATAAATTAAAACAGCTAAAACTCGGCTAAAAGTGTGGAATTAAAAATAAATAAATAAAATAAAATACATTTTTATTTTATAAAATTGTTATTTTATAAAACACAGACAAGTCAGGCATTATTGATGGCATTGATATCAATAACATTTTATCAATTCCCATCCCTCTTCTTTGGTAGGTTCTTGAGTAGCCCAAGTTAAGTTGTAGTGTTGCCTACTAGCTTTCCTTAGCATTGTGCTAACAACAATACGCCAAAGAAAACTATGACGCAAAAGTGGTTAAAACATCACTTGTCTTTCACTCTCTTGAACTATTTCTCTGAACTGTGGTGCATGTGATAATGGTAGTAGAGATACGTAGAGGAGAAATGGTAAATGGACACATTTCTGTAGCCAACTTTAGACACTCAACTGGGGTTGTGTATGAAGGCAGGAGCAAAATAGCCATGTGTAGCCAATTGTATTACAGTGTTAGGGCCCCAAATCTGATATGCAAATGCTGCGTGAAAAAAGTTGCATAAATGAGTCGGCTACTGATCCACTTTTGCAACTGCTACTCGCTTTACACATGAGCAATCATGTATCACATGTTGTCATGGCGATGTGAAAACAGGAAGAAACCTCCCTCTCCTGGTACAACTTAATTTTTCACCTTTTTCTGCGACCGGCATTTGTGGTTTCTGTGTTCCACATTGTTTTTCTGGATACTTTTGTACGTCTTTGCCGTGTTTTTGTGGAGGTTTGGTGGATTTGTTTACTTTGAGAGTCCAAAATGGTCCTGAAGAAAGCAGCTTTATAAAGGTAAACAAAATGCTAGCTTTTCAGCTAAACCCATTTGAGACCCACAATTTCTTCTTCTGAGACACTGAAGAGGCACCAAGAGCCCCCACAGCTGCAGCACAGTGGAGGCGTCACAAGAGGATCTACAGGAAACAGCTGACCAGTGCAGGACACCACACTCTGAAACAGGAACAAACCCAGGAGGCGGTGCACCGTTTCAGAGGATCAGAGGAGACAGAGGGCAGCCAGCCAGGTTTCTTCTGAGTGCTACAGTTTCCCCGACCTCCAAGGTCATACGGGTCAGGTTGACACACAGTGGCAGCGCGGCTCAGCCACAGCAGCTCAGGACTAACACCCGAACACTATTTCGTTGTACGCTTGTACAATGACAATAAAGCACTTACTTACTTACTTACTTACTTACTAAATCAAGGAAAAACTCACCCACTCACACTCTCATTCATTCATTCACCAATGTCAGACGCCGTTTACACAGAAATAGTCTCAAGGAAAACACAGCAGTCTCTTAATCTGATTTTATATGAAACAAAACCACTGAAAGTGCACTGCACACCTTTGTCCGACAAATGGTCCTGTGTTACTAACGCACGCTTTTATATGAATTATATTATAAAGATTAAGGCACCAAAGTGCTGTTTACTGCTGGTTTAAACACATATCCAGAATACTCAATACAGTATCATAAAACAATTAAACACTGGACTAATTTAGCACATTAAAATACACCAACTCCTCATGAAAGGATACGCAGGCTGTGCACGGTGGTACAAAGCTTTACTGAATGGCAATAAGGCCACCACACTCTAGAACGGCTCCAACTAAAGCGTCAAAACACTAAAGTGAACGAGCTTTACTCCTTTACTGAATGCCAGAGGTGATGCATTCACTGACACAACCCAGTAGGAAAAACTACTGCATCGGCACAAACGTAAACTTTCTCTTGGTTACACCCCTTCCTTTTTAACTGCCATAAAAGCTCCACATGGGTATGGCCAGGTAAACCTTCAGTGGAACTCAACACTAAACTTTTTTTTTTTTTTCCTGCCGATAAACTTTTCCCTGTCCATTTGTTTGACACATTAGCCTAAACTAGAAATCGAGCCAAACAAACCTGCTGACATCATGGCACCACGGCGATCTGATAAGCGTCTCACTCAGACCCACAGAAGGAGAAGTGGGAAGTGCCATGTGCCAACAATACGTTCAAACAGCATCAATTTAGGGTGTCATTGGCACTTCAAGAAGCTAGTGCAAGTACCGTGGTGTGAAAACATAACACAGATCCGATCAGGGGCGTCGGACTGGGTGGGGGTAATGGGTAATGAGTACTCAGGGCCCAGAGCAGGGCGGGGGCCTTCAAAAGTGCTGCTGTAAAAGAGTTCTGTATTGCACTTTCTAAACTCCTCATACATTTTCTTTCTTTCTGGTTTATTTGGTCGGGACAGTGCATGTTAATGAACATACATGGGTCTCATGCATGTAAACAAGCCACACCGGATTGTAGCCTTGGGCTAATTTGCATCCGTCGTCCCCCATGCGCACTCTCAAACACACTCTCATTCATCCTGGCCGATTGTACATGTTTTTAGTGGTAGGGGAAACCGGAGTACCCGGAGGAAACCTACGCAGACACGGGGAGAACATGCAAATCTTTGGGGGTGCTTTGGCAATTGCTTTGGCAATTGCCAAAGCAATTGCCAAAGCACCCCCAAAGATTTTGGCCACTAAATCAAAGGAGCACTAGTTATCTCTAGAAACATTCCTCGGACGTTTCACTAGCAAGTACCATGCCACAACAAAGTGCTATTAAAGAGTTTAAATAGTCAAGATAGTGTGAACTGGTGAGACTGTGGGTGGGGGCTCCATCTCGATTATCCCAGCTCTTCAGGACCCCCCTCCAAGCAGGAGAATCAGTGCTGAAAGATAAAACAGACGTAAAGGGTGGGAGGGCGGCGTTTCGAACAGACAGGTATGAAGGCTGCCTGATGAGTATATATAGGCTCCTGGTTAATTAGAGGCGTGGTGAGGTGAAATGCAGGATTGGTTAGTGTTGCGCTTAACTATCGGACTCCAAAGCAGAGACTGATCCAGGAAGCAACTTTAATTGTTTATTAAACAAAACTCGGAGGCAGGCAATGATGGCAGGCAGGTGAGGCTGGGAGCTGGCTGACTGGAGCAGGACACCGGAAGGATCTGGGCAGATGGAAAACAGCAGGTAAGTATCTTGAGGTATGTAACAAAATGTCTTTCAAAAAATCCAGGTGCAGCGAAGAGCTACCGAACAGGACGGAATTATCTGGCAGTGTGGTGCTGAGACATCCAGGTATTTATACTGTGGTTGATTAGGTAATGATGTGCAGGTGTCTAGTCTCAGTCACCAGGAGGAGTCAGCCACGCCCCTGCCACACACTGCTCTGCTGCAAAAGAAAAAACAAAAGGGGGAGGGGGACAGCACACGAGCCAAATCATAACAGGTTAGTATGCAGAGGGTAATTGATTGAGGCGTGGTCCTGCTCCTGAACCTAGTCAATCATATTAACTCCATTTAACATGAAAGGGAGTGAGTAGGACAGGTTTAATTCCAACTAAAGGAAGGGGCATTGTCCGAGGCCCAGTGAGATGTTAATGCAGCCGTGCGTCCGAGCGCACGCTCGGCGACAGCAGGAGTCTAGCTGAGCCGGCTGAACCTGACTCCAGGGTCATTATTACAGTCGTTCACTAAATTTGATCAATGAGCTGAAGTTAGACTGATGTTATAAAGTCAGACACTGTTCCTCTGGCTCTGAACACAAATCAGAGGTTATTATTGTGCTCTTTTGATACAGCGACGTGAGCGCGGCTGAACCTAAAGCACAAGAACAGAGCGAGTCCTCCAGCAGCGAGACAAAGTGTGAACGAGGAAAATACGCACAAAAATACACAAAAAAGTTCACTTAAGTCATGAGCGCGTTGCCTTTCTTTCACGTCGTGGGCATCCGTCTGATAATCAGCTCAACTTTAACATTAACTGTGTAATAGCGTTCAGGTAGAAGCGGCTCTAGGATGCAGAGCGTGAGGGGAGATTACGACGTCAGAGCAGAGCCACACATTCACGAGGACCTGCTCCTCTGGCCACACGTCCTCCCGGGGTCGACATAAAACCGTCTCACGGAGGCTCCTCAGTGCGCGCTGGAGTTAAAGGCAGGTCCAGAGCGTCCTCCTCCTCCACACAGCACCTTCACCGCTCACGACGCCTTTGCAGCCCAAACACTGCGTTTACGTTTGCTCAGACGCAACAGAAAATTACGCATTTGCGGGTGCACGCGCCTTTATAATGTGTGTTATTGTAATATACAGATCACGCCAGTATGTATGTTTGCCATAAGTTTTATACATGCTGTTTGCGTCGTTACGCTGATAGATAACGTAAGCTGGAAGTGGGGGTTCGGGGATATTCATTGTGTTGTACTCAAGAATAAAGCGACCAAATGAGAAGCTCAGTGTATTGTTTAATGAATACAAAATATATGATCACATAAATATCACATTGGCGACGAGGATCCAGGTTAAGACGGCCGCACCGACGTTGTTCCCAGAGAGCGGAATATTACGTGCGGAAGAAAGTTAAGTGTGCTAGCTAGTTAGCTGCTAAACAGTCAACATGATGCTATCGCACGGCCCGGCGGTACCACCGTTCGATCCGGAAAATGAACCCGGCTCCATCGGACCGCGGTGGAACAAGTGGATTCAGAGATTTGAAAACTACACCACAGCCATAGGCTACACAACTACCCGGTGAGACTCTGGATGTTTATAATACCAGACTTCGCATGCTAGCTAAACACTGCGAGTTCGTTGATGTGGACAATGAAATAAAGTCACAGATCATTCAAAGCTGCACGTCCTCCAGGGTGCGTAAATACGGTCTGAGAGAGACGAATAAGACTTTGAAAGACCTCCTTGAATATGGCAGGACTCTTAAACTATCTGAATTGCAGTCAAAAGGAATTGAACAAGGTTCCAATCTCACTGCAGCAGTGAATCAAGTGCATAAACAACCTCAGCAGAAAACCTACAATAAGCGTCCTGGTGGCACCAGCGCCCGGTGCAGAAAGTGTAGCGGTGAGTGGCCACACACAAGCGAATGCCCTGCAAGAGGCAGACAGTGCAAAGCCTGTGGGAAGCAAAACCACTTCGCAAGACAGTGCAGGTCGAAACCACAACACATGGAGCAGAAAACAGAGACACGGACATACAAGAAAGGCTATAAGAAAAGAGTCAACCAAGTAGAAACACAAAGTGAACCAGCTCAGCGTGAGTCATCCTCAAGCAGTGATGAAAGTTATGCGTACACTGTTAAAAGCAATAGAGACGCTAAGCAGCCACTGACAAAAATCACACTGAATGGAGACACAGTGCCAGCTCTGATCGACTCCGGTGCTGCGGTAAACATAATCAGTGAAAAGACATACAACAACCTGAGTCACCAGCCCCGTCTCCTGCATACAGATCTCAGGATACTAGCCTATGGATCCAAGGACGCGCTGCCCATCCTAGGGAAGTTCATAGGCAGCGTACAAACGAGGGACAAGAACAAAACGGAGGGAACTTTCTATGTGATCAAAGGTGATGGCTGCTCTCTACTCAGCTATCCGACAGCTGATGAACTGGGATTGATTAAAATCATACACTCGATCGGGCCTCCTCCAATGAATCTCACTGTGGCAGATAAGCTTATAAACAGCTATCCTGAGCTGTTTGAGGGCATTGGTAAGCTCAAGGACTTTCAAGTCATGTTACACATTAACTCAGACATACAGTACAACCAACATGCCAGCCACACCACAGAGTCCCGTTCCATGTACGTGAAAAAGTCGAAGCTGAGTTACAGAAACTCGAGGCTGAAGACATCATCGAGAAAGTGACAGGGCCCACACCTTGGGTATCGCCCATCGTAACACCACCAAAGCCAAAGGATCCCGACAAGGTGCGCATATGTGTTGACATGCGACAAGCAAACACGGCTATCCAAAGAGAACGTCACCTGACTCCTACCATAGATGATGTTATTCATGAATTGAACGGAGCCACGGTATTCTCCAAACTAGATCTGACAGCGGGATACCATCAGCTTGAATTACACCCCGGCAGCAGATACATTACTACGTTCACAACACACCTAGGACTGAGAAGGTACAAGCGCCTCAATTTTGGCATCTCCTCTGCTGCGGAGGTGTTTCAAAACGCCATCTGTCAGACGCTTCAGGGCATCGCTGGAGTGAAAAACCTCAACGATGACATAATCATCTATGGGGAAACGCAGGCTAAGCACGACAAGAGCCTGACTGCCGTGTTCCAGCGACTAAAGGAATGTGGCCTGACGCTGAACCGGAAGAAGTGTGAGTTCAACAAGACGCGACTAGAATTCTTCGGGTTCGTGTTCTCCGGTGGTGGCATTTCAGCTGACCCAAAGAAAGTCGACAGCATACGCCAAGCCGACAAGCCCAAGGATGCAGCAGCAGTGAGAAGTCTCTTAGGGATGGCAAATTACTGCTCACGTTTTATTCCTGACTTCGCCACAGTCACAGAGCCACTAAGAAAGCTCACGAGAAAGAACGCTCCCTGGAATTGGGGTGTGGAACAGGACGCAGCGCTGAGCAAACTGAAAGAGAGCCTCACTAGTGACACGACAATGGCCTACTTCAACCCGAACATGGAAACCGAGCTCATTGTCGACGCCAGTCCGGTAGGACTAGGAGCAATACTTCTACAAAAGGACAAAGCAAAGAAACACATCATCGCATACGCAAGTCGAGCGCTCAGCGATGTTGAGCGGCGCTACTCCCAACAGAGCGTGAAGCGCTTGCCATCATATGGAGTTGTGAACATTTCCATCTCTACATCTACGGGAACGAGTTCACAATGGTGACGGATCATAAGCCACTAGAGCTCATATGGAACAATCCGAGGTCCAAGCCGCCAGCCCGGATCGAGCGATGGGGACTCCGACTGCAGCCGTACAACCTGAAGGTAGAATACAGAAAAGGGTCTGACAACCCGGCAGGCTACATGTCCCGTCACCCACTCCAAACACAGACGCACACCAAAAACACTCATGCAACAAAAGTAGCTGAAGAGTATGTAAACTTCATCATGCAGAACAACACACCAAAAGCAATGACTATGAAAAAATGAGTGTGAAACTCTCAAGGACGAAACGCTACAAAAGGTCAGTGCTCTCATACGCAACAATGCATGGCACACAGTCACAAAGGACACTATACTGAGACAATATGAGCATGTAAAACGTGAGCTTACAGTGTCAAACGAAAATGACATCATATTGAAGGGTTCCAGGATCGTCATTCCCTCCTCACTTGAGCACAGGGTCCTCCAGCTTGCGCATGAGGCACATCAGGGAATCACAAAGACAAAGGCCCTACTGAGAGAGAAGGTGTGGTTTCCACATATTGATCGACAAGCCGAGGCGATGGTGAGAAACTGTTTGGCATGTCAAGCCACTACACCTGAGTCACACAATGAACCTCTGCAGATGTCAGATCTCCCCGACACAGTCTGGCAAGACGTCAGTGCAGATTTCTACGGCCCACTGCCGACAGGTGAACACTTACTAGTTATTGTGGATGAATATTCCCGATACCCTGTAGTAGAGATCATGCACTCCACCTCTGCAAATTCAGTTATCCCGGTTATGGACAAGATCTTCTCGATGCTTGGCGTCCCCAGAACTGTGAAGACAGACAACGGGCCCCCTTCAATGGTGATCAGTTTGGCAAGTTTGCGGCCTACATGGGGTTCCGACATCGAAAGATCACGCCACTATGGCCTCAGGCAAACGCCACCGCAGAAAGGTTTATGAGAACGCTCGGAAAGTGCCTCCGCGTTGCCCACATGGAGAACATCCCCTGGAAGCAGTATCTCTACACATTCCTGCGTGAGTATCGTGCAACACCACACAGCACGACGGCATCTTCACCCACTGAGTTGCTGCTCAAGTGCAGGATACATACAAAGATGCCTTCAATAAACACACCCATTGGGTCGGACAAGGATCTTCGTAAGAGAGACCGCAAGGCCAAAGCAAAAAAGGAAGAAGTACGCGGACACTCGCCGACGCGCTACACCTCGCCATCTCCGGCCTGGTGACATGGTGTTGTGCGCTCAACCCAGGCACAACAAACTTACTGCAGCCTACAATCCCAAGCCGTACAGAGTGACCGCCGTCAAGGGCTCTATGGTCACAGCTGAGCGAAACGGACACCGTGTGACGAGAAACTCCTCCTTTTTCAAGAAGCTTGACCCTAGCCTACACGACACATCTGCGACAGATGAGGAGGATGACGAAGTCACCGCTGACACGGTCCCGGTGTTAGCGAGGTACGCCGACGGCCTCCACAACACCTCAGTGACTTTGATATAGCTTAAAATTTGCTGAATCTGAGAGAGTCGAAAAGAACAAAAACAAATTAGAGTTATCTTTATCTTTAAAAGGTTTATTTCATGTTATACGTTCTGAAATAACTTTTGGGAAAGCACCACTCATTTGACTTATCACAGTGTCTATTGTTGTTCAGACCAAGTGGATGTTTAGACTGGAGTATCCAGATAACCAGACGTGACAGAGAATGTTGAGTTAAAAAAAAGAAAAAAAAGAAATGATGTAATATCCAGATCACGCCAGTATGTATGTTTGCCATAAGTTTTATACATGCTGTTTGCGTCGTTACGCTGATAGATAACGTAGGCCGGAAGTGGGGGTTCGGGGATATTCATTGTGTTGTACTCAAGAATAAAGCGACCAAATGAGAAGCTCCGTGTATTGTTTAATGAATACAAAATATATGATCACATAAATATCACAGTTATGTTGTCTAATCGCCCCAAAAATGTCATGTTTTGTGAGCACTAGAGGTGGGAGACTCGAGTCAAATGACTTGACTCGAGTCAGACTCGAGTCGCAATTTTCGGGAATTGAGACTTACTTGACCAAAGCTCCAAAAAGACTTGACTTTTTGGAGACTTGACTTGCTGTTTGTGACTTGAGACTATTGGACTTGAGGCCAATGACTCTCAAGACTTGCTGTGACTTTATAGTTATTATTTATTTGAGTGACATCTACATCTACAGTATGTTTACATATGGTAATTAGCCACATGTTTTTTCAGCTTCCCGACAGAGCGCGTCTAATCAATACAGCGCAAAAAGGCAGGAGGAAATACGACGTGTTTCTTTGGAAGCATTAAAAGTTTTCTACAGTGAGTGAAGAGGTGAAGATTCATAGACATTTATTAAGGACAGGAAAACGATCGAAACAATGACTGAAGCTACGGCGCGTATATAGGCTCCTCCAGAACGACGATGCTAAGAGCTGGATTAATGACAGAAATCTTGGGGGCTTTTCGGTGTTTTAAAGCGTTCTCTTGAAAGTTACAGCATTTAGAGGCTATTTTCTGCAGCCACACAGAGCCCAGTGACAGCAGGACTAAAGGATGTGCGGAATCTACTTTGAGCAGGGGCGAATCCGAGTATACAGGGGCTGGGGCATTACAGGGGAACCACTGACTGAAAAACTGCCAGAAACTAACAAAAATAAAAAAATATTATTTTATATTTATCTTTCAGACTGCAGGGAAAAGCAGCTCATGTTTACAAGACTCTGTTTCCATTTTTTTTAAGTAGGCCCCCCGGGCCCCCTTCCTTAATATGCTGTCCCAGTAATTTTGTACATAGACTGGAGCATTTAAGATATATATATATTTTACATTTTGTGGCGATTAAAGAGTAACTAAAAAAAAAATCAAGTTTTTTTTACTGATAAACTGTGTCAATGGGTGTCTCATAGTGTTGTCTACTGGTCCCTGACATTATTGTGACATTATAGCGCAAACATGTGTAAAATCCTAACTTTGGCCTGAAAACGAATGGGTTGCGCCCCCTTCAGGGTAAACTCTGCTACTAAATTAGAATTTCCTGATTGACTGGAGACGTGTCCACAGCCTCCACAGAACGTCATAAGCCGCACCAGCTTATGAATAAAAAAATAAAGAGCATAAGGCTAAAAAATACCGCTATCTGACTCCCGGTCTTGTTGTAAAAAACAGATGAAATCAGAAGGGCACGTGTTCTCAGAAGGCTCTTTATTGAAGATAGTTGTTACATGTTATCTGTTCAGTTGCTTTGAAAAGTCTAACGAGAACTGTTTTTTCCCAAGTATTTCTTTGCCTGTTAGCTCCGCCTGCTCAATGCACATTCACATACATTTCAGCATACAAAGGGAAACCTGATATCCTTAAATGCTCATCCCCCTCTACATCAAAGCACATTCTTTAGCTTAGGTTAACATCTGGAAACCATATGTTAAACACAGATAACAGCCTCATCTGCCCATCTAAACAGGATGCCCCCCATACTCCCCCTCGAGCTCAGTGGCCTTTAACCTTTCTGGCTCCACTAGTCTGAAGGAGGAATCTAAGCCTTTACATACAGGCTAGCATATAATTTGTAAGGGGTAGCTAAAAGATACATTTTAATTATTGACAGTTTTCCCCTCTTGACTACTTTTTAAGTAGTCACCAAAAGAAAATGTTACTAAAGTTTAATACATTCAAAACTAAAAACTAAATCCTAAAATATTCAAAACTAAAAATTCAAAACACTATTTCTACTCATGAAATGTATCCATCTTCCACTTTCATCAACATAAACTTCACAATTGCGATTGTTTTTATTTCTTTTCACTTTTTTGTCGCTATTATTTGCAAAAGTCAATTAGCAGGTTAATATGGCAAAATCAAAACTAACAATTTTGTTATAATTTTTGGTTTAACAATTCAACTTAATTCAAACAAATTCATGGCCTGCTTGGAAGCCTGGAGTAAAAAGAATATATTGCGATGTCGGTGGTTGACAATGGAAGGTGGGCACATACGTAACAGTCAGTATTATTAGTAAGATGAGCAGTGTAGTTCACATCTCCCCATAACATGTTAGCTTGGTAATGATGAACTCTCTCTCTCCTCTCTCGATGTATCGTTTATGTCGAACTTCAGAATCTACATTTAACCAGTCTTCAAACAGTAATAAAGGAAACACAATTACAATAGACAAAATTGAAAAAAAACACATATCACCACCCAGGGCGAGCATCCCATTTTATGTAGACTAATTTTTGATTTGTCCATGATGACGTCAGCTTCTTCTGGTCACGTGCAGGTGTGTATGATGTGACCACGATCGTCTGTATGCCTAGAGCAGAGGTTATCAACACTTGCTCTTTAGTTGGTTCTAACAGTGTCTTTTGTACTCGGATGGTTGCTTCCTGTGAATTGTGATACCTTCAGTTCAACAGGTAGGTGAGGTGAATCTAGGGAGATTTTATGACGCCTTCACAGCAGTGGGCCTCGTCCACAGCGTGTGATATGGACTCTCCCCTCTTTTTGCCCTTGGAGCCCCAGGGGCAAAGACTGATGACATGTGGTTTCCATCATCAGTGCCAGATGTTGGAACAGCCATCTTCTTTGTCTTCCATGTTGATTGAAGAACTAGATACGGCCCAGTCTGGTATGGTTGGGTCCAGTTGTTACGTTTATGCACTTTAACATAAACCCAAGATCCTGGAGTAATGTCCATGTTCGGGTCAGGTGCTTTTTGAAGACCATAAGTCCTTTATCTGCACCGATGTGTTGGGAGGTGGTATTCGTCAAACAGCATTTGAAGTAAAGGGATTGGAGCCGCGATTTTTCCTTCATGGGTTCTCCAAATTCCCTCAGCGTCTCCCACAAGCATGTGTCTATTGTTATGGTTTGCTGCATCTTTAGTTGCCTTATCAGCTGCATGATTGCCCAGAGACACAGAGTCTCGGCCCTTGGTACGGACTTTGCATTTCATGATGGCTAGTTTTTTTGGCAATTGAACTGTATCAATAAGTTGTCTGACCCGTGATTCATGCTTTATAGGAAGTCCCGTTGTCAGCTTGAAACCATTCCTGATCCAGCCTGCAATGGATATTGTGACCGTCTTGTAAGCATAAACTGAGTCAGTGTAGATATTGACCTCGCAGCCTTCCAAAAGTTGTAAGGCGTGCAGCACTGCCATTTGCGTTGATTCTTCTTGTATTTGTTTTGCCTCCAGTATTTCATGCTGGTGTGTTGACAGTTGTTTGACTACAGCATGTGACGAAATTCCTTCTTTCGCTCTGTACGAGCAGCCATCACAGAATAAAGTCATTTCTGGATTGAGCAGTGGGGTTGTCTTCAGATCGGCTCTGATATACAGTTCAGTTTTGACTTTTTCTTCACACGTATGAGGTTTAAATTGTCCATGATTTGTATGTATAATCAACTGATGATTCTGCACAAGATGTGAGGTTTTCTTTATCGTCTTGGTCAAAGCTGCCAAGTAGCGTGCACATCCAGATTGTGCCTTTTCGTGGAGGTCAAGTTTGCAGGAGTAATGTTTCAGCACCCCCCTGGTTCCATGCTGCTTTACTTGGTCTCGTGTGAAGAACTGGGACATTCTATTGTTAATTGCGTTTGTTATTATTATGATTATATATAAAATAATGTTTAGATCCGCCATGCTTAGTTAAGGGGATTATATAGGTCTTAGTTAATTAATATTTGCTATATTTATTTAATTATTAGATTTATCGTTTAAATCACTATTAGTTATGAATATTAATATTTATATTGCCTCATGCATTTATTTATATTTTTATCAAATAAGGCGCTCTGTATTATCGTTGCTTTTAATATTCCTACTCCTACTCCTACTCCTACGCCTCCCTTGCCATGCTGCTCTTTGCAGCACCGCGGGGGAGAAGGGAGAAGTCGCACCAAGGGGAGAAGGGAAAGGGGCGGGGTTGACCGTGGCGTAGCTGGTCGGTAAGGGTTTAAACAGGCAAAGAAAAGCTTCGTCTCCTCGCCTGATTTTAATATGTATATATATATGTATTTTTTAATGGACGTCCAACTATATATAAAAAGATATGCAGCTGTGTGAATTAGTACAGCCTGCGTTTAATCAATTTTCTGAAAATATTTTTAAGCGTGCGATCAGAAAAAATATAATCGAATCAAAACTCCGCACGTATATTGGCCTTTTATTAAGTTCTTTGTTTACTTTTATCTCCGCGTGTAACAAAGAGAAGTCTTTTGACTACAAAAACTAACACGGTATTGTTTATATTTCTTTGTTTAATTTTATCTCCGCGTGTAACAAAGAGAAGTCTTCTGACTACAAAAACTACACGGTACAAATTATATGTTCTTTGATTAATTTTTCTCCTCGTATCTCAAAGAGTAATCTTATGATTATAGAAAAGACACGGATAACTTATTTATTACTTTGCTTACTTTTCTCTCCCGTGTAACAAAGAACTTGCCTTGTGGCTTTTAAGAAACTAAGACGGATAACTTATTTCTAATTTTAAAAAAAGCGTCCTATTTACAAAGCGTTTTTCCGTTTCTATTGTTTGTTTTTTGAGAATTATTTTACATAAAGTCCCAGTCCATCAAATCACATTTAATTTATTTTTAGACCAATCTTAGGCAGTTTAGAAAGGGGTGCCTTACCGCTCTTTGTGTGTACACTTGAAATCTTCTGGACTCGAAATTTTATGGAGACTTTTCGGATGATTTTTTCTTTCTGAGATTTGTCCTCCACACGTGCTCTTTGTTGCTTTGGCGCTGCTGTTCTCCTGCGGCGCGCTTGGTGCTGCTTCTGTTGTCCCGCTGCTGGCTTTGGAGCGCTTGATGAAAAAAGCAGTTCTTCAGCTTTCAATGCTCTTTGCGTTTCTAAAAAAAAACTTGGGTCGCTTTCGATCTCTGCCTTGCGCTTAAATCACGTCGCGGGCACCAAATTATGAATAAAAAAATAAAGAGCATAAGGCTAAAAAATACCGCTATCTGACTCCCGGTCTTGTTGTAAAAACAGATGAAATCAGAAGGGCACGTGTTCTCAGAAGGCTCTTTATTGAAGATAGTTGTTACATGTTATCTGTTCAGTTGCTTTGAAAAGTCTAACGAGAACTGTTTTTTCCCAAGTATTTCTTTGCCTGTTAGCTCCGCCTGCTCAATGCACATTCACATACATTTCAGCATACAAAGGGAAACCTTATATCCTTAAATGCTCATCCCCCTCTACATCAAAGCACATTCTTTAGCTTAGGTTAACATCTGGAAACCATATGTTAAACACAGATAACAGCCTCATCTGCCCATCTAAACAGGATGTCCCCCATACTCCCCCTCGAGCTCAGTGGCCTTTAACCTTTCTGGCTCCACTAGTCTGAAGGAGGAATCTAAGCCTTTACATACAGGCTAGCATATAATTTGTAAGGGGTAGCTAAAAGATACATTTTAATTATTGACAAGCTCCACACATCATCATCAGGTGCTGCCCATTGTCCTGCTTCAGTCACACCTGATTACGTGGGAGGGACTTGGTTATATACCACAGGAACCCCTGTACCTGTGGTATATAACCAAGTCCCTCCCACGTAATCAGTCTGCTGTGATTGTGCCAATGCAAAGGCCCACACACTCACGGGGCGGTGAGTGCCTCTTTCCTAAATTTAGCGCTAAATCTTGAGAAAGCACTTTATATTTTTAAGTAGATTAAACACATTTTGAAAAGAAGAAATAGGCTTAACGCTGACGTTTGCGACTTGAGGTGACTTGCCGGCTAAAGGAAAGACTTGACTTGACAAAAGCTATGACTTGACTTGACTTGACCCCATGACCAATTGACTTGGACTTGCTTGGGACTTGGACCGTCACGACTTGGACTTGACTCGAGACTTGCATTTAGTGACTTACTCCCACCTCTGGTGAGCACCCCCAAGAAAGATCTCAGCACCCCTAAGCACCCCTTGGGACAAATGTCTGGCGCCGCCACTGGTGCCGCCCCTTTAAAAAATTGCCACAAAAAAAAAAAGCCTTTCAGGCTTACAAGCAATTATTTAAAGGATCTGTATCATGCTATTTTAGCCATTCCAAAGTAAAGTATAGGCATATATATGATATATTGTACCTCTATCACTATGGAGTACTCATTTTTGAGAGAAATATAAGTATTTTTGGGGGGTATTTTCCCTACCCGGAAGATAAGACGCTTCGATTCAGTTAACTCCGCCCCTCTCTCTGCTCATTCCACATTTGCAGTATTATAAATATAAATATCGCTGCAAAAAGTGAAGTTACTTCACATAATGCAGTTATAAGGAGTTGACATGTGCAAAGCAGTTTCATAAATGGCTAACACACATGCTAACACACACGCTAACATGCGTTTTGATTGACTCACCGCTCAGTTTGGACTCCCATGAGATCGCGTTGGTTATAAAAGTTATAAAAGTTAATCCACTTTGATTCTGGCCAAGGTTCACCAAGCATCCATCAGGTTGGTTGATATAGTAGCTAGCTTAATCCCGGAAAGAAATTCCAACTTCTGGCGAGTGCACTCTTCTTTAGGAAGGTTGAATAGCCCTGTTCCTCTCGTAGCCAAACGCGCATCCGTGGCATTATCGGTAAGAAAAAAGAGCAGGCGGTGTCCAGAGTAGGTTAGAAAGAGCTCAGTCTTCAAAAACAACACTTATGCTCGGATCCATGGCTCCTCCAGCCGTGGGTGCGCTTGATTAGCGTCGTGGGACATCACAGACGCGTCGGAGGGTTGCTGTTTTTTTTTTTTTTTTTTTTTTTTTTAAAAAAAAAAGAAAAAAAAAGCCGTTTTATAAATAAAAATCAGGCCGTAAGGCATTACATTACAAACGTAGAGCACTTCCGTTCCGCTGTGACGACACAACTGAACAGCTCAGTCGTTTACCAGGAGAGGGTGGAGCAGCTGCTCAGAGAGCAGGATTCAGGAGGATTACTTAGAACTGCGTGAATGAAGCCAAAAACCGCTCTGGGGGTGTTTTTGATAAGGAAATAGCATAACAACATGGCTAAAAGCTCCAAAAAGTCGATTTTGCATGATATAGGACCTTTAACACAATTATACTGGGCCTGGATGTAACTTTCATGTGATAAATGAAGTTTCCCGTTACCTGTATTTACTGTCATAGACTGCTATCAGGCCAAAACAGTGAGAAAGCACACAGGTCAGGTTTTTTTTTTTCAGCCCGCGGTCCGCATTTGAAGCAGGTTCTATTCAAATTCAATTCAAATTCAAATTCACTTTATTTATCCGTTAGGAACTCATTTGCAGAGGAAGTGCCAGTACGGCCCAATAAAAACAGTAGGGGAGACCGGGTATGGTTGTAACATGGGGAGAGTTGTAACACCACCAATTCCACCACTCAGGGATAAGATAGGAGTCAAATGGAGATATCAGTGTTTACCCACTTCCTCCCTGATCCCACATGGTGGTTTTCAAGGTTATAAACAGGTTCATACAGATTCTACAGAGAAAAAAATGATTTTGAGGTAAGAAAGTACATTTTTTGACCAAGACTATATTTTGTTTAGTGCTTATACTATTGCACATAAAACCATATGACTTACATTAGATTAAATTGTAGTTTCTCAGGCAAAATGTGATGCACATTTCCCCTGCTCATTTCAAACCATTATCCTGATAGAGCTAGCTAAACAATGGCTGACAGGGGTGGGGATGGTTGTAACACAATCATCCCCTATTTACAACTAATAACACTTACTTGATTTTAATACTTTTACAGAATTCCTAAACAGTGGAAAAGAAAGACTGACAGATTTGTGCCAGCTAAAAGAAAAAAAAAACATCTAATGAGGTCAGAAAGAAGGGCAAGTCAGATCAGTTGCAAAGGCACATGTGATCTGCCGTGTAAAACTGAGCAGATACTGCAAAACACAGCAAAAGCTGAGAGACCAGGGTCCAGTGATCATCCCAGTGTAGGTTACTGAAGCATCAACAGAGTTTTCTCTGAGGTGCAGGAGGAAGTGTTGGCTGATTATTTGACTCAGACAGCAGACCTGTATTATGGACTGACTCCACCTGAGGTTAAGCATATGACAGGTTAGAGAGCGAGAGACATTGTTCTGGATTGTTCTTTTATTTAAATAAACCTCTATTTGAACATATCACATGACGTGGCCTCCGTTTTTATTTCTTTTGTCTAACTGTTACAACTTACCCCAGCATGTGTTACAACCTACCCGGTAGTGGGTAAGGACTTGGTTCTTTTGTATCACACGAGAACAGTTATTTGGATATGGCCAAAGCATACACTGGAGATAGAAGTCGTCTCAAAGAAAAGGCCTTTATTGCCGTTGTTCCTAGTTACAAAGCAGTATAACCAGCTGGTGACTTCAGAAAAGAGAAGAGATGAAGTCCAGACCCCGTCGACAGTTGTCTTTTATCCTAGTCTTGCACTCCTCTACGCAGAGAGGGTGACTGCCTACCAGTGAGTCAGTTGTTTGTGTCTATGTGTCAGTATATTATCTGTACTTCACGTTATGTTTAGAATGAGTATGGTGTCGACCGTTGTCTATCAGCCAATCTCACTGACATGGTCTTCTTGTTCTGTAGCGTGTGAGCAAAGCCTGCGTCAGGAGCCTGTTCAGATTGCGATACAATCCTTACAGTCCCCCTGTTACTTTACTCACCAAGAGTAAAGTATAATAATAAGTTCTAAAACTAAGCTATCTATATTAGCCTTAAATCTAAACTAACTAACTTTCAGCTTGTGTGGTGTGTGATCCTATGTGTAGTGACATTCCACCTTCACCTCCATAGCTAGGCGTGGCTTTAACGTGATGCTGACCCCTCCAAATCAGCTCTGCCACCCTTTCAGGTCCAGTGAATGCCAGCATGTAGCGTGTTTCTTTTTTGCAAAGCACATAGTGTATTATTTTCATTACTAAACATTGTGTACCTGTCAATAATCTAAATAAGCAAACCTACAACTATTTCTAGCAAAGCACAGCGTTAACATGTGTGATTAACTTTAGCAACATTGTGTATCAGTAATGTAGACCCTAAGCTCTCACGTCCCAGGTCTCCAGCCTCACGATCTCCATCTCCATCTCCCCAACACCTGTAACACAATTAGGGGAAAAAATTGAGGAAGTTACCCTACTCTCCCTCACTCCCATGTCTAACTTTGTTATTTTCCAATTGGCTCACCTGGTAATTTTTGAGGTTCGTGTCCTATACTTTTATTAACGTCTGTCTATGGCCTTTTTTAATTCAATTCAATTCAACACATTTTTTGTCAATTCTTATCAGAATCGAAACATTTATTTCTTTATGGACAATCCCCTTAACAGAAATTCGAGTCGAAGCCTTATTTGTTATTTTAACTAAATTAATAATTAATATAGTTCCCTTCTTTCCGAAATTTAATCCAAATGTGATTATTCCTCCTTTTTTTTTTGTACTATAAGCAAGAAACCACCATTAAACCCTCCTTTTTGACCTAAACAACCCTGCAATGAGCAGCACCCACAAAGCCTAAACTGAAAATACACCACCCGAGAAAACCAAGTATAAAATAAGCACTAAAAAATTAAAATATATAATCACAACGAAGAGGTTCTTACCATTCGAAATGGTCCAATATATATATATATATATTTTTTTAAAGTTTGTCCCACCTTGAGGTCTCTGACCACGTCCGTCATGCATGACCAATCCCGTGTGCTAAAACAGCAAAGTGCCTGAAAAAATGTTTAGGTAAACATGGTTCCTTATCAGGACCATACAAAACTCCGCTTTCCTTCCACAGTTTCACCTCCTCTGAACATGCAACAGTTTGCATCTTACAAAGTGAAAAAAAAACACACAAAAAAACACATCATCATTAGTTTCCAAACAGATGTTTGTGCAGGCGCAAAAGGCCTTCAGCAGTCTGTCCTGAAAAACGAGAAGACAGTGGGCCAAATACAACAGTGTCAAATTCACAACATACAGAACATACATATTTGGGTTTAATCAAAAGTACACTGATTAAAACATTTCCTCCAAGCGTCCATCTCCATCTGTGGAATTGGGAAAAAGTCAAGCAGGGTGCTCCCACTCTCTTCACACTGACATGTGAAAGTTCAATAAGCACAGCATTATAGCATAGCCAGCGAGCAGGTGTCAGATGCGAAGTTTTCTGCTCTAGCAAGATTATAGACACAGCGTGTGGCACAAGCAGAGTTAGAGAAGCGTAGCCTAAGAAGTCACGTGATGCAAGCTTTCTCAGCGGCAGCTACCACACGTGGCAGACAGGCAGGCCTGCTGCCACTGAATCAAGATTTGCGGACAAATAAGCTCTGGGGCGTCCCCCGATATCTTGCACCAGGAGAGAAACCATGAACCTCTCCTTTTCCATCCACAGTTTGTGTGAATGGCCTGTTTTGGTCTGGGACACTGTAAAGCTATTTTCCAGCTCCACAACTGCCTTTTCAGCCTCTGGCGTCCATTGTGGCCTCAACGATAAAATAATCTGTAATTAACTCACGGCAGTATGACGTCATCCCTAGAAATGACATCACCTGTTTCAAAGCCCATAAATAATCAGCTTCTTGTTTCGACTTGTCAAAAACCAGCAGCCGTCTCCATTGTTAAGAAACAGGGAGAGCTCTGACCCCTCCCTTCGCTACTTCCAAAGTCTCCAAGAAAGTCACGCGCGTAACACCATGCGCGCTGTAGAGGAGCACGGTACGCGCACGCGCTGCGAGACACACAAACAAACACCAGCTTCACCACTCATCCAGCCACTCAGACGCTCCCACACACACACACACACACATCAAGAGATTCCTCAACCTTGACCCACATCACAGCCTCGGGCATAGATTACGCTATGTTAGAGACACAGCTTGTGACGAGAAAAACCTTTTCCTGTTCACCTTTTTAACATACACTCAATGCTGCGCAGTGTCGATTCCAAAACAAATATTTTGACCCAATTTTGTCTTCACTACTGTCACATGTTTTCAAAACATGTGATGGATACAAACCAATATCAGTGTCATTGCTGTGAGGGCTCACGTGCCGTCTGTTTACATGCTGTAATCTGGGATGAGGCAGCTTTCAGTGGAAACACTTCTTCTCTTTTTGTGCAGAGATCGTGCACTGCTGTTGTTTGCAAAACATTCTCAGTTCCTCAGCAAATTTGCTTGGGCTGTTGTGTCTTCTCATCCAGTCTCCTTCCTTTATTTACTCCAGGACCCAGTCCTTGGTTCCTCGACAAGCGTTTCCTGTGCATTTTGGGATAAAACTTCACAGCAGAGTTTAGTATTCTTATGTATTCAATTATTTATTGGTGTTGCTTTTTCAACATTGTGTTGGCGCTTGGCCCTACAGTCAGAGGACATGACATTTTTGACCTGTGAGAACCTCATGGGCTGTTAATCCATGGGCCTCATCAGGGTGAGATCTCATTCCAGATAGCACGATAGTGCAGTTAGCCATTTAAGTTTAGTTTGTGCACATACCCCCTGTTGGACCCCGGCACCCTAGTGCTGTGGTAGATTGTGTGCATTAGGTAGAGTGTACAGTGTACCTTGCGCTCCCTGTTGCTGCGCCCCCTGCTGATTTACCCTGCCCCCCTGTCCAGGTTGATAGTATGTAAATGCCTGTGGCTGTTGGTTTGTGCCATTAAATACTGCTGTGGTTGAGGGCCTGCACCATTGGCATGTGCACCCCCTGTTGTTGTGGCTTTTGGGGGTAGGGACAGTTTCTGGAAAAATTGCCAACATTTTGGCAATTATAACATTTTATGACCCCGCCTGACATGGCCCTTGTACAGAAGCATACATCTGAGTAGCCAGGGTTTCCTCAATTTTAGCAACGTCAAAGGAAGTCTGTTTTTGTGTGACCATTTTTTCCTCAGCATTTATTTGTTTTTTTGCATTTTCTAGGTTTAACTTGGCTAATTGCAACTTCACTTCTCTAAGCTGTTTATCCTGTTTTTCGTTCCCCTCACACTTTCTGTGTCTGCTGTGACCCACCTTGGGCATACTTGTTCCAATAATTCATTATTAATGGCTGCATTCTCCCTCATTTCTTTCTCATCCATTTTGTAACACTTTTATTTTTATTTATTTTTTATTATTTTATTTAATTTTTAAATGTTTTTAAATTTTATTTTATTTTATTAAAAAACCAGGCCTCTCTCAACGTTCACGACCACTTGAACCCCTAGCCGGGTCCTCTCAACAGCCGCCGCAAGTTATAACAGTCCTCTTTGACCCCTGCGGATTTAACTTATCTAAAAGAGTCCTTGTAAGAAGGAACGGCAAACAACTTTTTTCCCCCTACTTTCTCTTGCCTTTAATCAGTGTATGTCAACAATTTAAACATAGGGATGTACCAAACCTTAAGAGTGAGGCCACTCAAATATAGGGAAAACACGCCAGAGCGTGGCAGAAATTTAGAAAAGGTTTTCTGCTTACCTTATTCTGAGCTCAGTTTCCCTTTGAGTGGTCTCGTCCTCAGGCTGCGGCTCCCACGTCTGCTACTGGTTGGTCTGTCCATGTTGTCTCGTTCAAAGCGCTGATGAGGGAAGAAAAAAAACCTAAAAAAATAATAATTATTATTCTCGTGAAGATATCCCGGGTTCGGCACCAATTGTAAGGACTTGGTTCTTTTGTATCACACGAGAACAGTTATTTGGATATGGCCAAAGCAAACACTGGAGATAGAAGTCGTCTCAAGAAAAGGCCTTTATTGCCGTTGTTCCTAGTTACAAAGCAGTATAACCAGCTGGTGACTTCAGAAGAAGAGAAGAGATGAAGTCCAGACCCCCGTCGACAGTTGTCTTTTATCCTAGTCTTGCACTCCTCTACGCAGAGAGGGTGACTGCCTACCAGTGAGTCAGTTGTTTGTGTCTATGTGTCAGTATATTATCTGTACTTCACGTTATGTTTAGAATGAGTATGGTGTCGACCGTTGTCTATCAGCCAATCTCACTGACATGGTCTTCTTGTTCTGTAGCGTGTGAGCAAAGCCTGCGTCAGGAGCCTGTTCAGATTGCGATACAATCCTTACAGTAGGTTGTAACAAAGGACCACCATGTATTTGACATCAACTCATGAGGTCTGTGATAATCTTGCAGAGGTTTGAATTGGTGCCATTTGTAGTTAACAAATGTGGGTACTTTGTATAAAGGTTTGAGAAGTCTAGCTCAAAAATTCAGTGAGTTACAGGTGCTGAAGCAAAAAGTGTTACAACCATACCCGGTCTCCCTACATCCACAGACATACAACACAATCAACATGTGCAATAAATACATTAAAACAATATGGCCTGTGTTAGACCAGGTCCACACAGTCATTTATTCAGCAGGCGGATGCAACAGTCAACTGAAGCATAACCCATCTAACTGAAGCATAACCCATCTAACTGAAGCATAACCCATCTAACTGAAGCATAACCCATCTAACCCGTTCTATCCCGAGTCGGCCCGCCCCGCAACGTTGTTACTATGTTTACAACCCGCCCCGCCCCCGCAACCATTAAAAAGTACGCGTTACAAATATGATCCGTATTAACAGTACCGGCGTGTCACCCTTCGCTCGCACGCTCTCTCTCTCTCTCCCTCTCCCTCCGCAAAGTGCTGTGCAGGAGGGAGCAGAGCAGG
The DNA here is from genome assembly GCA_007210695.1 of Neogobius melanostomus. Taxonomy (NCBI): domain Eukaryota; kingdom Metazoa; phylum Chordata; class Actinopteri; order Gobiiformes; family Gobiidae; genus Neogobius; species Neogobius melanostomus. The sequence continues at coordinate 273,624 of VHKM01000487.1, forward strand.
GGCGTGCTGGGACCTAATTTCAGCCTGGGAATTTGGAGAAGACCGGCTCGGAATTTTGGCTCCGTAATAGTTTGCTGGTCTCAAGTACAAGAGGTCGCTGGATCGAATACCACATTGACAATTTTCTAACAATTTCTCTTTTCACATGGGCCGCTGCACACACAGTCTGAGCCTGACACAAACCCACAATCAGCACAAGTTATGTAGATAAAAACATTTATTTGACCACTTTTCTACCTTTCACTGCCTTTTTGTCTCTTAACTCGCGCAGACACTTGTCTCCGCTGGATTGGACTGCACCAACTTGAACTAAAGCGGAGGGGTGTTCCACTTAAACACCCCTCTGAGTTAGTTCAATATGAAATGGTATCTCCCCGCCCAGTGCTTAATTTGATCCCCCGTTTGGGGGAATGCATTCCCCCAATTTCCAGTTTTTCAGGGTAAAGGATCCGGGAAATATTTGGAGGATCCGGCAAAGATTTGATGTGATATAATGGTGTTTAATGAGAGCGTTCCGGCAAATGTTTTGGCCTGTTCCCCGAATCCATCATATCAAACCAAAAGTGTTCCTGAAACTACTAATTTACAAATTAAGCACTGTCCCCGCCGCAAGAATGAAAAGTTCGATGCAAATATTTTTCAGATTTTCATTCATCAGTCGTTATTTTTATAGATTTCCATGACAATTACGCTTGTGTTACTTCATTTATATCTGGAACAGCAGCTCATGCTCCAGCTGCAGTCCAGTTAAAGCATTTAGGCCTGGAATAGTGAGTTATTATTTCATTATTTTATTCTGACGGCCCGGCCCAGAAGCACCGGAACCGAGTGGCCCACCGGGAAAAGTTCCGACTCTCCCTATGGCCAGCACGCCTCTGAAAATAGGAGACATGAGCTCCACAAAAGCGTTCTCTGGATCACAAGCTGCAACACGCTGCTTGTTTTATGAAAATCCCCCGCATATTTACTTCAATAACCTGCTCTTAGATGACGGAATAAGGTGTGACTGAATTCAATGAATGTGTACGGCGGCAAAGAGTGGCCGAGACCGGCATTTGTTTGACCCGCCCCAACCCGCCACGCGATCAAAGGAGAATTTCACGACCCGACTCAAAGGTCAGCCCGGGACCGTGGTGAAACCCGCAACCCTCGCATCACTATGCTCAAGCTATTTTCGTCAAATTAATTATGCAAATTAGCTGCGCGCATTTGCAGTCTTGTTCATTAAATGCGCAGCTTTAGAGACTCCTTTGAGGTGGTTCTATTGAAAATGTATGGGATGGCCCGTGCCAGACAAGCTTTTTTAGAACAAGAATTTAACAACATACAGTAGGAGGAAAAAGTAAGTACACCGTTTAGAGTTTCTCACACTTCTGGTTAGTCAGAATGAATAATCCATCTCTTCTTAAAGGGGCTGTGTGGAGTTTGGCAGTTTTGTACTCGCAATTGCCCCCTCAGGCCAAACGCGTAACTGCAGCCTCGATGATAAGCTCGTGCATGAGGCGCTCAGGCTTTATGAGCACCAGAAATAACAGTCCCGTCCTGGTCAATTTACAGATTTGCAGGCATGACTTCAACCAAGGTAAGAAACGTTACTGTTTTCTAAGATATTTAGACCAAATCAGTTTGAGTGTATGTTTCCAAGATAAAATACTTGAGCAAATGCAGCAAAGTGAATTGAGTGAAGAAGCCAAGTAATACATATAAACGAATAATTGACGTTTGAAGGAGAAAAAAAAAATACTCGTATACTTTGTATGCATATACACAGACCTAATTGAAATAATACAATATTTCCACTGGTAGAAATGCTACTAGGAAAAGCCAAAATCATCTCTTCAATTTCCTGGGCCCAAAGTTAGCATAGCTAACTCGTAAACTATATTGTAAACAGCACATGTCCACTTTTTGTAGTCGTTTCACTACTTATAAATCCGTGAACAGTCATGCTTATTTTGCGGCCAAGAAAAGCTAACATTAGCAGCATTATTTTTGCCATTGTAAATACAGCACCATCATGTTACTGCTCAAATGTTTTGTAGGTACAGCACAATTACTGTTATTACTGACACTACTAGTCTGCTACTAATACTACACAACTTCTCTGTAGGTATAAAACTATTAGATCAACTATTTTGGTAACTTCCAAATATGATTATTTTATGGCTTGTTTCAGTGAAGTTTGTACAACATGCACGGACAGTCGGACACCGTTGTTTTGAAACACTTTTCCCCCACGTATTTAGTCATAATTTCTTACCTTTCAAGCTAAAATAAGCTGCGGGTCGTTTGAGAGATTCTCTCAACATTTTCCGATGTTTACTCTGGTTCTTTGCCTACGCTGATCAGACTCCACTTTCGCCTTTTTGTCACACTCGAATAAACTCTTCTTTTCTTTTTGTTATTTGGGGTCTGGGCTAGCCTGGCTAACGCCAGACTAAAATCACAAGTGATATTTAGTCTGGGGACCACCAATTCATTTTCTCGTAGGAGAGGTGTGGTTTACGATTGTCCATAGCCGTTTATTGGGCGCTACGAATGTCTCTCATGCGTCTGCACGTAGCCATAGCCAATCGTATCATGGTATCAGATGACGTATGACGTACCTGCTGTAAACTTTTGAGCTAAACTATTTAGAACATGGTCTAAAGCTTGATCGAAAGATGGCATCGCATCTGCTGCTGTCATGTTGGATCCGTAAATATTTTTTATTTTTTTTATCCCTAAACAAACTACAAGCTTTATGTCAAATAGCGCGTCATCGTCTTACCGTCCCTCCTCGTTCTGTGATTGGTGCCCAAATCCATGGAAAAATGTCGGCCATGGTCCCCAGGCTGTTGTGAAGTTCGAAAAGATTTGAGCGCACACAGCAGTCTGGCGTTAGCCAGGCTAGGTCTGGGCTGGAGTTTCGATGGCGCTTGAAGCCGGTCTCCTCTTATTCTCCGCTAAATCCATCCTTCTGAAGTTACCACTCGCTCGGCAGCGTCAGTATAGAGGAGATACAGCTAACGCTACAGCTAACGCTACAGCTAACGCTACAGCTAACGCTACAGCTGAGCGTGAACGCGCATTACGCATTATGCTGTTTGCTTGTTCGACCCGAGCATAGACTATTTAAGTGACTTTACAGGCATATAGAGGCAATCGCGGTGAAAAGGCCAGGGCTCATTCTACTCACCAGGGCATTGCTGGAGCATGTATGAGGAAGACATTTTAAATTTGTATACATTTATTTGTGGTTAAACTTATGTATAGTCCCTTTAAGATAATACCACCCAAACATTTACATTTTATTATATTTTTATTGGCCATAACATGTAAACATTCACAGGAGAGCGTGGAATAAGTAAGTACACCGTCTGAATCTCACTGATGGTCCAAGATTCATCCTGATCGTTGTGAGCGTCTAATCTGCAACTACAGAACAGCAGTTATTGCAGCAAAAGAAGGATCAGCAGCTATTTAATACAAGGGTTCACTTACTTATTCCATACTTTTGTGAATGTCTCAGACTTTTCTGCAAAATATCTTGATAAACCTGTGAATACATTTTTCTATTGATGATATCGCGTTGTCCAGGCCCTGAGGCAACAAAACGCTGGTGAGGTCCCTATGCAAAAGGAGGTATGACAGTTAGCATTGAAGCTCCTTTCCCTACCTCCTTCCTAACTGACAGTCCTATTCGGAGGCTTCTTGTCAGTTGGATGGGAGACCGTTCAGTAACACCAGGAAGCCTAGCGAATGTAGTGAGTGAGTGAGTGGTTGGTGGTGGTGGCTGATGTGCGCAGACTGGTTGCCTCGCTTATCATCACCGAGTATGGAGTGAATGAATAATGCACCAAATTGTAAAGCGACTTTGAGCGTCTGGAAAAGCGCTATATAAGACTAATGCATTATTATTAGGCCCGAGAGCCTGACAGGGTCCGGGCCTGTTGTTATTGTACAGGCAGTGCGCGGAGCGCACTGACGAAAGACGTGCGCGTAGCGCACGTCCCAAAAAGAGCGCGGAGCACTCAAGAAACAGAGCGCGGAGCGCTCCCTATGCATCACACAGTAATAACGAGACTCCCGGCACACCGACCTGTCCGGTGATATAAGCGTGTGCCGCGAAAGCGGCACATTTGTTGCTGCTCGAAGAAAAAAAGGTGAAAACCACAGGCAAGGCGCAACATGGACAAGAGAGCAGTCGACCATGGCCACTCACCAGCACTCAAAACCCTAATACAGTGACTCAGGGCATCGAGGCCTATCCGATAATATAGGTCTTTGCCGCGAAAGCGGCATATTTGCTTCTGCTCACAAAAAAATACGAAAAAAAACCCATTGGGAAATATTGAAAAAGAATAGGTAAAAGACGAGCGCAACGCGCTCGTACTTGATTATAAACCCCACGGTTGGATTACTGGACGTGAGACCTTTCCGAATATATAAATATGCGCCGCCTAAGGCGGCGCTATATTGTTATTGTATGGGTTTTTCTTATTAGGCCCGAGAGCCTGGCAGGGTCCGGGCCTGTTGTTATTGTACAGGCAGTGCACTGACGAAAGACGTGCGCTACGCGCTACGCGCACGCGGAGCGCTCAAGAAACAGAGCGCGGAGCGCTCCCCATGCATTACACAGTAATAACGAGACTCCCGGCACACCGACCTGTCCGGTGATATAAGCGTGTGCCGCGAAAGCGGCACATTTGTTGCTGCTCGAATAAAAAAAAGTGAAAACCACAGGCAAGGCGCAACATGGACAAGAGAGCAGTCGATGACGAGCGCAACGCGCTCGTCATCTACCATGGCCACTCACCAGCACTCAAAACACTGCTAGAGTGACTCAGGGCATCGAGACCTATCCGATAACATAGGTCTTTGCCGCGAAAGCGGCATATTTGCTTCTGCTCGCACAAAAATACGAAAAAAAAAATCCATTGGGAAATATTGAGAAAGAAGAGGTAAATGCCTGTTGTTATTGTACAGACAGTGCGCGGAGCACTGAAGAAAGACGTGCGCGTAGCGCACGTCCCAAAAAGAGCGCGGAGCGCTCAAGAAACAGAGCGCGGAGCGCTCCCAATGCATTACACAGTAATAACGACACTCCTGGCACCCCGACCTGTCCGGTGATATAAGCGTGTGCCGCGAAAGCGGCACATTTGTTGCTGCTCGAAGAAAAAAAGGTGAAAACCACAGGCAAGGCGCAACATGGACAAGAAAGCAGTCGATGACGAGCGCAACGCGCTCGTCATCGACCATAGCCACTCACCAGCACTCAAAACACTGTTAGAGTGACTCAGGGCATCGAGGCCTATCCGATAATATAGGTCTTTGCCGCGAAAGCGGCATATTTGCTTCTGCTCGCACAAAAATACGAAAAAAAAAAACCATTGGGAAATATTGAGAAAGAAGAGGTAAAAGAGGAGCGCAACGCGCTCGTATTTGACAATAAACCCCACGGTTGGATTACTGGACGTGAGACCTTTCCGAATATATAAATATGCGCCGCCGAAGGCGGCGCTATATTGTTATTGTACGGGTTTTTCTTATTAGGCCCGAGAGCCTGACAGGGTCCGGGCCTGTTGTTATTGTACAGGCAGTGCGCGGAGCGCACTGACGAAAGACGTGCGCATAGCGCACGTCCCTAAAAGAGCGCGCAGCGCTCAAGAAACAGAGCGCGGAGCGCTCCCCATGCATTACACAGTAATAACGAGACTCCCGGCACCCCGACCTGTCCGGTGATATAAGCGTGTGCCGCGAAAGCGGCACATTTGTTGCTGCTCGAATAAAAAAAGGTGAAAACCACAGGCAAGGCGCAACATGGACAAGAAAGCAGTCGATGACGAGCGCAACGCGCTCGTCATCGACCATGGCCACTCACCAGCACTCAAAACACTGTTAGAGTGACTCAGGGCATCGAGACCTATCTGATAATATAGGTCTTTGCCGCGAAAGCGGCATATTTGCTTCTGCTCGCACAAAAATACGGAAAAAAAAACCCATTGGGAAATATTGAGAAAGAAGAGGTAAAATACGAGCGCAACGCGCTCGTATTTGACAATAAACCCCACGGTTGGATTACTGGACGTGAGACCTTTCCGAATATATAAATATGCGCCGCCGAAGGCGGCCTATATTGTTATTGTACGGGTTTTTCTTATTATTAGGCCCGAGAGCCTGACAGGGTCCGGGCCTGTTGTTATTGTACAGGCAGTGCGCGGAGCGCACTGACGAAAGACGTGCGCGTAGCGCACGTCCCAAAAAGAGCGCGGAGCGCTCAAGAAACAGAGCGCGGAGCGCTCCCCATGCATTACACAGTAATAACGACACTCCCGGCACCACGACCTGTCCGGTGATGTAAGCGTGTGCCGCGAAAGCGGCACATTTGTTGCTGCTCGAATAAAAAAAGGTGAAAACCACAGGCAAGGCGCAACATGGACAAGAAAGCAGTCGATGACGAGCGCAACGCGCTCGTCATCGACCATGGCCACTCACCAGCACTCAAAACACTGCTAGAGTGACTCAGGGCATCGAGACCTATCCGATAATATAGGTCTTTGCCGCGAAAGCGGCATATTTGCTTCTGCTCGCACAAAAATGCGGAAAAAAAAACCCATTGGGAAATATTGAGAAAGAAGAGGTAAAAGAGGAGCGCAACGCGCTCGTATTTGACAATAAACCCCACGGTTGGATTACTGGACGTGAGACCTTTCCGAATATATAAATATGCGCCGCCGAAGGCGGCGCTATATTGTTATTGTACGGGTTTTTCTTATTATTATTATTATTTTTCTTCTCCCCCTCAAAGTCCACTTTCCCACTGACGAAAAGTCCTGATTTTTTGCACAAAATTCAAACACGTGAAAACAAAATTCTTCACATTTAAAAAATATAAAAAATCCAAAAAATGGCGCGCCAGCGCCCCCTGGAAAATCAAAATTACATTGCGCCTATGGAGATGCCCGAAAACTTGACTTCGTCGTAGACGAAAAAAATTCGGCACAGTGATTGTTCATGTGAAGCCAAACAAAAACACATATTACGCGGTTGCTAGGCAACCATCAGGAGGGCGGCCATATTGGCCAGAAGAGCGATCTGGCGCCGAAGGCGCCATTTCGTGCCCTCGCATTTTAACGAACTCGTCCTAGGGCTTTTAACGCAGCGACTCCCCGTTCGCTCCAGATCATCTACACAAGTGGGACATCAAAAGTTATTAAAAACTTTCTAATAGGATTAACGGTGTTGTCATGGCAACGCCATGAATTCGGCGTCCATTTTCAGCGCTCGCCACCGACTTCAAACAGTCATAACTCGCACATACTCTGGCCGATTTGAGCGAAACTTGAATCGTTGGTCGAGTCCTCGACCCCGGATGTTTTGATATATGAAATTTGAAAATGGGCGCGATAGCGCCCCCTGCAGAGCACCAAATAAAAATTAATGAGGAAAAAATTAGAATTTTGTCGTAGAAAAAAGAAATTTGGCACAGACATACGTCACATGACCCCGAACAAAAAATGCATTGAGGCCACGCCCCTTTCCCCACCGTGTTGCCATGGCAACGACCCGATGTCAACTTTGGCGCAGCCAAACCAAAATTGGTACACGCGTGCGTCATGACAGTCCGAACAAAAAAGTACATTACATGGTTGCTAGGCAACCAACAGGAGGGCGGCCATTTTGGGAAAAATGTAGTAATCTGGCGCCGAAGGCGCCATTTCATGCCCTCGCATTTGAACGAACTACTCCTAGGGCGTTGAACGCAGCGACTCCCCGTTCGCTCCAGATCATCTACACAAGTGGGACATCAAAAGTTATTAAAAACTTTCTAATAGGATAACGGTGTTGTCATAGCAACGCCATGAATTCGGCGTCCATTTTCAGCGCTCGCCAACGCATTCGAAGTGTCATAACTCGCACATACTGTGGCCGATTTGAGTGAAACTTTAATTGTTGGTCGAGTCCTCGACCCCGTATGTTGTGATTTAGGACATTTGAATATGGGCGCGATAGCGCCCCCTGTAGAGCACCAACAAAAAATGAATGAGGAAAAAAATTGACCTTTGTCGTAGACAAAAGAAATTTGGCACAGACATCCGTCACGAGACCCCGAACAAAAAAGTAATTGAGGCCACGCCCCTTTTCCCACCGTGTTTCCATGGCAACGAACCGATGCCAACTTTGGCGCAGCCACACCAAAGTTGGTACACGCGTGCGTCATGACAGTCTGAACAAAAAAGTACATTACATGGTTGCTAGGCAACCAACAGGAGGTCGGCCATTTTGGGAAAAATCGAGTGATCTGACGCCGAAGGCGCCATTTCTTGCCTTTGCTCTTTTACAATCTCGACCTAGTGTGGCAGGTAGGGCGCGGCAGCGCCTCCCGGTTATTGGGGCGGCGTGCGGCCACCGGCGTCAACCGGCCAAACGAGACCCTCGAGGGCCTCTAAATGCCGCTTGCGGCTTTAATTATTATTATTTTTCTTCTCCCCCTCAAAGTCCACTTTCCCACTGACGAAAAGTCCTGATTTTTTGCACAAAATTCAAACACGTGAAAACAAAATTCTTCACATTTAGAAAATATAAAAATCAAAAAAATGGCGCGCCAGCGCCCCCTGGAAAATCAAAATACATTGCGCCTATGGAGATGCCCGAAAACTTGACTTCGTCGTAGACGAAAAAATTCGGCACAGTGATTGTTCATGTGAAGCCAAACAAAAAAACATATTACGCGGTTGCTAGGCAACCATCAGGAGGGCGGCCATATTGGCCAGAAGAGCGATCTGGCGCCGAAGGCGCCATTTCGTGCACTCGCATTTGAACGAACTCCTCTAGGGCGTTGAACGCAGCGACTCCCCGTTCGCTCCAGATCATCTACACAAGTGGACATCAAAAGTTCTTAAAAACTTTCTAATAGGATTAACGGTGTGTCATGGCAACGCCATGAATTCGGCGTCCGTTTTCAGCGCTCGCCGCCGCGTTCAAAGAGTCATAACTCGCACAAACTGAAGCCGATTTGAGCGTAACTTGAATCGTTGGTCGAGTCGTCGACCCCAGATGTTGTGATATAGGAAATTTGAAAATGGGCGCGATAGCGCCCCCTGCATAGCACCAAATAAAAATGAATGAGGAAAAAAAATTAACTTTGTTGTAGACAAAAGAAATTTGGCACAAACATCCGTCACGTGACCCCGAACAAAAATGTCATTGAGGCCACGCCCCTTTTCCCACCGTGTTGCCATGGCAACGACCCAGTGTCAACTTTGGCGTAGCTAAGCCAAAATTGGTACACGCATGCGTCACGACCGTCCGAACAAAAAAGTACATTACGTGGTTGCTAAGCAACCAACAGGAGGTCGGCCATTTTGGGAAAAATCGAGTGATCTAGCGCCGAAGGCGCCATTTCTTCTCTTTGCTCTTTTATAGTCTCGACCTAGTGCGGCAGGTAGGGCGCGGCAGCGCCTCCCGGTTATTGGGGCGGCGTGCGGCCACCGGCGTCAACCGGCCAAACGAGACCCTCGAGGGCCTCTAAATGCCGCTTGCAGCTTTAATTATTATTATTTTCTTCTCCCCCTCAAAGTCCACTTTCCCACTGACGAAAAGTCCTGATTTTTTGCACAAAATTCAAACACGTGAAAACAAAATTCTTCACATTTAGAAAATATAAAAAATCCAAAAAATGGCGCGCCAGCGCCCCTGGAAAATCAAAATTACATTGCGCCTATGGAGATGCCCGAAAACTTGACTTCGTCGTAGACGAAAAAAATTCGGCACAGTGATTGTTCATGTGAAGCCAAACAAAAACACATATTACGCGGTTGCTAGGCAACCATCAGGAGGGCGGCCATATTGGCCAGAAGAGCGATCTGGCGCCGAAGGCGCCATTTTGTGCCCTCGCATTTTAACGAACTCGTCCTAGGGCTTTTAACGCAGCGACTCCCAGTTCGCTCCAGATCATCTACACAAGTGGGACATCAAAAGTTATTAAAAACTTTCTAATAGGATTAACGGTGTTGTCATGGCAACGCCATGAATTCGGCGTCCATTTTCAGCGCTCGCCGCCGCGTTCAAAGAGTTTTAACTCGCACATACTGTGGCCGATTTGAGCGAAACTTGAATCGTTGGTCGAATCGTCGACCCCGAATGTTGTGATTTAGGACATTTGAAAATGGGCGCGATAGCGCCCCCTGCAGAGCACCAAATAAAAATGAATGAAGAATAAGATCAAACTTTGTCGTAGACAAACGAAATTTGGCACAGACATCCGTCACGTGACCCAGAACAAAAAAGTCATTGAGGCCACGCCCCTTTCCCCACCGTGTTGCCATGGCAACGACCCGATGTCAACTTTGGCGCAGCCAAACCAAAATTAGTACACGCGTGCGTCATGACTGTCTGAACAAAAAGTACATTACATGGTTGCTAGGCAACCAACAGGAGGTCGGCCATTTTGGGAAAAATTGAGTAATCTGTCGCCGAAGGCGCCATTTCGTGCACTCGCATTTGAACGAACTCGTCCTAGGGCGTTGAACGCAGCGACTCCCCGTTCGCTCCAGATCATCTACACAAGTGGGACATTAAAAGTTATTAAAAACTTTCTAATAGGATTAACGGTGTTATCATGGCAACGCCATGAATTCGGCGTCCGTTTTCAGGGCTCGCTGCCGCGTTCAAAGTGTCATAACTCGCACAAACTGAAGCCGATTTGAGCGTAACTTTAATCGTTGGTCGAGTTGTCGACCCCGGATGTTGTGATTTAGGACATTTGAAAATGGCCGCGATAGCGCCCCCTGCAGAGCACCAAATAAAAATGAATGCAGAATAAGATCAAACTTTGTCGTAGACAAAAGAAATTTGGCACAGACGTGCGTCACGTGATCCCGATAAAAAAAGTCAATCATGGCCATGCCTCTTTTCCCATCGTGTTGCCATGGCAACGACCCGCTGTCAACTTTGGCGCAGTCAAACCAAAATTGGTACAACGCGTGCGTTAGGGTGCATCAAACGCCCCATTTTTTTTTAACTTCAATGGATCATTTTGTCCCTTGTCTAGTTTTTTATATATAAAAACAGAAAATGTATGGCAAAGTTTGGTGAAGTTTAAGTACATTTAGGTGGTCCACCATTCAACTGAATTGTGTCTAAATATCGAAAATTCGCCATTTGGCATATTTCCATTTCATTTTATGTCATTTTGTTAAATAATATTGCATACAGAGTTGTATATAGATATTGCAATAGTAAATTCTCAGTTTTTATTTGATTATATTCAATAGTATGATGCTACATTTATACAACGGTTGTTAGAAGTGTTCATTATATAACATTAACCATTCGCTACATCTTTTAAAATGTTTCAACTCATCGGAGACAATAGTTTCAACGCAATGAATTCAGATAGTATATGTTGTTTTCAACATTGTTCTAAATGATTTATCCAATGTTTAAAAAGTTAAATATAGTTACATTTATTCTACATTCAGCAATGTTTTAAAGTCAATGGTAGTTATTTGGTAGATTCTTCAGTTAGTCGCTATGTCCTTTGCCTTTTCGCAAGTTGGGCTGTTCTTTACGGTCCTTCTCAACAACTTGCAGCACGTTCTGGTCATGTCCTTCACCCCTTGCTGATGCCAAGAAATCTGAGCTAAGCTTAACACCTGTCTCAAGATTCAAGATTTATTTTTTTAATTTGTCAAACCATGTGAATGATTTGAAATTACATTTCTCTCATTCTTGATTGTGGAGCAGGGGGTGGGGGAAGAGGGGTGGGAGGGAGTTCACCTTCCCAATGGCCTTGTGTATGAAACTGTTCTTAAGTCGACTGGACCTGGCCCGTAGATTCCGCAGTCTCCTCCCTGAAGGTATTACCTTGAAGAGACTGTGTGATGGGTGCATAGGGTCCCTGGTGATTCTGACGGCTTTGCGGCTGAGACGGGTGTAATACATGTCCTTAATAGAGGGGAGAGGGGCTCCACAGATCATCTCCGCTGCTCTCACCATGCGCTGGAGGCTCTTTCGGCAGGAGGCAGTGCTGGCGCCGTGCCACACAGTGATGGAGCTGGTCAGGATGCTCTCTATAGTCCCTCTGTAGAAGAACCTCACAGTGATGGGAGCTGGTCAGGATGCTCTCTATAGTCCCTCTGTAGAAGTGCCACACAGTGATGGAGCAGGTCAGGATGCTCCTATAGTCCCTCTGTAGAAGAGCCACACAGTGATGGAGCTGGTCAGGATGCTCTCTATAGTCCCTCTGTAGAAGAACCACACAGTGATGGAGCTGGTCAGGATGCTCTCTATAGTCCCTCTGTAGAAGTGCCACACAGTGATGGAGCTGGTCAGGATGCTCTCTATAGTCCCTCTGTAGAAGTTGCACATAACAGAGGCTGGGACTCTGGCTCTTCTTAACTTGCGGACAAAGTAGAGACACTGATTAATTTTCTTGACCAGTGATGTAGTGTGCATGGTCCAGGAGAGGTTCACTGTGATATGCACACCCAGGAGCTTAGTGCTGGTCACCCTCTCCACTGCAGCACCGTTGATTATAATCAAGCATGCTCCTATAATAATTATTAGAGGAGCATGCTGGAACCCGCGCTCTTCGAAAATCCATAACAATCTCTTTTGTCTTCTCCACATTTAGAGAGAGATTGTTCTGTGTGCACCACATGGCCAGACTGCTCACCTCACTCCTGTAGTTTGACTCGTCTCTGTTGCTGATGAGACCCACCACTGTTGTGTCGTCTGCAAACTTGATGAGAGGTTTGAGTTGTACTTTGGAGCGCAGTCATGGTCAGCAGAGTGAACAGGAGGGGGCTCAGCACACAGCCTTGGGGAGCCCCGTGTTCAGTGTGATGGTTCTGGAGGATTTCCGCCAACACGTACAGCCTGTGGTCTCCCCGTCAGAAAGTCCAGCAGCCAGTTGCACAGTGATGTGTTGATCCCCAGGTGGAGCAGTTTGTGTATTAGCTGCTGTGGGATTATAGTGTTGAATGCTGAGCTAAAGTCTAAAAACAGCATTCTGGAGACTTGGATGACTCAATCTTCAGATCATCAAAAACATGACACAGGATAATCTCACCAACATGGTGACGACAGGCTGACCAAAGGAGAACTTGTCCAAGCTGCTTCTGGACTGTCACACAGGCTGCAGTTACGTGACCTGTATTTGATTCTGTGGTCATGAAAAAATGGTCTGGATTATTGGCACTCTACAGCTCAATCCCCAAAACAGCGCGGCACTCAATGTGTTAACAGTCAACATGTGCTAAATCTAACAGCCCTGTAATGACTAATAACAGTTTGCATATAACATTTGTAAAACAGACTCTAGAATTGCGACAACATGAAAGTATAACATAATAAGTTCAATAAAAATTAAAATTAAAAGGTTTAATACAAAATTAGATAAAATTGAAATATTTTGTAAAAACTCACTTTCAAAGATTGCAGACTTCACAAACAGCTTGAATAAACAAGCAAAGAATAGTTATTTAATCAAATTCAGTACCATTGGTAAAATATTACATAAGTAAAGAGCAAATAACATTCAACTACTGAATATCGCTATAGAATGCCCATATAACCCAATGCAAATCTTGCTTATTGAGGTGGACCCCTAAACAATGTTGGAATTAGACAAAAATGGTAGAAATTATTTTATGACCAAAGGAATGTTTTTAAACTGGGGACAGAATAATTGGTTGACATTGGGGCGTTTGATGCACCCTAGCGTGCGTCATGGCTGTCCGAACAAAAAAGTACATTACATGGTTGCTAGGCAACCAACAGGAGGTTGGCTATTTTGGGAAAAATCAAGTGATATGGCGCGGAGGCGCCATTTCTTGCCATTTGCTCTCGACCTTAGTGTGGCAGGTAGGGCGCGACAGCCGCTCCTGCCCGGTTATTGGTGCGAGCGTGGGGCTTACCGGCGTCAACCGGCCAAACGAGACCGCTCGAGGGCCTCTAAAATGCGCGCTTGCGCTTTAAAAATTGGGCCGAGAAGCCTGACAGGGTCGCGGGACTGGTTGTTATTGTACCAGGCAGTGCGCGGAGCGCACTGACGAAAGACGTGGCGCGTAGCGGGCACGTCCGGCAAAATAGAGCGCGGTAGCGCTCAAGAAACAGAGCCGCGGAGCGCTCCCCCATGCATTACCAGTAATAACGACACTGCCGGCACCACGACCTGTCCGTGATGTAAGGCGTGTGCCCGGCGAAAGCCGGCACATTTTGTTGCTGCCTCGAATAAAAAAGGTGGAAAACCAGCAAGGCAGAGGCCGGCAACATGGAACAGAAAGCAAGTGCGATGACGAGCGCTGACGCATGGCCGACTCAACCAGCACTCAAACACTGTTAGAGTGACTCAGGCATCGAGGCCTATTCGCGATCATATATAGTCTTTGCGCGAAAGCGGCAATATTTGCTTCTGCTCGCACAAAAAATACGGAAAAAAAAAACATTTGGATATTGAAGAAAAGAGGTAAGAGGAGGCGCAACGCGCTCGTACTTGATAATAAACCCCACGGTTGGATACTGGATCGTGAGACCTTTCGAATATATAAATAGTGCGCCGCCGAAGGCGGCGCTATAATTGTTTATTGTACGGGTTTTTCTTATTAGGGGCCGAGAAGGCGCGCTGACAGGGTCGCGGGCCTGTTGTTATTGTACAGGCAGTGCGCGGAGCGCAGCTGAAGAAAACAGTGCGCGTAGCGCACGTCCAAAAGAAGTGCGGAGGCAGTATTTTTCTCAAGAAACAGTAGCGCGGAGCGGCTCGCCATGCATTACACTGTACATAACGACAACTCCCCGGCAACCCGACCTGTCCGGTAATAATAAGCGTGTGCCGCGAAAAGCGGCACAATTATGTTGCTGCTCGCATGAAAAAAGGTGAAAACACAGGCAGGCGGCAACATGGACAAGAAAGAAGTCGATTGACGAGCGCAGCCGCTCGTCATCGACCATGCCTACTCACAGGTACAGCACTCAAAACCTGTTTTAGAGTGACTGCAGGGCATTCGAGGCCTATCCGATAATAATAGGTTCTTTTGCCGCGAAGAGCGCATATTTTTTGCTTTCGCTCGCACAAAAAATAGGAAAAAAAACCCATTGGGCATATAATTGAGAAAAGAAGAGTTTAAATGACGAGCGCAACGCGCTTTCGTATTTGATATGAATCCGCCACGGTTGGATTACTGAAACGTGAGACGCTTTCCGATTTATATAAATATGCGCCGCTAAGGTCGGCGCTAAAATAATTGTTTTTATTGTATGCGAGGGTTTTTTTCCTTATTCTTATTATTATTTTTTTGCCTCTCCCCTAAAAAGCCAGTTTCGTAAGCTTTCCCTACTGATGAAAAGTCCTGGAATTTTTGCCCAAAATTCAATTAAGGTTGAAAAAAAAAAACTTCACATCTGCCAAAATGTAATTTCAAAAAAAAAAATGGCGGCGTCAGCGCCCCCCGGAAAAACACTTAACATTGCGGCCTATGGCCAGACCCCGCCAAAATCCTGAAAAATCCCAGAAAATTTTAGTTCGTCGTAACGAACAAAATTCGGCACAGTGGATTGGTGCACAATGAAGCCAAACAAAAAAAGATATTATGCGGTTGCCTAAGGCAACCATCAGAATGGCGGCCCATGATTGGCGCAGAAGAGCGATCTGCACCCGAAGGCGCCATTTCGTGCGCGTGCGCTGCATTTGAACGAAGCTCGTCTAAGGGCGTTGACGCAGCGACTCCCCGTTCGCTCCAGATCATCTACACAAGTGGGACATGCATAAAGTTATTAAAACTTTCTAATAGGATTTAGACGGTGTTGTTCATGGACGACGCCATGAAATCGGCGTCCATTTTCAAAGCGGTTTCCCCTCGCCGGCAGGCGTTCAAACAGTCATAACTCGCACAAACTGTGGCCAGATTTGGAGGGCGAAAGCTGTGAATGCGTTGGTCGAGTCGTTGACTGGCTCGGGATGTTTGATAATCTGAAATATGAAAATGGGCGCAATAGCGCCCCCTGCAGTAACACCAATAAAAAATTAATAGGGAAAAAAAATTAAGTTTGTCTCGTAGACAAAAGAAATTTGGGCAGCAGACATCCGTCACGTGACCCCAGAAGCAAAAAAGTACATTGAGGCCACGCCGCCTCTTTTCTCACCGTGTTGCCATAGGCAACCGACCCGATGTGCAACTTGGGCGCAGCGCAAACAAAATTTGGTACACGCAAAAAAAACGGCGTGCATGCATGACAGTCCGAACAAAAAAGTACACTACATGGTTCTAAGGGCAACCAGCAGGAAGGGCGGCATTTTGGAAAAATGTAGTAATCTGGCGCCAAAGGCGCCATTTCGTTGCCATTCGCATTTGAACGAACTCGTGTAGGGCGTTGAACGCTAAGCGACTCCCACTGCGTTCGCATCCGCAGATCAATCTACACAAGTGGGACATAAAAGTTATAAAAACTTCTAATAGCGATTAACGGTGTTTTTGTCAATGGGCAAACGGCCAATGAATTCGGCGTCAGTTTTTTCGGTGCTGTGCGCGCGTCAGCCTTTTATACATGGTCATAACTCGCACAAACTGTGGCCGATTTTGAGCCAAACTTGAATCGTTTGGTCCAGGTCGCTCGACGCCCCGGATGTTTGTGGTATAGGAAATTTGAAAATGGGCGCGATAGCGCCCCCTGCAGAGCACCAAATAAAAATGAAGAATAAAATTGAACTTTGTCGTAGACAATGAAATTGGCACAGACATCCGTCACGTGATACCGATCAAAAAAGTCAATGATGGCCACGCCCCTTTTCCCACCGTGTTGCCATGGTAACGACCCGGTGTCAACTTTGGCGCAGCCAAACCAAAATTAGTACACGCGTGCGTCATGACTGGTCTGAACAAAAAGTACATTACATGGTTGCTAGGCAACCAACAGGAGGTCGGCCATTTTGGGAAAAATTGAGTAATCTGTCGCCGAAGGCGCCATTTCGTGCACTCGCATTTGAACGAACTCGTCCTAGGGCGTTGAACGCAGCGACTCCCCGTTCGCTCCAGATCATCTACACAAGTGGGACATTAAAAGTTATTAAAAACTTTCTAATAGGATTAACGGTGTTGTCATGGCAACGCCATGAATCGGCGTCCGTTTTCAGGGCTCGCTGCCGCGTTCAAAGAGTCATAACTCGCACAAACTGAAGCCGATTTGAGCGTAACTTTAATCGTTGGTCGAGTTGTCGACCCCGGATGTTGTGATTTAGGACATTTGAAAATGGCCGCGATAGCGCCCCCTGCAGAGCACCAAATAAAAATGAATGCAGAATAAGATCAAACTTTGTCGTAGACAAAAGAAATTGGCACAGACGTGCGTCACGTGATCCGATAAAAAAAGTCAATCATGGCCACGCCTCTTTTCCCATCGTGTTGGCCATGGCAAACGACCCGGTGTCAACTTTGGCGCAGTCAAACAAAAATTGGTACACACGTGCGTTAGGGTCAACGCCCCATTTTTTTTTTTAACTTCAATGGATCATTTTGGTGATCATTTCAGGTCGGTGGGGAGTCCTTACCTCAAGTGGAGGAGTTTCAAGTATCTCGGGGTCTTGTTCACGAGTGAGGGACGGATGGAGCGTGAGATCGATAGACGGATCGGTGAAGCGTCAGCATGATGCGGTCGCTGTATCGGACTGTTGTGGTGAAGAGAGAGCTGAGTCAGGGGGCAAAGCTCTCGATTTACCGATCGATCTACGTTCCCACCCTCACCTATGGTCATGAGATCTGGGTAATGACCGAAAGGACAAGATCGCGAATACAAGCGGCCGAAATGAGTTTCCTTCGCAGGGTGGCTGGGTGCACCCTCCGAGATCGGTGAGGAGCTCAGTTACCCGGGAGGAGCTCGGGGTAGAGTCGCTACTCCTTCACGTCGAAAGGAGCCAGCTGAGGTGGCTAGGGCATCTGTTCCGGATGCCTCCTGGTCGCCTCCCTCGGGAGGTGTTCCAGGCATGTCCTATTGGGAGGAGGCCTCGTGGAAGGCCCAGGACACGCTGGTGGGACTATGTCTCCGAGCTGGCCTGGTGTCGCCTCGGGGTCCCCCCAGAACAGCTGGAGGAGGTGTGCGTGGATCGGGAAGTCTGGGCATCTCTGCTGAGACTGCTGCCTCCGCGACCCGGCCCCGGATAAAGCGGAAGAAAATGGATGGATGGATGGATGGATGGATGGATCATTTTGTCCCTTGTCTAGTTTTTATATATAAAAAAAGAAAATGTATGGCAAAGTTTGGTGAAGTTTGAAGTACATTTAGGTGGTCCACCATTCAACTGAATTTTGTCTAAATATCGAAAATTCGCCATTTGGCATATTTCCATTTCATTTTATGTCATTTTGTTAAATAATATTGCATGCAGAGTTGTATATAGATATTGCAATAGTAAATTCTCAGTTTTTATCTGATTATATCAATAGTATGATGCTACATTTATACAACGGGTGTTAGAAGTGTTCATTATATAACATTAACCATTCGCTACATCTTTTAAAATGTTTCAACTCATCGGAGACAATAGTTTCAATGCAATGAATTCAGATAGTATATGTTGTTTTCAACATTGTTCTAAATGATTTATCCAATGTTTAAAAAGTTAAATATAGTTAAATTTATTCTACATTCAGCAATGTTTTAAAGTCAATGGTAGTTATTTGGTAGATTCTTCAGTTAGTCGCTATGTCCTTTGCCTTTCGCAAGTTGGGCTGTTCTTTACGGTCCTTCTCAACAACTTGCAGCACGTTCTGGTAATGTCCTTCACCCTTGCTGATGCCAAGAATCTGAGCTAAGCTTAACACCTGTCTCAAGATTCAAGATTTATTTTTTAATTTGTCAAACCATGTGAATGATTTGAAATTAGATTTCTCTCATTCTTGATTGTGGAGCAGGGGGTGGGGAAGAGGGGTGGGAGGGAGTTCACCTTCCCAATGGCCTTGTGTATGAAACTGTTCTTAAGTCGACTGGACCTGGCCCGTAGATTCCGCAGTCTCCTCCCTGAAGGCATTACCTTGAAGAGACTGTGTGATGGGTGCATAGGGTCCCTGGTGATTCTGACGGCTTTGCGGGTGACACGGGTGGAAATACATGTCCTTAATAGAGGGGAGAGGGGCTCCACAGATCATCTCCGCTGCTCTCACCATGCGCTGGAGGCTCTTTCGGCAGAGGCAGTGCTGGCGCCATGCCACACAGTGATGGAGCTGGTCAGGATGCTCTCTATAGTCCCTCTGTAGAAGAAACCACACAGTGATGGAGCTGGTCAGGATGCTCTCTATAAAGTCCCTTCTGTAGAAGAGCGCACACAGTGATGGAGCTGGTCCAGGATGGGCTGCTCTATAAGTCCGCGCGTGCTGTAGAAGTGCCAGGCACAGTGATGGAGCTGGTCATGGATGCTGCTCTATAGTCCCTCTGTAGAAAAACACACAGTATGGAGCTTGGTCAGGAATGCTCTCTATAGTACCTCTGTAGAAGAGCGCTACTACAGTGGATGGAGGCTGTCAGGATGCTCTCTATAGTCCCCTCTGTAGAAGTTGCACATAAACAGAGGGTGGGACTGCTGGCTCTTCTAACTTGCGACAAGTAGAGACACTGATTTACTTTTCTTGACCAGGTGGATGTAAGTGTGCCTGGTCGCAGGGAGAGGTTTCACTGTGATTATGCACACCGGCAGGAGCTTAGTGCTGTCACCCTCAGTCCACTGCAAGCAGCCCGTTTGATTATAATCAAGCAATGCTCCTCTAGATAATTATTAGAGGAGGGCAATGCTGGACAGCGCTCATTCGAAAAATGCCATACAATCTGCTTTTTTGGTCTTCTGCCACGCATTTAGAGAGAGATTGTTTTCTGTTGTGCACGCACAGTGCCAGACTGCTCACCTCACTGCCTGTAGTTTGGGACTCGTCTCTGTTGCTGATGAGACGCCACCACTGTTGTGTCGTCCTGCAACTTGATGAAAGAGGTTTGAGTTTGTAGCTTTGCGAGGCGCAGTCATGGTTCAGCAGAGTGAACAGGAGGGGGCTCAGCACACAGCCTTGGGGAGGCCCCCGTGTTCCAGTGGTGATGGTTGCTGGAGGATTTTCCGCCAACATGTAGCAGCGTCTGTGGTCTGCCCCGTCAGAAAGTTCCAGGCAGACAGTTGGCACAGGTGATGTGTTGAATCCCAGGTGGAGCAGTTTGTTGTATTAGCTGGCCTGTGGGATTATAGTGTTGAATGCTGAGCTAAAAGTCTAAATAACATCCATTCTTGGATCTTGGATGACTGCAATGCTCAGATCATGCAAAAACATGACAACAGGATAATCTCACGCAACCAATGGTGACGACAGGCTTGACCAAAAGGAGTAACTTTGTCCAAGATGCTTGCTGGACTGTCACACAGGCTGCAGTTACGTGACGCTGGTATTTGATTCTGTGTCATGAAAAAATGGTCTGGAATTTATTGCCTCTATAGGCTAAATCCCCAAAACAGCGCGGCCACTCATGTTGTTAACAGTCAACATGTGCCTAAATCTAACAGCCCTGGTAATGACCTTAATAACAGTTTTGGCATATAACATTTGTAAAACAGGTCTAGAATTGCGGACAAAATGAAAGTATAGACATAATAAGTTCAATAAAAATTATTAATTAAAAAGGTTTAATACAAAATTAGAATAAAATTGATATTTTGTAAAAACCTCACTTTCCAAAGAATTGCAGACTCCCAAACAGCTTGAATAAACCAACAAAGAATAGTTTATTTAAATAAATTCAGTAGCCATTGTAAAATATTACTATAAGTAAAAAAAGAAGCAAATACATTCACTACATGAATATCGGCTATAGAATGCCGCATATAAGCCGCAATGCAAATCTTGCTTATTGAGGTGGAGAGCTCCCCTAACAATGTTGGAATTAGACAAAAATGGGTAAGAAATTATTTTTTATGAGCCAAAGTATGTTTTTAAAACTGGTGGACAGATAATTGGTTTTGACATTGGGCGTTTGATGCACCCTAGTGTGCGTCATGACGTGGTCCGAACAAAAAAGTAGCATTACATGGTTGCTAGGGCAACCAACAGGAGTTGGCCTATTTTGGGAAAATCGAGTTGATGCTTGGCGCCGGAGGCGGCGCATTTGCTTTGCCTTTGCTCCTTCGACGCTAGTGTTGGCAAGGTAGGGCCGCGGCAGCGCCTGCCCGGTTATTTGGGGCGGCGTGCGCCACCGGCGGTCACGACGGCTAAACGAGACCCTCGAGGGCCTCTAAAAAATGCCCGTCTTGCGGCTTTAATTATTGATTAATTATTTTTCCTCTCCCCCTAAAAGCCGCAGTTTCGGTTCTACTTTCCCTCCACTGATGAAAAGTCCCTGAATTTTTGCCCAAAAATTCAATTAAGGTGAGAAAAAAAAACTTCACATCTCCAAAATGTAAAAATTCCAAAAAAAAATGGCCGCGTCAGCGCCCCTGGAAAACGGCACGTTTAACATTGCGGCCCTATGGCCAGACCCGCTGCAAATGCCCGAATGCCCCGAAAATTTTAGTTCGTCGTAGACGAAGCAAAATTCGCACAGTGATTGGTTCACGTGAAGCCAAACAAAAAAAAAGATATATGCGGTTGCTAGGCAAACCATGCAGAGGGCGGCGCATATGGCCAGAAGAGCGATCTGGGCGCTCGAAGGCGCCATTTTCGTGCCCTCGGCATTTGAAATCGAACTGGCGTTCCAAGGCGCGTTGAGTACGCAGCGATCCCCGTTTCGCGTCCAGATCAAATCTACACAAAGTGGGGACAATGCAAAAGTTATAAAAACTTTCCTAATAGATTAAGCGGTGTTGTCAATGGCAAACGGGCATGAATTCTGGCGTCCCATTTTTTAGCGCTCGGCCGCCGCGTTCAAAGCAGTGCATGAACTCCCACATACTGTGGCCCGATTTGAGGGCGAAACTTTGAATCGTTGTCGAGTCGTCGACGCCCGATGTTGTGATATAGGAATTTGAAATGGGCGCGATAGCGCAGCTGCAGAGCACCAAATAAAATGAATGAGGAAAATTTTTTTAAGCTTGTCGTAGACAAAAGAAATTTGGGCAGCAGACAATCCGTCCGTGAACCGCGAACAAAAAAGTCATTGAGCCCGCCCCTTTCCCCAACGCGTGTTGCCGATGGCAAAACGACCGCGATGTCAAAGCTTTGGCGCAGCAAACCAAAATTGGTTAACAGCAGACGCGTGCGTCTGACAGTCGCGAACAGTACATTTACATGGTTGCTAGCCCAAACCACAGGAGTTCGCCCATTTTTGGGAAAAAATGTAGTAATCTGGCGCCGAATGCCGCCATTTCCAGATGCTCTCCATTTGAACGAACTCGTCGCTAGGGCGTTGACGCAGCGACTCGTTCCGTTGCGCCTCGCAGAATGCATCTACACAAGTGGGAGGGAACAAATGCAAAAGTATTAAAAACTTCTAATAGGGTATTAACGGTGTTTGTCCTATGAGCAACGCCATGAATATTCCGGCGTCGTGTTTCAGGACTCAGCCGCCAGTGTTTTAAAGACTCATAACTCGCACAAACTGAAAAGCCGATTTGAGCGTAAACTTTGAATCAGTTGTCGTTAGTCGTCAACTGCGATGTTTGGTGATTTAGGACGATTTGAAAATGGGCGGCGATAGCGGCCCCCTGCAGAGCACCAAATAAAAATGAATGAAGAATAAAGATCAAACCTTTGTCGTAGAGCAAAGAGAAATTTGCACAGACGTGCGTCAGCGTGTCCGATAAAAAAGTCAATCATGCCAACGCCTGCTTTTCCTATCGTGTTGCATGGGCAACCACTACCGGTGTCAACTTTGGCGGCAGCCAAGACCAAATTGGTACAGCGGTGCGTCATGACATGTCCGAATAAAAGTACATTACATGGTTGCTAGGCAACCAACAGGGAGGTCGGCCATTTTGGGAAAATCCAGTGATCTGGGCGCCGAAGGCGCCTTTGTCCTTGCCTTTGCTCTTTTATTAATCTCGACGCCTTAGTGTGGCAGGTAGGGCGCCGGTTTAAGCGCCTCCCGGTTATTGGGGCTTGCGTGCGGCACCGGCGTCAACGGCGCGCCAAACGAGAGCTCGAGGGCAGCTGCTAAATGCCCGCTTGCGGCTTTAATTCTTTTATTATTTTTCTTCTATCCGTGTTTTTTTGGAATAAGCTGCGAACGAGTCGTCGAGCGAAAAACTCCCATTCTTTGCCCAAAATTCAAAAAAATCACGGGCGATACAACAGTGTCATTAAGTTTTCAGTAGTCTAAAAATTCAAAAATGCGGCGCCAGCGCCCCCTGGAAAATTCAGATTACATTGCGCCTATGGAGAATGCCAATTTTAGTTGCAGTCGTAGCCGAAAAAATATTCGGCAGGCGTGATTGGTCACTGTGAAGCCAACAAAAAAACATATTACGGCGGTTGGCTAGGCCTAACCATGCAGGAGGGCGGCCATAATTTGGCGCAGAAGAGGATCTGGCGCCGCGAAGGCGCGATTTTCGCGTGCCTCAGGCATTTGAACGAACCTCCTCCTAGGGGCGTTGAACCGGCAGCGACTCCCGCGTTCGCTGCCAAGATCAATCTACACAAGTGGGAGCAATCAAAAGTTTATTAAAAACTTTTCTAATTAGGATTAACAGGTGTTTGTCCATGGCAACCGCGCATGAATTCGGCGTACATTTTCCGCAGCTCCGCCACCGGGCGGGGCCGTGCAAGACTCGTAACTCGCACATACTGTGGGCGCGATTTGAACGAAAGCTTGAATCGTTGGTTGGAGTGCCGTGCGACCCCGGATGTTGTGATATAGGAATTTGAAAAATGGGTGGCGATAGCGCCCCCTAGAGCAACGCGAAATAAAAATTGAATGAGGAAAAAAATTTGAAACCCTTTGTCCGTAGACAAACGAAATTTGGCACAGACACTCCGTGCACGTGACGCCGAACAAAAAAAAAGTAATTGGGGCCACGCCGCCTTTTCCTACCGTGTTGCTGGCAACGACCTTATGTCAACTTTTGGCGCAGCCAAACCAAAATTGGTACAGTGCGGCGTGCGTGCATGACTGTCGAACAAAAAAGTAAACATTACGTGGTTTTGCTAGGCAACCAACAGGAGGTCGGCGCATTTTGGGACAATTCGAGCCATCTTGGCGGCCGAAGGGCGCGGCAATTTCTTTGCCTTGGCTCTTTTATCATTTCAACTCTAGTGTGGCAGGCTCAGGGCGCGGCAGCGCCTCCCGGTTTAATTGGGGCGGTGTGCGGCACCGCGTACCGCGGGCGCAAAGAGACCGCCTGCGAGGGCGCCTCTAAATGCCGCTTGCCGCTATTAAATTAGGCCGAGAGCTGACAGGGTCGCCGGGCCTGTTGTTATTGTAGCAGGCAGTGCGCGGAGCGGGCACTGACGAAAGAACCGTGCGCGTAGCGGCACGTCCCAAAAAAGTAGCGCGGGTAGCGGCTGCAGAACAGTAGCGCGTGAGCGCTCCCGCTTGCATTACACAGTAATAACGAGCTACTGCCGGCACCAGAACACCCTGTTCCGGTGATTGTAAGCGTGTGCGCGCGAGGAAGCGGCAAGCATTTGTTGGCTGCTCCGAATAAAAAAGGTGAAACCACAGGCATAGGCGCAAACATGGAAAGAAAGGCAGTCGATGACTGAGGCGCAACGCGCCTCGTCATCGACCGCATGGGCGCACTCACCAGCAACTTCAAAACTCTGTTAGAAGTGACTCAGGGCATGCGAGGCTATCCGATAATAATAGGTCTTTGCCGCGAAAGCGGCATATTTGCTTTCTGCTCGGCACCAAAAATATACGAGAAAAAAAACCCATTGGGAAATATTGAGAAAAGAAAGAGGTAAAAAGAGGGCGGCAACGCCGCTCCGTAATGTTGACCTAATAAATCCCACGGTTGGATTACTGAGACGTGAGACGCCTTTTCCGAATATATAAAATATGCGCCGCCGAAGGCGCCTATTGTTATTGTAGCGGGTTTTTTCTTATAATTATTATGTATTATTTTTCTTCTCGCCGCCGCTCAAAGTCCACTTTCCCACTGACCGAAAAGTCCTGAAATTTTTGCCCAAAATTCAATTAGGTGAAAAAAAAAACTTCACATCTCCAAATGTAAAAATTCAAAAAAATTGGCGCGTCAGCCCCCTGGAAAACAAAATTACATTGCGCCCTATGGTGAGATGCCCGAAAACTTGACTCGTCGTAGACGAAAAAAAATTCGGCACAGTCATTGGTCACGTAAAGCGCAAACAAAAAAACATATTATTAGCGCGGTTGCTGGAGGCAACCATCAGGAGGGCGGCCAATATTGGCCAGAAGAGCGATCTGTGCAGCCGAAGGCGGGCCGATTTCCGTGCGGCTGCGCATTTGAAGAACTCGCTCCTAGGGGCGTTGTAACGCAGCGCCATCCGTTCGCTCCAGATCAATCTAGCACAAGTGGGACGATCAAAAGTTATTAAAAACTTTCTAATAGGATTAACGGTGGTTGTGCATGGCAAACGCATGAATTTGGCGTCCGTGTTCAGCGGGCTGCCGTACCTGGCATTCAAAGAGTCGTAACTGCGCAACAAACTGTGGCCGATTTGAGCAGAAATTTGGAATCGTTGGTCGAGTCGTCGACCCGCGGATGTT
>VHKM01000488.1:0-91069 GCA_007210695.1 Neogobius melanostomus
TTTCATTCCTTGTTCCTCCTTGTCCTTCTTTGTTCCTTTCCATTGTTTCTTTGTTTCCTTCCTTGTTTCTTTGTTTACTTCCTTGTTCTTGTTTCCTTCCTTGTTTCCTTGTTTCCTGTTTCCTTCCTTGTTTCTTTGTTCCTTCCTTGTGTCCTCGTTTCACTTCCTTGTTTCTTTGTTTCCTTTCCTGTTCCTGTTCTTCCTTGTTCCTTGTTTCTTCCTTGTTCCTTCCTGTTTACCCTTTCTTGGTTTCCTGTTTCCTTGTTTCCTTCCTGTTTCCTTCCTTGTTTCCATCCTGTTTCTTTGTTTCCATCCTTATTTCCTTCCTTGTTTCCTTGGTTCCTCTCCTTGTTTCTTTGTTGCCTTCTTTGTTTTCTTTGTTTCCTTCCTTGTTTCCTTCTTGTTTCCATCTTTGTTTGTTGTTTCCATCTTGTTTCCTTACTTGTTTTCCTTGTTTCCTTCCTTTTCTTTGTTTCCTTCCTTGTTCCTCGTTTTTCCTCCATTGTTTCCCTTGTTTCCTTCCTTGTTCTTTGATTTCCTTCCTTGTCCTCGTTTCCTTCCTTGTTTCTTTGTTATCCTTCCTTGTTTACCTTTTCCTTCCTTGTTTCTTGTTTCCATTCCTTGTTTCCTTGTCCTTCCTTCATTGTTTCCAGTCCTTGTTTCCTTGTTTCACTTCCTTGTTTCCATCCTTGTTTCTCCCGTTTTCCTTACCTTGTTTCCTTATTTCCTTCCTTGTTTTCCTTCCTTTTTCTTGTTTCCTTCTCCTTGTTTCCTTGTTTCCTTCCTTGCTTTCCCTTATTCCTTCCTTCCCTTGTGTCCTTTGTTTCCTTCCTTCCTTATCTGTGTCCTTCCTGTTTCCTCCTGTTCTTTGTTCATCCTTGTTTCCTTGTTTCCTTCCGTGTTTCTTTGGTGTCCGGTCCTTGTTTCCTTCCTTGTTCCTTTCCTTGTTTCCTTGTTTCCTTCCTTGGTCCTCGTTTTCCTCGTTTCCTTCCTTGTTTCTCCCCGTTTCCTTCCTTGGTTTCTTTGCTATCCTTCCTTGTTTCTTTGTTATCCTTCCTGTTTCTTTGTTTACTTCCTTGCCTGTTTCCTTCCTTGTTCTTTGTTTCCTTGTTTCCTTCCTTGTGTTCCTTGTTTCCTTCCTTGTTTCTTTGTTTCTATCCTTGTTTCCTTGTTTCTTATCCTTGTTTCACATTCCTGTTTCTTTGTGTCCGTCCTTGTTTCTTCCTTGTTCCTTTTCCTTGTTTCCTTGCTCCTTGTTTCCTCGTTCCCACTCGTTTCCTTCCTTGTTTCCCCCGAGTTTTCCTTCCTTTGTTTCTTTGTATCCTTCCTTGATTTCTTTGTTCCTTCCTTGTTTCCGTCCTTGTTCCTTGTTTCCTTTTTCATTCCTTGTTTTCATTTCCTTGTTTCCTTCCTGTTCCTTCCTGTTCTTTGTTTCCTTCCTTGTTTCTTTGTTACTTCCTTGTTTCCGTTTCTTGTTTCCTCCTTGTCTTTGTTTCCTCCTTGTTTCCTCGTTCCTTCCTTGTTTCCTTCCTGTTTCTTCCTTGTTACCTTGTTTCTTTCCTTGTTTCTTCCCTTGTTTCCTTTCTTGTTTCCTTGTGTCCTTGGTTTCTTCCTTGTTTCCTTGTTTCCTTCCTTGTTTCCTTCCTTGTTTCCATCCTTGTTTCTTTGTTTCCATCCTTATTTCCTTCCTTGTTCCTTGTTTCCTCCTTAGTTTCTACTCAAGCTTACCCTTGTCTATACTTTGATTTACGCATACCTTGTTTCCTTCCTTGTTTCCATCCATTGTTTCCTCACCGTTTCCATTCCTTGTTTCCTTGTTTCCTTCCTTGTCCTTGTTCCTTCCTTGTTCCTTCCTTGTTTCCTTCCTTGTTTCCAATTCCTTGTTTTCCATTCTTTGTTTCTATTGTTTCCTCTCCTTTGTTCCTCCCTTGTTTCCTTGTTCCTTCCTTGTCTGTTTCCTTCCTTGTTTTCCTCGTTTCCTTCCTTGTTTCCTTGTTTCCTTCCTTGTTTCCCCTTGTTTCCATCCTGTTTCCTTGTTTCATTCCTTGTTTCAAGTCCTTGTGTCCTTGTTTCCTTCCTTGTTTCCTTCCTTGTTTCTTTTCCTTGTTTCCATCCTTGTTTCTTTGTTTCCTTCCTTGTTCCTTATTTCCGTCCTTGTTTCTTTGTTTCCATCCTTGTTTCCTTCCTTGTTCTTGTTCCTTCCTGTTTCCTTCCTATCTTGTTTCCCTTCCTGTTTGTTTCCTTCCTTGTTTCTTTGTTTCCATCCTTGTTATCCTTGTTTTCCTTCCTTGTTTCTTTGTTTCCTTGCCTTGTTTCCATCCTTGTATTCCTTCCTTGTCTCTTTGTTTCCTTCCTGTTTCTTTGTTTACTTCCCTTGTTTCCTCGTTTCCTTCCTTGTTTTCCTTTGTTTTCCTTCCTTCCTTCCTTGTTTCCTCCTGTTCTTTGTTTCTTCCTTGTTCCTTGTTCCCTTCCTGTTTCCTCATTTCCTTCCTTGTTTCTTTGTTTCCTTGTTTCCTCCTTGTTTCTTGTTCCTTCCTTGTTACTTTGTTTCTTCCTTTTTTCCTTGTTTCCTTCATTTCTTCCTTGATTTCTTTGGTTCCTTCCTTGTTTCCTTCTTTGTTTCCTCATTCCTTCCTTGTTTCTTGTTTCCTTCCTGTCTCTTTGTTTCCTTCCTTAGTTTCGTTGTTCCTTCCTTGTTTCATCATTTCCTTCCCTTGTTTCTTTGTTTCCTTCCTTATGCCTTGTTTCCTTCCTTGTTTCTTTGTTTTCCTCCTTTTTCCTCTGAATTTCCTCATTTCCTTCCCTTGATTTCTTTGTTCCTTCTCCTTGTTTCCTTGTTTCCTTTCTCCTTGTTTCCTTGTTTCCTTCCTTGTTCCTTGTTTCCCTTCCTTGTGTCCCTGTTTTCTTCCCTTCCTTGTTTCTTCCTTCCTTGTGTCCTTCCCTTGTTTCCTTCTTGTTCTGTCTACCTTGTTTCCTTGGTTCCTTCCTTGTTCCTTCCTTCCTTGTGTCCTGTTCTTCCTTCCTGTGTCCTTCCTTGTTTCCTTCCTGTTTCTTTGTTTCTATCCTTGTTTTCTTGTTTCCTTCCTTGTTTCCTCGTTCCTTCCTTGTTTCTTTGTTTCCTCCTTGTCTTCCTTTGTTTCCATCCTTGTTTCTTGTTTCCTTGTTTCCTTCCTTGTTTCTTTATTTTCCTTCTTGGTTGTCCTTCCTTGTGTCCTTCCTTGTTTCTTTGTTTCTATCCTTGTTTCCTTGTATCCTTCCTTGTTTCTTTGTATCCTTCCTGTTTCTTTGTTTCCTTTTCTTGTTTCTTGTTTACTTCCTTGTTTCGCTTCCTTGTTTCCTAGTTTCCTTCCTTGTTTCGTATATCTTTGTTTCCGCCTTGTTTCCTTCCTTGTTTTCCTTCCTTGTTTCCCTTCCTTGTTTCCTCTTGTTTCCTTCCTTGTTTCAGTCCTTGTCCTTCCTGTTTCCTTCCTTGTTTCCTTCCTTTTCTTTGTTTCCTTCCTTGTTTCTTTGTTTTCCTTCCTTTTTCCTTGTTCCTCATTCCTTCCTTGTTCTTTGTTATCCTTCCTTGTTTCCTTCCTTTGTTCCTCATTTCCTTCCTTGTTTCTTTGTTTCCTTCCTTGTTTTCTTTGTTTCCTTCCTATTCGTGTTTCCTTCCTTGTTTCTCATTTCCTTCCTTGTTTCTTTGTTTCCTTCCTTTTGATGCCTTGTTTCCTTCCTTGTTCTTTGTTTCCTTCTCTTGTTTCCTTGTTCCTTCCTGTTCCTTCCTGTTTCCTTCTTCCCTTGTGTCCTTCCTTGTTTCCTTCCTTGCTTTCTTTTGTGATCCGTCCTTGTTCCTTCCTTTGTTCCTTTCCTTGTTTCCTTGTTTCCTCGTTTTCCTCGTTTTCCTTCGTTCCCCTTTCCTTCCTTGTTTCTTTGTATCCTTCCTTGTTCTTTTTTCCTTCCTTCGTTTCCTTGCTTTCATTCCTTGTTTCCTTCCTTGTTTCCTTCCTTCTTTCTTTGTTTCCTTCCTTGTTTCTATTGTTTACTTCCTTGTTTCCTTTCCTTGTTTCCTCGTTTCCTTCCTTGTTTCTTTGTTTCCTTCCTTGTTTCTTTGTTTCATCCTTGTTTCTGTTTCCTTGTCCTTCCTGGTTCTTATTTTCCTTTCCTTGTTTCTTATTATTCCTTCCTTGTTTCCTTTTCCTTGTTTCCTTCCTTGTTTTCCTCCTTGTTTCCTTGTATCCTTCCTTGTTTCCTTGTCCTTCCCTGTTTCTTGTTTTCCTTCCTTGTTTCCCGTACCTTGTTTCCTTGTTTCCTCCTTGTTCCTTCCTTGTCTTTTGTTCCTTCCTTTTCTTGTTTACTTCCTTGGTTTCTCGTTTCCTTCCTTGTTCTTGTTCCTCCTTGTTTCTTTGTTCCTTCCTTCCTTTTCTTGTTTACTTCCTTGTTTCCTTGTTTCCTTCCTTGTTTCCTCGTTTCCTTCTTGTTTCTTTTGTTTCCTTCCTTGTTTCCTTCCTTGTTGTCCTTGTTTCCTTCCTTGTTATACCTTGTTTCCTCCTTGTTTCTTTGTTTCCTTCCTTGTTCTTTGTTTCCTTCCTTGTTCCTTGTTTTCCCTCATTCTTTCCTTGTTTCTTTGTTCCTTCCTTGTTACTTCCTTGAAATTCCTTCCTGTTTCCTCCTTGTTTCCTTCCTTGTTCCTCCATTTCCTTCCTTGTTTCTTTGTTTCCTTCCTTGTGTCTTTGTTTCCTCCTTATTTCGTTGTTCCCTTTCCTTGATTGCCTTGTTTCCTCCTTGTTCCTCATTTCCTTCCTTGTTCTTTGTTTTCCTTCCTATTTCCTTGTTCCTTCCTTGTTTCCTCGTTCCTTCCTTGTTCTTGTTTCCTTCTCCTTGTTTCCTTCATTGTTTACCTTGTTTCCTCCTTTGTTTCCTTCCTACCTCCTTGTGTCCTTGTTTCCTTCCTACCACGCCTCGTTTCCTTCCTTTGTTTCCTTCCTTCCTTCTGTCCTTCCTGTTTCCTTTCCTTGTTTCTTTGTTCTATCCTTGTTTCCTTGTTTCTTGTTCTTTGTTTATTTGTTTCCGTCCTTGTTCCGTTCCTTGTTCCTTGTTTCCTCCTTGTTTTCCTCGTTTTCCTCGTTATCCCGTTTCCTTCCTTGTCCCAGTTCTTCCTTGTTTTCTTTGTTTCCTTCCTTGTTTCCTTCCATGTTCCTCCCTCGTTCCTTCCCTGTTTCCTTTCTTGTCCTCGTTCATTCCCTGTTTCTTTGTTTCCTTCCTTGTTTCCTTCCTTGGTTTTTCCTTTTCTCGTTCATTCCTTGTTTCTTCCTTGTTTCCTCGTTTCTTTTCTTGTTTCCTCAGTTCCTTGCTTGTTTCACTCGTTTCCTTCCTTGTTTCTTTGTTTCCTTCCTGTTCCTTGTTTCCTTCCTTGTTCATTGTTTCCTTGTTTTTCCTTGTATTACCTTGTTTCATTCCTTCCTTGTTTTACTTGCCTTCCTTGTTTCCTTCCTTCCTTCCTTGTTTCGTCTTGTTTACTTGTTTTCCTGTCACTTGGTTTCTTTGTTTACCATCCGTGTTTCCTTGTTTCCTTCCTGTTCTTTGTTTTCCTTCCTTCCTTCCTTGTTTCCTTTCTTTGTTCCGTTTCCTTCCTTGTTTCTTTGTTTCCATCCGTGTTTCCTTGTTTCCTTGTTTCCTTCCTTTGTTTCTTGTTTCCTTCCTTGTTTTCTTTGAATTTCCTTCCTCCTTCCTTGTTTCCTTCCTTGTTTCTCCTTGTATTCCTTTTCTTGTTTCCTTCCTTGTTTCCTCGTTTCCTTCCTTGTTTCTTTGTTTTCCTTCCTTGTTCCTCATTTCCTTCCTTGTTTCTTTGTTTCCTTCCTTGTTCCTTCCTTGTTTCCTTGTTTCCTTCCTGTTCCTTTTCCTTGTTCCTCTTTCCTTCCTGTTTCTTTGTTTCCTTCCTTGTTTCCTCATTTCCTATCTTGTTTCTTTGTTTCCTTCCTTGTTCCTTCCTTGATTTCCTTGTTCCTTCCTTGTTTCCTCATTTCCTTCCTTGTTTCTTGGTTTCCTTTCCTTGTTCTTTGGTTTCCTTCCTTGTCTTTGTTTCCTTCCTTATGTCGTTGTTTCCTTCCTTTGATGCCTTGTTTCCTTTCCTGTTTCCTCATTTCCTTCCTTGTTTCTTTGTTTCCTTTCCTTATTTCCTTGTTTCCTCCTTGTTTCCTTCGTTTCCTTCCTTGTTTCTTTGTTTTCCTTTCTCCTTGTTTCCTTGTTTCCTTCCTTGTTTCCTTGTTCCTTCCTTGTTTCCTATCCTTCCTTGTGTCACTTGTTTCCTTTCCTTGTTCCTTCCTTGTTTCCTCATAATTCCTTCCTTGTTTCTTTGCTTCTCCTTGTTTCTTTGTTTCTTCCTTATTTTCGTTAGCTTTCCCTTCCTGATGCCTTGTTTCCTTCCTGTTTCCTCATTCCTCTATGTTTCTTTGTTTCCTCCTTTATTTCCTTGTTTCCTTCCTTGTTTCCTCGTTTCCTTCCTTTGTTTCTTGTTTCCTTCTCCTTGTTGCCTTGTTTCCTTCCTTGTTTCCTTGGTTCCTTCCTTGTTTCCTTCCTTCCTTGTGTCCTTGTTTCCTATCCTTGTTTCCTTCCTTCCTTGTGTCCTTCCTTGTTTCCTTCCTTCCTTGTTCCTTCCTGTTTCCTTCCTTGTTTCTTTGTTTCTATCCTTGTTCTTTTGTTTCTATCCTTGTTCCTTGTTTTCCTTCCTTTTTCTTTGTTTTCCCGTCCTTGTTTCCTTCCTTGTTTCTTTCCTTGTTTTCCTTGTTTCCTTCCTTGTTTCCCTCGTTTCCCCTCGTTCCTTCCTTGTTTCCCCGTTTCCTTCCCTGTTTCTTTGTATCCTTTCCTGTTTCTTTGTTTCCTTCCTTAGTTTCTTGTTTCCTTCCTTGTTTCCTTCCTTGTTTCCTTCCTTGTTATACCTTTCTTGTTTCCTCGTTTCATTCCTGTTTCTTTGTTTCCTTCCTTGTTTCTTCCTTGTTTCTTGTTTCATTGTTCCTTGTTTCCTTCCTTCCTTGTTTCCTTTCTTTGTTTCTCAGTTTCCTTGCTTGTTTCCTCGTTTCCTTCCTTGTCTTTGTTTCCTTCCTTCGTTTCCTTGTTTCCTTCCTGTTTCATTGGTTTTCCTATGTTCCTTCCTTCCTTGTTTCCTTCCTTCCTTCCTGTTTCCTTGTTTCCTTCTTGTGTTCCTGTTTTCCTTCCTTGTTCTTTGTTTCCATCCGTGTCCTTGTTTCCTTCCTGTTCTTTGTTCCTGCTTTTCATTTCCTGTTTCCTCTTGTTTCCTTGTTTCCTCCTTGTTTCTTTGTTTCCATCGTGTTTCCCTTGTTTCCTTATTTCCTTCCTTGGTTTCTTGGTTCCGTCCTTGTTTCCTTGTTTCCTCCTTGTTTCCTTCCTTGTTCCTTCCTGTTTCCTCGTTTCT
Organism: Neogobius melanostomus; assembly: GCA_007210695.1. Classification (NCBI taxonomy): domain Eukaryota; kingdom Metazoa; phylum Chordata; class Actinopteri; order Gobiiformes; family Gobiidae; genus Neogobius; species Neogobius melanostomus. The sequence goes on from VHKM01000488.1 coordinate 7,412, forward strand.
CCTTGTTTCCCCGTTTCCTTCCTTGTGTCTTGGTTTTCCTTCCTTGTTTCTGTTTCCTTCCTTGTTTCCTGGTCTCCATATCCTTGTTTCCTTCCTGTTTCCCTTGTTTCCTTCCTTTTTTCCTCGTTTCATTCCTTGTTTCCTCATTTCCTTTCTTGTTTCCTCGTTTCCTTCCTTGTTTCCTCGTTTCCTTCCTTGTTTGCTTTGTTTCCTTCAGCTGCCCAGGTACCCCACTTTAGATGAGAGTATAGCAGTGTAAACAAGAGAGGTTTAACTATTTATCTAGCTTTTCTGAAGTTATTTTAAATTCTTTGTACATGTTAAAATTGTCACACTGGATTTCTCTTTGATATTTTAATGTATTTGAGTTTTGTTTTTAATGTTACATAATGTATTTATTTTCTTTCTAGGCACATTGTGTGTCTGTGCTGGTCACATGAAATGTGTTTTATAAATGAATAAACAAGAAGTTACTTATTACTTTTTTGGACAGAATTTCTAGGTATAGCCAGGGACTGGAGGGTGTCTAATTTCGGAACCTCAGGATCTGACCTCTGCTGTTTACATGTTGAGATAAACATGTGCATAAGAGGCAACAAGAGATAACCCCAAACAGAAATGGTTTCAAAGGTGGAGTCTGCTGAGCACTTTTTCCTCTCCTTCGTAGAGACTGTTTTCTAGTTGCATTTGACTGGGCTCAGTATAACTATTGTCAGTTTAGGTGATGCTGAACCTTGCAGAGGTGGCACAGTCCATGATGACATCTCAATATATGCCTTTGCCAAAAGGTTTGTTTTCAGCATACTCTGAAGCGCATGAAGAATAATTCAGAAAATGGGCACAGCTCTACATTTAGACCTCCACTATTTTCTTAAACTGGGCTGCAAGGTCCACAAACATCAATAGGTCTTTTATCTACAGTAACGTTATGAAAGCAGGAAGAGATGAGCATTAACTAACCTATGATGAGTATGTTTGACTAAAACAACAGAAACAGACCTCAGGATGTCACACTGTGGAGTGTGGCATTTGTCATTGAACACCAGAATTATCACTTCAGTCTTGGGCTCTACCCCTCTCCCCCTCTCTCCACTCTCACTCCTTTCTTCCTCTCTCTCCCTACTCTCTCTCTCCCTCTTTCTCTCCCCTCTTTCTCCCTTCTCTGTCCCGTCTCTCCACTCTCTCTCTCCTCTTTCTCCCCTCTCTCCACTCTTTCTCTCATCCCTTCTCACCCCTCTCCTTCTCTTCTCTCTCTACACTAACAACTCTCTCTCTCCCCTCTCTCTCCACTCCCTCTCCCCCCTCTATCTCTCCTCTTTCTCCCTCTCTCCTCTCTCGTCCTGCTCTCTCCAATTTCTCTCGTCCAGCTCTCGCCACTCTCTCTCCCCTCTCTCCACTCTTTCTCCTTTCGCTCCTCTCTCCCCTTCTCTCCTCTCTCTCTCTATCCCCTTTCTCCCCTCTCTCTCCCCCTACCTCTCCCCGTCTCTCTCCTCTTTCTCCTTCTCTCCCCGTCTCTCTTTCTCCTCTCTCTCTCTCGTCCATCTCTCCACTCTCCTTCTCTCCTCTATCCACTTCGCTCACTCTCTCTCCCTCTCTTCCCTCTCATTCTCTCTCCTCTCTCTCCACTCTCCACTCGCTCTCTCTCCCCTCTCTCTCCTCTCTTCCCCTCTCTATTTCTCTCCTCTCTCTCCCCTGTTTCCTCTCTCTCTCTCTGTCTATTCTCGCTCTCTACTCTCTCCCCGTCTTCTCTCTCCCTCTGTCTCTCTTTCTCTCTCTCTCCCATGTATCCCTCCCCTCTCTCTCTCTATTCTCTCTCTGTCCACTGTCTCTCTCTTTCCTCTCTCCCTCTCTCTCCTCTTTCTCCTCTCTCTACTCTCTATCTCTCCCCTCTCTCTCCACTCCCTCTGTCTCTCCCCCTCTCTCCTCTCTCACCCTGCTCTTTCCACTCTCTCTCGTCCCTATCTCACCACTCACTCTCCCCCTCTCTCTCTTCTCTCTCTCTCTTGTCCCTCTCTCCCCCCTTCTCTCCTCTCTATCCCCTCTCTCTCCTTTCTCTGCCTGCCTGTCGCACTGCATGCCGGGCGTGTGAGTGCGTGGCAGGTCGTGTGTTTGTGGTGAAGCTGAGTGAGTGAGTTGGCACAAAGTTTCCACTTTCATGCTGTCACTCTTCGGGAAGGGCTGGTTTCTGTGTTTGAGGTGCGTGTTTTGTGGAGTTACTGTGCGGTGGGAGGAGGCCGGGCATGGCGAGTCCCTCGGACAAGGGCGTGCAGCCCCGTCACTTAACATGGGGTCAGGATAGAGGCTGACCCACGGTTTACCATAGAACAGGTGGTGTTGGCCCTCGGGGAGCCGGTGGGCCACGCAAATGTTACACATGGGTCCAGAATGAATAAGGCTGTGGTCGCCTTCTTGTGGGAGGTGCGTTTGGTACACGACCTCGTTGAGAGGGGGTTAGTTTTAGACAAGGGAGCGAGGAAACAGGAGTGACAGAGCAGGAGTAGCTACCGGGGCCTTCCGAGACTGTAGCTGCTCAGACTGAGGCTGTAATGTCATAGTATTAATGATACAGACATGGAGAGTGAGCAAGAAGTGGTTGTCCAAACTCGGAGGGAAACTGTAATTAGTGCCCCGCCCCGTCTCGGAGCACTGAGCGTGGTGCCGAAGCAGAGGGCAGGGTGGAGCAGGGAGGCAGTGGCGTAGAGAAGGACAGCGGGCAGAATGCTGGAGAGGGGAGCAGAGTGCAGGGTGCCGGTGAGAGGAGCGGTGTGCAGGGTGCCGGAGAGGGGAGCAGTAGGCAGGGTGCCGGAGAGGGGAGCAGTAGGCAGTGTGAGGAGGATGAGGAGGACATGGATGACGCAATGTCACAATTGTCAGACCTCTCTCAGGAGGCGGGTTTAGACGAACCCCCCTCCTATTCAGTGAATGAAATCAATGATTTTCTGGATGTTACTTCTGGGAGAAAGGTAGTGAATGTGCAGGAGTTTTCCCCAGACCTTCAGGCCTTTATTAAGTCTGACAAGAAACTAAAGAAACAAGTGGGCAAAGATCAATTGAGTCAGAAGAAGAGATACAGACTGTCCAAGTTGGTAGGGAGAGTGAGAAAGGAGAAAGTGGGTAAGAGGAGCTCCCAACTGGAATAATGGCTGGTGCACGGTGGTGTTTTTTCCTACTTGTATTTGGCTACTGTCCCCTGTCTTTTTTATTCATGCATGGAGAGCCTTAGAATAGGAACCCTAAATATTAATGGTGGGAGAGATCAAAGGAAGCAAGCTGCAGTGGCTGAGACTAAAACGCATTGATGTGCTACTACTACAGGAGACACACAGTACTGTGGACAATGAGGCAGACTGGAGTCGGGTCTGCCCAGGATCAGTGTTCCTGAGCCATTGCGCTAACGTGAGTGCAGGGACGGCTATACTTTTCTCTGAGCGCCTGGTCCTAAGTAATGTGACTCATATTGAGGTAGAGAGGGGCAGGTTACATGTGGTACATAGGACTTTTAGAGATACACATTTTGTTTTTATTAACATTTATGCGCCCAACATACCAGTGAATCATATGCAGTTACTTCGCAGTTTGAATACACAATTGGGAAACTACACAAGCAACTCTGTTGTGTTGGTGGGTGGGGACTGGAATAGCACAACACTCCCACTGGACAGGAACACAGAGGAACCCCATCTGACGTCAGCCTCACTGCTGACCGTATAGTGCAGCAGAATGATTTGGTGGATGCATGGAGGCAGTGCCACCCCACATTACGTCAGTACACCTGGGTGTGGGTCAGTGGGGGGAGGGTGAGTGCAGCCCTTCTAGACAGATTATACATCAACAAAACTCAGTATAACCGGGTTAAGGGGTCCCAGATTCATCCTGTTGCTTTTTCAGATCATCATTTAGTGATACTAGATTGCGCAATGCCACCTCGTGCTTTACGTTGTCCTTACTAGCGCTTTAATGTGAAGCTATTACAGGATGTCTCCTTCTGCCAGGCATTTGGGGTGTTTTGGGAGCAGTGGAGGTCCCGGAAAGTAGAGTACGATAATATCCTGAAATAGTGGGAGATGGGGAAGGCTCAAATTAAGCTTTTTGTCCAGCAGTACACCACATACTGTATATACAATGCACAGAGAGAGAACAGCTGGAGAGGGAAGTGGCTATCCTCGAGGGAGGGGTCACCAGCGGGACAGGGAGCACCAACGTATGGGAAAACAGGAAAGGGGCGATGAGAACCTTTTTGAATGCTGAATGAAAGGACTAAGGGGGCACGAGTTAATGGCAGAGTGGCCTCTGTCAAGGACGTTGATGCACCAACACCTTCCTTCCTTCCTATCTTCTTTCCATCCTTCATTCGATATTTACTTCCTTCTTTCCTTCCTTCCTTCCTTCCCTCCCTTCTTCCTTCCATCCTTCCTTCCTTCCTTCCATCCTTCCTTCCTTCTTTCCTTCCTTCCTTGCTTCCATCCATCCACCCTTCCTTCTTTCCTTCCTTCTTTCGGTCCATCCTTCATTGTTTCCTTCCTTCCCTCCCTTCTTCCTTCATTTTTCCTTGCTTCCATCCTATCTCCCTTCCTTCCATCCACACTTCCTTCCTATTTTACGTTCTTTCTTCCTTCCTTCCATCTTTCTTTCCTTCCTTCCTTCCTTCTTTCCTTCCTTCCTTCCAATCTTCTTTCCATCCTTCCTTGCTTCCATCCATCCACCTTCCTTCGTTCCTTCCTCCCCTTCTATCCTCCTCCCTTCCATCCGTCATTCTTTCCTTCCTTCCATCTTGTCTTTCTATCTTCATTCCTTCCATCCTTCCTTCCATCTTATCTCCCTTTCATCCACCCTTCCTTCCTTCTATCTTCTTTCCATATTTCCTTCGATCTTTCCTTCCTTCCTTGCTTCCATCCACCCTTCCTTCTTTCCTTCCTTCCTTCCTTCCTTCCTATCTTGATTCCTTCCATCCATCCTTCCGTCTATCTCATCTCCCTTTCATCCACCCTTCCGTCTTTCCTTCCTTCCTATGTTCTTTACATTCTTCCTTCCATCTTTCCTTCCTACCTTCCTTCATTCCTTCCTTCCTTCCTTCCTATCTATCTTCCTTCCATGCTTCTTTCCTTCCTTCCATCCTTCCTTCCTTCTTTCCTTCCTTCCTTCCTTCCATCCTTCCTTCCTTCCTTCCTCCTTTCCTTCCTTTCTATCTTCCATTCTTCAGTCCTTCTTTACTTCCTTCCTTCCTTCCATCTTTCCGTCCTTCCTTTCTTCCCTTCCTCCCTCTTTCTTTCCTTCCTTCATTTTTTCTATCCTTCTTTCCTTCCATCCATCGCTCCATCATTCCTTCTTTCCTTCCTTCCTTCTTTCCTTCCTTCCTTCCATCCTTCTTTCCTTCCTTCCTATCTTCCTTCCATCCTTCTGTCCTTAGTACCATCCATCCATCCTTCCTTCTTTCCTTCCTTCTTTCCTTCCTTCTTTCCTTCCTTCTTTCCTTCCTTCCTTCCTTCCATCTTTCATTCCATCTTTCCTTCCTTCTTTCCTGTCTTCCCTCCCTCTTTCTTTCTTTCCTTCCTTCCTTGCATCCTTCTTTCCTTCCTTCCTATCTTCCTTCCATCCTTCTTTCCTTATTACCTTCCATCCATCTTTCCTTCCTTCCTTGCTTCCTATCTTCCTTCCTTCCTTCCTTCCTTTCTATCTTCCATTCTTCTGTCCTTCTTTCCTTCTTTCCTTCCATCCTTCCATCTTTCCTTCCTTGCTTCCATCCTATCTCCCTTCCTTCCATCCACACTTCCTTCTTTCCTATTTTCTGCTTTCTTCCTTCCATTTTTCCTTCCTTCTTTCCTTCCTATCTTCCTTCCATCATTCCTTTCTTCCGTGTTTCCTTCCTTCCTCCCTTCAATTCTTCCGTCCTTCAATCTTTCCTTCCGTCTTTCCTTCCTTCCTAACTTCCTTCCATCTTTCCATCTTTCCATCTTTCCTTCCTTCTTTTCGTCGTTCCTTCCCTCCCTCTCTCTTTCCTTCCTTCCGTCCATCTATCCATCCTTCTTTCCTTCCTTCCTTCCATCCTTCCTTCCTATCTATCTTCCTTCCATCCTTCCTTCCTTCTTTCTTTCCTTCCTTGCTTCCATCCATCCACCCTTCCTTCTTTCCTTCCTTCCTATCTTCCTTCCTTCCATCCTTGTTTCCTTCCTTCATTTTTCCTTGCTTCCATCCTATGTCCCTTCCTTCCATCCACACTTCCTTCCTTCCTATTTTACATTCTTTCTTCCTTCCATCTTTCCTTCCTTCTTTCCTTCCTTCCTTCCTATCTTCCTTCCATCATTACTTCGTTCCTTGCTTCCTTCCTTCCTTCCATTCTTCCGTCCATAATCTTTCCTTCCTTCTTTCCTTCCTTCCTATCTTCCATCCATCCTTCCTTCTATCCTTCCATCTTTCCTTCCTTCTTTTCTTCATTCCTTCCCTCGCTCCCTTCCCTCCCTCCTCTTTCCTTCCTTCCGTCCATCCATCCATCCTTCTTTCCTTCCGTCCTTCCCTGTTTCCTTCCTTGATACTTCTTTCCTTCTTTCCTTCCTTCCTCCATCCTTCCTTCCTTCTCCTTCCTTCCTTGCTGCCATCCATCCACCATACCTTCTTTCCTTCCTTCTTTCTTTCCTTCTTTCCTTCCTTCCTCCCTTCCTTTCTATGTTCCATTCTTCTGTCCTCCTTTCCTTCCTTCCTTCCTTCCTTCCTTCGATCCTTCCATCGTTCCTTCCTTCTTTCCTTCCTCCCTTCTTTTCCTCCATTTCTTCCGTACTTCCTTCTTTTCTTCCTTCTTTGACTTCCTCCCTATCTTCCGTCCATCCTTCCTTCCTTCCTTCCTTCCTTCCTTCCTTCCTTCCTTCTTTCCTTCCTTCCTATCTTCCTTCCATCCTTCCGTCTTTCATTTGTTCCTTGCTCCCATCCTATCTTCCTTCCTTCCATCCTTCCTTCCTATCGTCCTTCTTTCCTTCCTTACTTCCTTCCTTCCTTCCTTCCTTCCTATCTTCCTTACATCCTTCCGTCTTTCATTCGTTCCTTGCTTCCATCCTATCTTCCTTCCTTCCATCCTTCCTTCTTTCTTTCCTTCCTTGCTTCCATCCATCCACCTTCCTTCTTTCCTTCCTTCCTATCTTCCTTCCTTCCATCCTTTTTTCCTTCCTTTCTTCCTTCATTTTTCCTTGCTTCCATCCTATCTCCCTTCCTTCCATCCACACTTCCTTCCTATTTTACGTTCTTTCTTCCTTCCATCTTTCTCTCCTTCCTTCCTTCCTTCTTTCCTTCCTTCCTTCCAATCTTCTTTCCATCCTTCCTTGCTTCCATCCATCCACCCTACCTTCTTTCCTTCCTTCCTATCTTCCTTCCTTCCATCCTTTTTTCCTTCCTTTCTTCCTTCATTTTTCCTTGCTTCCATCCTATCTCCCTTCCTTCCATCCACACTTCCTTCCTATTTTACGTTCTTTCTTCCTTCCATCTTTCTCTCCTTCCTTCCTTCTTTCCTTCCTTCCTTCCAATCTTCTTTCCATCCTTCCTTGCTTCCATCCACCCTTCCTTCTTTCCTTCCTTCCTATCTTCCTTCCTTCCATCCTTGTTTCCTTCCTTCATTTTTCCTTGCTTCCATCCTATGTCCCTTCCTTCCATCCACACTTCCTTCCTTCCTATTTTACGTTCTTTCTTCCTTCCATCTTTCCTTCCTTCTTTCCTTCCTTCCTTCCTATCTTCCTTCCATCATTACTTCGTTCCTTGCTTCCTTCCTTCCTTCCATTCTTCCGTCCATAATCTTTCCTTCCTTCTTTCCTTCCTTCCTATCTTCCATCCATCCTTCCTTCTATCCTTCCATCTTTCCTTCCTTCTTTTCTTCATTCCTTCCCTCGCTCCCTTCCCTCCCTCCCTCTTTCCTTCCTTCCGTCCGTCCATCCATCCTTCTTTCCTTCTTTCCTTCCGTCCTTCCCTGTTTCCTTCCTTGATGCTTCTTTCCTTCTTTCCTTCCTTCCTCCCATCCTTCCTTCCTTCTCCTTCCTTCCTTGCTGCCATCCATCCACCATACCTTCTTTCCTTCCTTCTTTCTTTCCTTCTTTCCTTCCTTCCTCCCTTCCTTTCTATGTTCCATTCTTCTGTCCTCCTTTCCTTCCTTCCTTCCTTCCTTCGATCCTTCCATCGTTCCTTCCTTCTTTCCTTCCTTCCCTCCCTCTTTCCTTCCTCCCTTCTTTTCCTCCATTCTTCCGTACTTCCTTCTTTTCTTCCTTCTTTGACTTCCTCCCTATCTTCCGTCCATCCTTCCTTCCTTCCTTCCTTCCTTCCTTCTTTCCTTCCTTCCTATCTTCCTTCCATCCTTCCGTCTTTCATTTGTTCCTTGCTTCCATCCTATCTTCCTTCCTTCCATCCTTCCTTCCTATCGTCCTTCTTTCCTTCCTTCCTTCCTTCCTTCCTTCCTTCCTATCTTCCTTACATCCTTCCGTCTTTCATTCGTTCCTTGCTTCCATCCTATCTTCCTTCCTTCCATCCTTCCTTCTTTCTTTCCTTCCTAGCTTCCATCCATCCACCCTTCCTTCTTTCCTTCCTTCCTATCTTCCTTCCTTCCATCCTTTTTTCCTTCCTTTCTTCCTTCATTTTTCCTTGCTTCCATCCTATCTCCCTTCCTTCCATCCACACTTCCTTCCTATTTTACGTTCTTTCTTCCTTCCATCTTTCTCTCCTTCCTTCCTTCCTTCTTTCCTTCCTTCCTTCCAATCTTCTTTCCATCCTTCCTTGCTTCCATCCATCCACCCTTCCTTCGTTCCTTCCTCCCCTCCTATCCTCCTCCCTTCCACCCGTCATTCTTTCCTTCCTTCCATCTTGTCTTTCTATCTTCATTCCTTCCATCCTTCCTTCCATCTTATCTCCCTTTCATCCACCCTTCCTTCCTTCTATCTTCTTTCCATCCTTCCTTCGATCTTTCCTTCCTTCCTTGCTTCCATCCACCCTTCCTTCTTTCCTTCCTTCCTTCCTTCCTTCCTATCTTGATTCCTTCCATCCATCCTTCCGTCTATCTCATCTCCCTTTCATCCACCCTTCCGTCTTTCCTTCCTTCCTATGTTCTTTACATTCTTCCTTCCATCTTCCTTCCTACCTTCCTTCATTCCTTCCTTCCTTCCTTCCTTCCTTCCTATCTATCTTCCTTCCATGCTTCTTTCCTTCCTTCCATCTTTCTTTCCTTCTTTCCTTCCTTATTTCCTTCCTTCTTTCCTTCCCTCCCTCCCTGTTTCCTACCTTCCGTCCATCCTTCTTTCCTATCTTCCTTCCATCCTTCTTTCGTTATTACCTTCCATCCATCCTTCCTTCTTTCCTTCCGTCCATCCTTACTTCCTTCCTTTCTATCTCCCATTCTTCTGTCCTTTCTTTCCTTCCTTCCATCCTTCCATCTTTCCTTCCATCTTTCCTTCCTTCCATCCCTCCCTCCCTCCTTCCTTCCTTCCTTCCATCCTTCTTTCCTTCCTTCCTTCCATCTTTCCTTTCTTCCCTCCCTCCCTCCCTCTTTCCTTCCTTCCTTCCTTCCTTCCATCCTTCTTTCCTTCCTTCCTTCCTTCCTTCCATCCTTCTTTCCTTTCATCCATCCATTCTTCGTTCCTTCCTTCCTTTCTATCTTCCATTCTTCTGTCCTTTCTTTCCTTCCTTCCATCTTTCCTTTCTTCCCTCCCTTCCTCTTTCCTTCCTTCCATCCTTCTTTCCTTCCTTCCTTCCATCCTCCTTTCCTTTCATCCATCCCTCCATCCTTCCTTCTTTCCTTCCTTCCATCCTTCTTTCTTTCCTTCCTTCCTTCCTATCTTCTTTCCATCCTTCCTTGCTTCCATCCATCCACCATTCCTTCGTTCCTTCTTTCCTTTCCATCCTTCCTTCCTCTTTCTTCCTTTCTATCTTCCATTCTTCTGTCCTTCTTTCCTTCCTTCCTTCCTTCCTTCCTTCCATCCATCTTTCCTTTCTTCCCTCCTCCCTCTTTCCTTCCTCCTTCTTTCCCATCTTTCTTCCTTCCTTCCTTCCTTCCTTCCTTCCATCCTTCTTTCCTTCCATCCATCCATCCCTCCATCCTTCCGTCTTTCCTTCCTTCGATCTTTCATTCCGTCTTTCCTTCCTTCTTTCCTTTTTTCCATCTTTCATTCCTTCTTCCTTCCTTCTTTCCTTCCTTCCCTCCCTCTTTCCTTACTTCCTTCCATCCTTCTTTCCTTCCTTCCTATCTTCCTTCCATCCTTCTTTTCTTATTACCTTCCATCCATCCATCCATCCATCCTTCCTTCTTCCTTCCTTCCTTCCTTCTTTCCATCCTTCCTTCCTTCCTTCCTTCCTTGTTTCCTTCCTTCCCCCCTTCCTTCCTTCCATCCATCCGTCCTTCCATCCTTCCTTCCTTGCTTCCATCCTATCTCCCTTCCTTCCATCCACACTTCCTTCTATCCTTCCTTCCAATCTTCCATTCTTCGTTGCTTCCATCCTTCCGTCTTTCCTTCCTTCCTTCATTCATTCTTTCTTTCCTTCCTTCCTATCTTCATTGTTTCCATTCTTCCTTCTTTCCTTCCTTCCATCCTTTCTCCTTCCTTCCATCCACACTTTCTTCCTTCCTATTTTCCGTTCTTTCTTCCTTCCATCTTTCCTTCCTTCCTTCCTTCCTTCCTATCTTCCTTCCATCATTCCTTCCTTTCTTGTTTCCTTCCTTCCCCCCTTCCTTCCTTCCTTCCATTCTTCCGTCCTTCAATCTTTCCTTCCTTCCTAACTTCCTTCCATCCTTCCTTCCTTCTTTTCTTTATTCCTTCCCTTTAATTTTTAATTTATTTATTTATTTCAGGCAGAGGGCAACAAAGAAGAATATACAGCAGAAAACAAAACAATCCACTTCCACCTGAAAGGGAGTGGGAAGAAGAAAACATATTTAATCCCACCCCAGTTCCCCACTCAGAGTTCAACAGACTCAGCTTCACTGTCACTTTTTAAAGAAACCTTTTCTACAAATTATATCATGGTGGCATTACCACATGCAACAACAATTTATCACATCGCAACAAAAAATGTATACCAACAATGTAAAGAAAATTTAACAATACCAACAATGGTAATGAACAATATACCAATAATGGTAAGGAACAAATTAAACCAACGATGGCAAGGAAACATTGAGCACTTGTAACACTATGAGACAACAGCAATTCAAATTAAAGACCCTCATCTCTATATTTTGACCAGACCCAATGTTTATATAAGAGTTTGAATCGATGGACAGTTTGGCATTGCTTGTGTTGTAAGTCCAGTTTGTTCCAGAGTTTCACTCCGCATATAGACACACAAAAACGTTTACGAGTGTTTTGAGCTCTCGGCAATGAAAAAAACGTTGTAGGTTAGGCGGTAATAAATTGTTGAATGCTTTGTATAAGACTATTGCTGTACTATATTTTACAAGGTCATCACATTTTAACAACTTTGACTGCATAAACAGATTATGAGTATGGTCTAGGAAACCAACCTTGTGAATGATCCGCATTGCTCTTTTCTGTAATATGATCAGAGGATTAATTGTGTTCTTGTAAGTATTTCCCCACACTTCAACACAATACGTAAGGTATGGGAGTACCAAGGTGCAGTATAGAGTATGGAGTGCATTTTTATCAAGGTATAATTTTGCTTTATTTATAATTGAGAGGCTTTTTGAGATTTTTGTTTTAATGTGTCTGACATGGGGTTTCCATGACAATTCACTATCAATTATTACGCCCACAAATTTAGTCTCACTTACGATTTCAACCTGGGTACCATCAATACTTATTTTCTGTTCAGACATAGTATTGCGATTACCAAACATCATTATCTTAGTTTTGTTTATATTCAAGGATAATTTATTTGTGTCCATGCACTTTTTTAATTATATTTAGTTCCCTGTTTACCGTATTTACGAGGTCATTATAATCATCACTACAATAGAATATATTAGTGTCGTCTGCAAATAGTATGAGTTTAAGATCTTTGGACATATTAAAAATATCATTTATATACACATTAAACAGTTTTGGCCCCAACACTGACCCCTGGGGGACACCACAAGCAACACCAAGAGTATCTGATAAACACTGACCCATTTTTACAAACTGTACTCTCTGTTAAATAACTTTTTAACCAATCCCCAGCCAGCCCCCTAATTCCATATCTTTCCATTTGATTTAGTAGGATTGAGTGATTAATCGTATCAAAGGCTTTTTTTTAGATCAATAAAGACACCAACTGCATACTTTTTTTGCTCCAGTGCATTAGTAATTTCTTCAATAGCTTCAGTTATTGCCATTGAGGTAGTTCTTTTAGACCTAAAACCATACGGCCTTCATTAATTATATGATGTTTTTCAAGAAACTTTTCAAGTCGAGAATTGAAAAGCTTCTCTAAAATTTTGAGAACTGGGGCAAAAGAGAGATTGGTCTGTAGTTTGTAAAAGCGTGTTTGTTTTCATTTTTGAAGAGCGGAATTACTTTAGCGATTTTCATTTTACTTGGAAAGCAGCCAGTAAGGAATGACAAGTTACCAATATAAGTTAGGGGTTTTACAATATTCAGTATAACTTTTTAAACTAATGCCATGTTGATATCATGACAATCAGTGCAGAACTTACTTTTACACATCCGCACAATTTTTGTTACTTCCTGCTCATTTGTAGCTGAGAGGAAGAATGACAAAGGATTCCGTTCAATAGCTGATTTTACAACTCCATTGTCTGGAATATCAGCAGCCAACTCAGGGCCAACATTAACAAAAAAATAGTTGAACTTATTTACTACATTGTTCATATTATAATCTTCACCATTTTCATCAATGATGTAATCGGGATATGTCAACTTTGAAGAGCCTTGTTTGATTAGGCAATTCAAAGCATCCCAAGTTCCTTTTATATTGTTTTTATTTTCATATAATTTGTTTTGATAATATAACCGTTTGCTTGTTCTTATGATATCAGTTAATTTATTTTTGTACTTCTTATATCTTTGCTCCACTTCTTTTGTTTTTACTTTGATAAACAATTTGTAGAGATTTCTTTTTACAGGCATTAATTATTCCTTTCGTAATTCAAGGGCTTTTTAAAAAAAATATTTTTTCTTTACAAAATATTCTTTCACAGGGCAGTGTTTATTATGCAGGGAAGTGAAGATATCTAGAAAATTACAATAAGCACTGTCCACATTTGGTTCTCTGTTAACTGAAGTCCAATCATGGAGTGCCAAACTACTATTTAGGACACGGATCGTTTCTTCAGTTGTTATTCGTTTAGAGATTTTTACCATAACGTCTTTCGTTTTTTTGAGATTACAGTCATACAAAGTAAAAACAGGTAAGTAGTCAGTGATATCACATATAAATAGGCCACTTGTGATTTGATTCCCCATGATGTTAGTAAAAATGTTATCAATGATTGTGGCACTGTGTGACGTTATTCTGCTCGGTTTTGTTATAGCTGGATACAGAGACAAGCTGTACATTGTGTCAATGAAGTCATCAACGGTTTTTAGCTTAGTTGGATTTAACAAATCAATGTTAAAATCACCACAGATAAATACATTTTTTGGTACACAGTGGAAAACAGTTTATCCATCCACTCAATGAACGTTTCTATACTTGAACCAGGTGCCCGGTACACACAACTCATGAGGATATTAGTCTGTTTATCATTTAGAATTTATATTATTAAGCATTCAAACAATCCAACCACAGCTATGGTCATATTTGTTAAGACATTAAATTTAACAGATTTATGAATGTACAAAGCAACTCCCCTCCTATTTTATTTTTTCTGTTTGTATATCTTAATTCATAGCCATCAAGACAAAAATCAATATCTTTATCATCGTTGAACCAGGTTTCAGTGATTGCAATAATGCTAAATGAATGAGCGTTTCAAGTAATCGTTGATGTCCTCAAAGTTAGTGTACATGTACATGCTTCGACTATTGAAATGTATTATTGACAGGTTATCTTCTGATTTTACACTGTTTTCATATTGTTCTTGGGTAAAATAATTACAATTTTTACTAATCAAAGAGAGAAAATTATTATCAGGGTCTATCTCAGTATCTGTCTCTGTTGTGGTGTTCTCATGATACTCACTCGTTTCCAGTTCCATTTGTTGTTGTCTTTCCTTCCTTCTTTCCTTCCATCCATCCATCCTCCCTTCTTTCCTTCCTTCCTTCCTTCCTATCTTCCTTCCTTCCATGCTTTTTTCCTTCCTTCCTTCCTTCCTTCCTTGCTTCCATCCATCCATCCACCCTTCCTTCCTCCCTTCCTTCCTTCCTTCCTTCTTTCCTTCCTTCCTTCCTTCCTTTCTATCTTCCATTCATCTGTCCTTCTTTCCTTCCTTCCTTCCAACCTTCCATCTTTCCAAGCTCCAGGGCTGACCTCCAGGCCCCCAGGCCGGGTCTACAAGCTCCATTATTGTGAACATCCATGCTTAAATTCTCTGTGTGTGTGGGATTCAAACCCAGCAAAGGCTCGTTAGTCTCAGTGTGAAACTTAAAATACCATGACACACACAATCAAACACACACAATCAAACAAAACATTATTTTTTTGACATTGAATAATATTATTAAATGGGCTGATTTACCCTTTAATAAAGGGCAAGACACTTCACCTCCAGCAGCAGTCTCCTCAGCCAACTTACCTCCACCGACAGTCTCCTCTGCCCACTTACCTCCAGCTGCAGTCTCCTCTGCCCACTTACCTCCACCGAGAGTCTCATCTGCTCACCTTCATCCTGAGCCAGGTCCATCCACAGGCCACACCAGTCATGATGTAAGTATCTGAACGCGTTTACTTGACATGGACACGTTTACTTGACATGAGCATTCATAATTTGTCGATAATCACAATCATCCTAATGTATAAATTGGTTCTTAAATAAGTTATACTTTACTTTATTAATCTCTGTAGAGAAATGAAGAATTCCTCAAGGTTAAGATTAAATAGAGTAGATTAAAATGGAATGCTGTTGATATTTTAATGTGCTTTGTAGGACTCTGTGGGACCTGACAATGTGGAGGGATTTGGAGCAGTTCAGGACCTGGCAGAATACCTGTTCTGTCTGAAAGACCACAGCCTGGCTTTGACGAGGGAGGAGCCTGCCCACATTATTACCCTTTGGGAGCGCTTGTCTGATTTTGACAAAAAAAAACTAAATATCCCAGGCGATATCAGGACAGCCTCCCAAAGGGTAGATTCAGAGCAACAAAAAAAGATGTTGCACCTGGTGTGGAGAGCACAAAACGGTATAACTTAAGTATTAATTATGGAGTTAAAGTTGGTATAGCTTCTACTTACCTGACTAATTTAAATTGTGTTTATCACTTTTTAGAGCCTTTGCAGCAGGAAAGAGCCCTGCACAATGGCCTGACTGCAATCGAGTGTTTGAGGCACTTTTTGTCAAGCTATGTGCAGAGTATCCCGGTCCCCGGAGAGTAGAGGGAGTCAGAAAGGAGAGATGGAGCCTTGGCCTACCGCCATATCCGGCAAATGATTTTAAATAATTGCAAGGTGATGGAGGAGACAACCATTCAGCTGCCAGAAGTTAATACAGCAACAATTTCAAGTTGGTGCGTTTCCACCTTTGCATCTTTTTTTCCTTATTCTTTACCTTTTCTATTCATTATCAGCAATAATTAATAATAAAGTTGTTACATATTATACATATTAAATAATAACATCATCTGTGTTAGGTACCGCAATAGAGAGAGGCAGCAGGAGAGGGCTGTTTTAAATCAGGGAATCAAGGCTCCAGGTAGCCTTTCCACTAGTTCCGAGAGCCTTCCACCTGCAGTGGAGGTGAAGGGGAAGCTCTGTACGCCTTCTGGTAGTGAAGAAGATCTTCATCACTTCATTCTCCCACCTAACACTGCAGGGATGGCCCAACTGAAAAGGAGGCGCATAGTACCTCCTCCACCTGCACCGCTCCAGCAACAAACACCGTCCACACCCTTCTTTCTTGCACCCAGCTTGCCGCCCACTCCTCAGAGTCTACGGCCAAACCAGCGCACTGTACCAACCCCACGCCCTCTACTGCCTGCTCCTCTTGTCCGACCTCTGCTGCCTACCCAGAGCACTTCAATCACTGCCCAGCCTCTGTTCCCCGTCCAAAGCACTATCCGCATCACTACCCAGCCTCTAATGCAAGTCCCTGCCACACCACCATTTCCACAGGTGTCCTCTCAACCTGTGGATGTGCCTTACACCACACAATGGAGCAGAAAAAAGAAATTACAGGAGGAGGAACAGGGAAGGAAAAGAAGAAAATATGTGCGAAAAACAGACAAAATAAAGTGCCATCAGTGTAACAAGGAGCGTGACACTGCCACCCACCACCAGTACTTTGGAAACTGGTATTGCCAGGCCACAGCCAAAGAAACATTTACTGAGTGGAAAAAGGCATTTGAAGAACGAGGATATGGTCGAAAAAAAGATTCTACAGACCCTTAAGAGCAAACGTGACCAGATTTGTAATGGTTTTCCCCTCTTTTCACACTTTTTATTTCATCGCTGAAATAACGCATCATGTCTGAAAGCGAGATCATGATTGCACATAATCATTACATTTGCCGCTAAAAATATTATGTAGCCTGCATTACAATAAATAAATAAATACTTGAATGAGGAGGAGGCCGGAGGTGCTCACTGGATCTGGATCGTGTATGGTAGTACCAGGTGCTCTTCGGAAAAAATTGGGCAGAGTCAAATGAAAAAATAAAGTTTCCAAGGCACAACTGGATGAAGAATACTTGTTTTATTTAATGCTGACGCGTTTCGACCGGTAGGTCTTTGTCAAGGCAGTGTAACACAGCTGTACCTGATTCAGGTTTAAATAGTTCAGGACATGTGACCAGTGTCACGTGACAAGACAAAAAAATATATGTATATATATATATTCTTTTACAATTCGTATCGATACTCATGGTTATAGAAAACAAAAAATATATACAAATATGTACAAAAGCATACATTTGGGGCAAGTCATGCAGTAATAAATCGTACCTGATGTGGCCACATCGAAACATTTTAATAGTTCTACAAATAGTACAATGTATAAATGCACACTTGACACATGGAAAGCACAGTAGGAGATTCTAGTTCTACAAATAGTACAATGTATAAATGCACACTTGACACATGGAAAAGCACAGTAGGAGATTATAAAAATGGAGAAAAATCAATCTCCTCATTCAAACCCGGTCGGCGTGTTGCGTTAAGTTTGTGTATCCAATATGTTTCCCGTTGGAGGAGAGTTTTAAGTCTATTGCCCCCTCTGGAGTTCAGGGGTATAGTTTCAATGACCATAGCTTTAAGTGTATCTGTGTTGTCATGTACTTTCTCTTTGTAGTGCTTGGCCATTGGATAATCAACATTTTGTGTCCGAATGGCATATTTATGTTCAGACAGACGGTCACGGAATCTGCGTTTTGTCCTGCCTACATAGAAGAAGCCACATTCACACTCCAGACGATAGACAACAAATGTGGTATTGCAGTTGGAAAATCCTCTGCAGAGGTAGGTTTTAGATGTGGAAGTGTCCGTGAAGCAGTTGGTCTTGACGACGTTGTCACAATGTCTGCAATGCCCACATTGCAGACATTGTTGTTTAAGCCATGATGAAGCCTTGGAGACAGGAAGAGTGTTTTTTACCAGGCGGGTTCTCAATGTTGGGGCTCTTCGGAAAGTAAACATAGGCAAATCGTTGAAAATAGGGGTCAGGGTGGAGTTCCCCCGTAAAATGTCCCATTTCTTTTTGATAACGTTAGTTATGCTATAGGACATGTGTGAGTATTGTGAAGAGAAAAACACTTTTGAGCCAGTGCTGGGGCTGTCATTTTGTGTCTTTTTTGTCAAAAGATTAGTTCTGTCAGTTTGCATTGCTTTTGAAAGTGCATTGTTCAAGACACATTTGTCATATCCCCGCATTTGGAAGCGACTGTACATATTGGAAGAGTTTGCATTGAAGTCCTCGTCAGTGTCACATGTTCTTTTCAGCCGCTGAAACTGTCCGTATGGTATGTTGGAGATGAGGGAGCGAGGGTGGAAACTATCCGCCCGTAGTATGGTGTTTCTGTCTGTGCTCTTTCTGCGTATGGAGGTATGTAGTTTACCATCCGTGTTGATCGAGATTTTTAAGTCAAGGAAGTTTATGCACGTGCTGCTGAATTCAAGAGATAGTTTTATGTTGGGATTAGAGTTGTTGAGGAAGATATGAAAATCTTTAAGTTGTTGTTCCGATCCATCAAATACGAAAAGCAGGTCGTCAATGTATCTCCCATACCATACGATGCAGTTTTTGTATGGGTTGTTAGGATGGAAAACATGTCGTTCTTCCCACAGGCCCATGAAGAGACCTGCATAGTTGGGTGCGAAGGCGGCTCCCATGGCAGTTCCTTTCACCTGTTTGTAGTACTGCTCCTGAAAGAGGAAAACATTGTTGTTTAACGCCCAATCAGTGAGAGCCAGGATGAAATCAGTAGGTGGAGCTGTGGTGTCCGATCTGTATTGTAGAAATGATGGAGTGCCTCAAGACCTTCTTTGTGGGCAATATTAGAGTACAAGGCAGTTACGTCCATAGTGGCCAAAAAAGTAGAGTCTTTTATCTTGTGTAAGGCGCCAAGTTTATAAAGAACGTCAGTGGAGTCGTGAAGGTAGGACCTCAATGAAGTGGTTAAGGGCTTAATCAGGAAATCTATATATTTGGAGGCAGGTTCGGTAATAGTTCCAATTCCACTTATTATTGGTCGCCCTGGTGGGGTATGGAGGTCCTTGTGGATTTTGGGTAGTAGGTAAAAAACAGCAGTTCTGGGATGGAGAGGCATGAGGAAATCTCGTTCCTTATCTGTGAGCCACCTATTGTCATGGGCCTCGTCCAACAATATTTTTAATTCGCTAGTACTATTTGGTAAAGGATTGGATTTAACTGGGGAATAGTAGTTGGTGTCACTGAGTTGTCTGTGTGCTTCTGTGATGTACTGTTGCTTACCCCAGACAACGGTGGCCCCGCCTTTGTCGGCCGGCTTGATGACGATGTCCTCGTTCTTAGCAAGCCAGAGTAGGGCTCTATGTTCCCCGGGGGTGATGTTCGAGTGCTTTGCCCTCCTGTTGACAGCAAAAAGCTTGTCAATATCATGGTCAACTTGTTTAGTGAAAGCATTAAGGCATGCATTATTGTTAATGGGGAAAAAATCTGCTTTTGGTTTGAAAGGGGTGTAAGGTTTATGCACAGCAAAAGTGTCAATATTGGGTTTATTGTGGTACCATACTTTGAGGTGTAGGTTACGGTAGAACAAGTCTATCTTGGTGTCAAACTGATTCGTGTTATTAGTGGAGGCATAGGAGAGTCCTTTAGCCAGTACTTTTAAAGAATCAAGGGGTAATTCAATACCTGAG
This sequence comes from Neogobius melanostomus, assembly GCA_007210695.1. Classification (NCBI taxonomy): domain Eukaryota; kingdom Metazoa; phylum Chordata; class Actinopteri; order Gobiiformes; family Gobiidae; genus Neogobius; species Neogobius melanostomus. The sequence continues at coordinate 26,816 of VHKM01000488.1, forward strand.
ATATTGATCACAGTTTCCTCATTGTCGTTGGCTGGGCTGGACGAGATCGCAGTGGGTAGTTTGTGGTCTCGTTTTCCTCCTCTTCGTTTGGGACCAGGGGCTTTTCTGCCCCCCTCTAAAAAATGATGCCCAGAGGTGGAAGGGGTAGCTTCCTCATCCTCGCTAGCTGAAGTGCTGCTAGTGAAGCTAAAGGACACAGAGCGGCCTCGTCTTTTATAGTTGTAGTGGCTACGTTCGGCCATGAATAGACCGTACCTTGTTGATAGTCCGTCTGGTCGCGCTTGAATTTCTCCATTTTGCTCTGCTTTAGTGTCGTAGAGAATGTTTCGATGTCGTCACGTAACTTTTGGAGGGACTCGGCCAGTGTGGAGTCTTCCTGTGCCGCGATCTCAATGTTAGGTTGCATTTCCTCAACTCCGTGACGCACTTCCGTTCTCTGTCTTTTAATTTCTTCAATCAGAAGTAAAATCAAATCAAAGGAGCACTTGTTGAGTATAGCTTCCCATTTGCGGCGAAAATCAGCGTCATCCTTGCCGAGGGTTGGAAACTTTTTGATACGCAACCCCCTTGGTATTAGCGCCTCTCTCCAGTAATCAGAAAGCGTGATCGCGTGTAATTCAAGTTTTTTGTCTTTTATCAACAGTTTTTTATAGTCATGAATGGCACAGTGTGCCAGAGGAGCCTCAGGCAGGCGGTTAGCTCCAAAAAGTGAGTCTTGTACAATTATCTCATTGCCTTGTTCGTGAGTAAAATGCAAAGTATTGGATGGCACTTGAGACATGTTGATAGTCCAGATAACGTCAGTCTACCCCAGGGCAGCTGTGGCTACAATAGTAGCTTACCACCACCAAGTATGGAGTGAATGAATAATCAGCTGTGAAGCGCTTTGGGTATCTTGAAAAGCGCTATACAAATCCAAGAGATTATTATTATTATTATTATTAACGTCCCAGGGAGGAACGGAGCAAACCTTCGGTGTACGAAGCCCACGTAGATACTTGAATGAGGAGGAGGCCGGAGGTGCTCACTGGATCTGGATCGTGTATGGTAGTACCAGGTGCTCTTCGGAAAAAATTGGGCAGAGTCAAATGAAAAAATAAAGTTTCCGAGGCACAACTGGATGAAGAATACTTGTTTTATTTAACGCCGACGCGTTTCGACCAGTAGGTCTTTGTCGAGGCAGTGTAACACAGCTGTACCTGATTCAGGTTTAAATAGTTCAGGACATGTGACCAGTGTCACGTGACAAGACAAAAAATATATGTATATATATATATTCTTTTACAATTCGTAATGTGGCTTCTTCTATGTAGGCAGGACAAAACGCAGATTCCGTGACCGTCTGTCTGAACATAAATATGCCATTCGGACACAAAATGTTGATTATCCAATGGCCAAGCACTACAAAGAGAAAGTACATGACAACACAGATACACTTAAAGCTATGGTCATTGAAACTATACCCTGAACTCCAGAGGGGGCAATAGACTTAAAACTCTCCTCCAACGGGAAACATATTGGATACACAAACTTAACGCAACATGCCGACCGGGTTTGAATGAGGAGATTGATTTTTCTCCATTTTTATAATCTCCTGCTCTATTTTTATAATCTCCTACTGTGCTTTTCCATGTGTCAAGTGTGCATTTATACATTGTACTATTTGTAGAACTATTACAATGTTTCGATGTGGCCACATCAGGTACGATTTATTACTGCATGCCTTGCCCCAAATGTATGCTTTTGTACATATTTATATATATTTTTTGTTTTCTATAACCATGAGTATCGATACGAATTGTAAAAGAATATATATATATACATATATTTTTTTGTCTTGTCACGTGACACTGGTCACATGTCCTGAACTATATAAACCTGAATCAGGTACAGCTGTGTTACACTGCCTCGACAAAGACCTACCGGTCGAAACGCGTCGGCGTTAAATAAAACAAGTATTCTTCATCCAGTTGTGCCTCGGAAACTTTATTTTTTCATTTTTCAAATAAATAAATACGTGGGGAACGTGAAGCTCAACAATCAAAAGCCTTGGCGTAGATCACGTGACTACCGAGCATACTGGGTAACGTAGTTCTAGGACGAAGGCTCGCTGTTAAACTGTATTTTTTCCTAAACTAGATCGATCTCATACGTGTTTTTTTCACCTACATCTGACTTTGAGGTCGCTTTATAACCACAGTTCAGCCCAAGCTGACGTAGTTACGGAGATAAAGACTTTTTTAAAAATCCATACGGCCCCAAAGCAAGGGGAATTTTACTTCCGGACCTGAGAGGAGGCGGGACTGTGGAGCTCTATAACGCCCCACACAACGGCCGTTATAATCATAGAAGGCAGGGGATTGAGTATTTCCATTAAACAGTGTTTTAAATAATGTAGAGGTGAATTTGGATCTTCTGGTGTTTTTAAAAGAAACAGGATTGTTAAGTAGGGAGTAGATTAATACAATAAAAAGGGATAGATACTCTGGCCCAGGGGTCCCCAACCTTTTTCCTGCTGGGGACCGGTACAGAACCCAAAATAATTCGCGGCCCGGGGGGGATTTGGGGGAGGTGACGGGGAGCGCGCTGAGAAACACGTGCACAGACTATGGGTCACGTTTTTACAGCATGCAAACGCAGAACTTTGATCACAGCGCTGCAGCGGGAGGTGGACACAGGAGAGAATCTCTCCTCTCCCTTTCTCTCCTGTGTCCGCGTCTCAGTGGGATAAATACGGCTCTCCTCCGTCCTGTGAAAGCATTAAAGAGTGTGACAAAAACCTGTGAGGCTGCAACTCCATGAACTTTTGGAAACATTACGAGCTCAGGGGAAAGGGAGAGAGCAGACGCTCAGCGGCGCTGGTGACAGAAAGACGTTGGAGCTGCGCGTAACACATTGAGCTGCACGAGGCTGCGCTATTAACGTGAACCTGGCCCCCCATCATACTCAAAATTTTATAAAAAATATGTCAATCGTTTGTGCTACGTTTGTGCTGTTTTGTGCTGTAAAAAATTTTGTTTGTGCTGTTATCGTTTTTGAGATATTGAGGATTCTTTTATAGGTCAATCTGAGGTCACCCAGCCCCTCATTTTGCTAAAAAATGCTCCAAAATGGACGAAAATAGTGTCATTCGTTTGTGCTACGTTTGTGCTGGTTTGTGCTGTAAAAATTTATGTTTGTGCTGTTATCGTTTTTAAGATATTAATAATTGCATTTTTAGACGATGACGTCATCATACTCTTTCGAAAATGCACAGAACTCACTGAGAATGGTGTCTATCCTTTTGGCTTCGTTTATGCTGTGCATATATTTGGTTTATACAGTTATGTTAAACATTTTAAGAATTTGGATATCTCTTTTTTCTTTTTTTTCTTTGGGTATCGCACACACCTGTTATATTGACAGTGACGTCATATCCGGACACTTTATTGCTGCGTGATTAATCATGGATAGAACCTCTCGACCACAGTCTATGCTCTCGACGCTCCTCGAACTTTTGGCAAGTAAATCTTCTTTTAATCCCCTTATTGGTGTAGTGTTTGACATATAAATGAGGATGATAACGTTGAATGTAGTATTTATGTGAATATCATTATTAACCAATCGTTAATTTCATAGATTTAAATGGCACAAGTTGACATTTAATCTGCCATAGGCTGTACAATTATCCTTAACATTACTGGCACGGCTTTGTTCAATATATTCACAGCATATGCCTGTTTAAAAGTCACTTGTATTGCGATTCACACACATTCACGTGCTGAATGTGTGTTAAGGAGCTTAATTAGCTAAGCCAATTAACGCACGCAAAATTCTTGCATATGAGCGAACTTGCAGGTTTCGGTTTGCACATACTGTATACTTAGTGTTTTGTCATTTGGTTAAATCATTTTACTACATGATTATTATTATTTATTTTTTGTGCAGGATGGCAGCTTGGAACAGCCAGTGTGGAGTGAAGAGTCACTGTTTTTTTGTAGTGTGTAGTACTAATACCTCTGGAAGTCAATTGTATGCAGCTTTAATTTAAGTACATGTATGAGGCCTTCTTTACTGCTTGATTAGCATGGTAGTGTTGTAGTAGTGAAGCATATAAGCATACACATTTTGTTTTGTTTTCTTAAATTAACTTAATTTAATGGCAATATTTTTAAAGTAAGAATGAACTAAAAGCAGTCACTGTCAAAGAACAATGTTGTGGTATATCTTCACATACAAAAGAATAGAAACATGGACATAGAATTGAAACATATGCCAAACTAATTGCAAACAAACTTAAAGTGCCAAAGGACAACTCGCATAAAAGCATAAAAACAAGGTTACTGATCATGTGTGTAAAGCACTGCATGTGGACACACGTGTCTATTTTCTGCCACAGTTTTCACTTCGCTCCTCAGGTCATCAAACATCTCCCAGACTCTTGGGGACCTTCTGCAGTAGCAGACGTAGTGACCCATGGCATTCGTTGACTCTCCACCTCTAAATGCTATGACTGCCCTTAGTGTGAAGGTCTTATCCTGAAGCACCATGCTGGATGGAAATTCAGACAAGGAAGACTCTCTCTTTCGTTGGTGAGTTTGTGAAGTACTCATACGGTCAGTATCAACCCATAAAATTTCTCCTAGACTGCAGCTGTGTGTGACCATCCCTTCACATAGGGCAGATGACTCCTCTTCGGTGCCTCCAGGGTGACCCTGTAGTGGCAAATGGACTGGCCTGAGACAGGGAGATATGGGCAGGTGAAGTCCTTGCTGCACTGCAATCTCAAGTTGAGCCATACCAGAAGTCTGCAGTACATCAAAGGATGGATAGACAATTGGTACTTCCCTTGAGGTTTGCACACTGAGCACGCAGTGCTGGGAGGAACATTTCTTATGAAAGTACACGCTTGTGATATTCCTCATTGTTTTCTGTACTACACTGGAAATGTGACACTGAGCATCAATCTGGAGTGCACCTGACAGCAACTTGGCATCTGGAAATAATGTGGTCAGCAACTCAGCTCTCTGGATATATGCATTCCTGCCAATAGAGCTCCGGACCCCACGTGACTTCCGGTTTTCGGGTCACCATTTTGGCAGTAAAATGAGCAGCGCCAGCACCGAAGCTTTCAAACCATCGGAGTACTCATCTCACTTTAATTCCCATGACATTGAGCTTTATATAAAAAAATTAAATAGGTTAAATATTACCGACCCATACAATGCCCCCGGGGTGCTTTTCAAAAGTATCTCGGCTGAAGAAGACGTCCCAGATCTGCAGTATCCGGATATATATAACTACCTGATAAACTTCCCATCGTCCTACACGGGTGACTCTCTAAAAGCCTACAAAAGCCTGGAGGGTTTAAATGGACTCAGTCTGGCTTTGTAACGAACATCCAGCTGTGGAATCTTCAAGCAAAACAATACTTTATCATCACTGGAAGGGTAAGTGTCCCAGTTTAATAGGTAGTGTAACGTTAGCATGGTTAGTATGGGTCTGTGTTGTTTGTTTATGTTAGCTTGGCTAGCTACTGCGGTGCGTCTGGCTATCTGTAGTAAGTTTGTATCTTTAATGTACACAACTAAGTTAGCTTACATTTTTTATTTCATGTATAGGTTAATCATTCCCAAAGGCGTAATGACCCTCAGCTAAAGCCATGGATGGTGGTGAGGAATGATGGGGTTGTCTTAGGAGCCCATTGCAATTGCACAGCTGGACTTGGTGAGAGCTGCTCCCATGTGTCAGCTGTGTTGTTCAGCATATGGCAGCATAACAATGGAACAAAAGAAGAGATAGCTGTAACATCTAAGAAGTGCAAGTGGGCCACCCCAAGTGAGGACTCTTTAAAGAAAGTGGAGTATCAGCAGGGCAAGGACATCATTTTTAACAACTCTCAACAATATAAAAAAGGAAAATCTTCAAAAGGTCATTCTGCCCCCCCAGCTTTCCCACCTCTGACCGCTGCTGAGCAAGCCCAACTCTACTGCAACCTCTCACAATGCCGCACACAAGATGGACAGATCATCAAACCAGTAGTCCTGTCTATTATCAAAGAGTACTCAGCATCTTATGTTCCAAAGGCTGTCATGCTGGATCTACCAGAACCCCTCACCAACCTGTATAAGAAGCAGGCAAGAGACCTCAACCTGGCAGAGTTACAAGATCGAGCGGAAGCACTATTTGAAGACATAACTGTAACCAAAGAACAGGTATAGAACATTGTATTTTGTTTAAAATAACAGGAGCTAATAACCAAAATCTAAAATCTAAAATGTACTGCATGTGTACCGTATATGCCAACTTAAAATGTTCTGTGTAACAGTTTGAATCGTCTTGTTTTCAGAGTGATATTGTAGAGGAGGAGACCCGAGCTCAGTCCAAGTCCAAAATCTGGTTTGAGCAAAGAAGTGGTAGGGTAACAGGATCTACCTTCAGAGCAGCCACAAAGACAGACGTCAGAAAGCCTGCAGTGTCTCTGATAAGACAGATATGCTACCCAAAGTCCCATAGTTTCACCAGTGAGGCTACCAGGTATTCATGAGCATAGAAGGGTTAGGGTAAAATAGGGCATGCAGTGTGTAAAATTGTCTTTTCCGGATGGTGTACAATCAAGTGAATGCGATGTATGTAGAACAGGGAGGGTAAATCCAGGAAGTACTATTCTATAAAAGCTTGTAAAACCAAGTAGTATCCTTTTGAAAGAGCAGGGAGGAACCAATGTGGGGTGGCATTACTATTGTCCAAAACTAATGTTATTTTTGTTTCTTCAGATGGGGATGTCAGCATGAGGAATTGGCAAGAAAATACTATGAAATGCAGCATCGCCTCTCACACACAGATGTCATAGTAGGATCAGCTGGATTCAGGATTTCACCCCTGCACCCATTTATTGGGGCCTCACCTGATGGATATGTTTCCTGCAGCTGCTGTGGTTCCGGTGTGATAGAAATTAAGTGCCCATTTTCTGTAAAGGACCTTTCTGTTAATGAGGCAGCAAATTCTGTTGCACACTTTTGCCTTGAGAAGGATGCGCAAGGAAAAATTAGACTGAAGCGGGACCATGCATACTACTATCAAGTGCAGATGCAGCTATTTGTTACTGAGAAACCATATTGTGATTTCATTCTGTGGACTGAAAGGGAAAGTACTTCACCTTTTGTTGAACGTGTCAAACCTGATGTTGCATTCTTTGACAAAGAATTGGAATGTGCTCGTGACTTCTTTAAAAAATGTATAATTCCAGAGCTGCTAGCCAAGTATTTTTCTGCACCAAAACCAGCAGCAGCATTTGCTGATCATAGTCAACAACAGTGGTGCTACTGCCGTGAGCCAGAAGCAGGGAATATGTTGGTCTGTGCATCAGGTTTTTGTTCAGTTAAAAAGTTTCACCAAACCTGCCTTCGCATAAAGAGGGTCCCAAAACAGTGGTTATGTCCTAGCTGCCGAAAAGTAATAAATGCGCAAAAAAGAAAACACCTTAGTGAGTGGACTGTGAAATGAGTTAATAGTTGTAGCTGATACTGTATATCTTATTTATGAATAAACAGTTGTTAAACCAATAATCTCTTCCCCATCATTACTAATGAGTATCTGTAGCAATCAGGAATATGAAACATGGGTAGGTCATTCATATCAAACACACAAGAACAAATATCTGTGATCAAAATTATTTAAAGTAATGTCACAACAAGCAAGAAGTGAGTCACAAAGGTTTATTTGCTGGTTGAGCACATCTGTAGCCAGTCACATCAGTTCAATTTACTGTACATCCCTATCACTGGAAGGGCACCACAGATTCAGACACATTTGTAAGTGCACAACATACGCTCACAATCTTGTCAAGGTAGGTCACATCATTTTCTCTGTCTATGTCCGTGAAACTTATGGGGACAGTGCTTTGCAAGACTGTGTATTTTTGACGGAGAACTCCTATTACTCTTTCAATATGTATCCTAAGAGAGGCTAGACATCTGGTGTTCTCCAAGTCAACAGGATCTAACGGCTTCTTTCCACGGGTGAATGCTGGAATCTTTAATTCAGCTTGGCATTTCTGAATGGACTCTTTAACCAGGAAACCTCGGTCCGCTAAAACTACGTCCCCTGGGAGCAAATTAGATAAAAAGTTACTTTGTTCTGTGTTGACTTATCACTTGTCCGACCTCCCCATCCAGTGGAAATGAAACAAATGGAACCTTGAGGGCAAATTGCAATTAAATATTTCATTGTGTGGTGTGATTTGTAAGATGAGTAACACTGAGCACTGGCTAGCAATCTACTGGGTTTCTCTTGAAATATTTCAAAACAATCTATAATGCAACTGTCTTTTCAAAGCTACTGTTTCGAAATGCATATGGAAGAGATGTTCTTAAGTATTCTCTGTCAGGCCACAACACTAGACTTGGCACCAGTCTACAATGCATCACACTAATACAGTGTTTGAAGAGCTTTGAAACAGTGGTTGAGTCAATGCCAAAATAAAAAGCCAAAAATTCAAAGGACAAGTTCATTCTAAGCTTCATTAAAGTTAACATGTACTGCTGAAAACATGTTAAACCAGATTTAAGTTTGAGAAAAGGAGCCACAATATGAAAAATTGTCATGAGAATTGAATATGTTGATAAACCAGTAAGATAATTAACCCTTTTATCATTGTTATGCAAGCTCATCTCATTCAGTGTAGTCCTATTCATTTTTTCCTTCAACAACATATTTTCAGTCCTCAGAGCTTGGCATTCTTGTTCAAGAGATTGGACGCTTTTACCACAGGTTTCAGTGCTGCATGTTGGAGTTACTGGATCATCGTCATGGAGAACAGGCTGGGCATCATTTCCAGGTTCTTCATGGGTAGATTCCATCAAAGGGTCTGTGGTGGGAGTTTGGTCTGCAGTAGGATCCTTGTTGCCGTCTTGGGGACAATCTGTTGATGCTCTGGTGAAAACACAAAAGTAGTATATTAAGAGTATATGTATACACTACTGATGACAGTTTGTCATTTTTTTGTCAATCACTCTCTGTTTTCTGCAGTATATAGTAGCTTTCATGAGTAAGCAAGTACATTTTATTTGTAAAGCACATTTACATCCAAAGTTGTTTATAGTTAGTATATAATAAAAATAAAATACATAAATAAAACAATGTAATGAAATAAATAGAAAGACAATGACAGGGACAATGACAGTGACAATCACATGCATAGTCAGTGGCTACCAAATTCAAGAGGTGTGTGATGATTTCAAACCAGCCACAGATGCTCTGGGTTTTAACTCATTGGGTGTTATTAAACCTACAATGAATTGTGTGCAAACTTTTTGATTTATAATTTTAACAAAAAGTGCGGTTGAACAGGTTAATATATCTTTAATATATGCACCTGGGAGGGATGGCCTTCGCAGATAGCTTTGTCTGCTCCATCTTCTGTAGCTTTGCTTTCTGTCGTCTGTTGAAAACCTCCAGTCTCATTTTTCTTTTCCTCTTCTCTGGAGATGGAACGTAGTTGAAAATAGTTGGAACGAAGTCCGGACTCAAGGGATTATAAATCTTTCTCCCTACAAAATAAATGCAAACATTTCAGTATCGAACTGGGTTGTGTTTACTACGTTAGCACTTACTAGCTTACAAAACATGACATTGTTAGCCCCACAAATTGCATGCTATAATTCGACTAGCCATGTAGTATTAAACTGATCAGAAACCACAATTAGAGCCATTAAATAATGAAGATAGTTATGGTAGTAAGTTTTGTATTCGGTAACTGACCTGATATGAAGTGATCGCTGCACAAGCGGAATCCAACGGCTGGGGGGTCCCATCTTTCAGTCTTGTTTTGCGTGCTCCTGGCTCTTTTAATGGTGCTGATCCACTTAGCTCGCCTCTCCGCATCTTTAGGAATGCGGTAAAACGACGTACCTTTCTTTTTCCCTCGTTTATTTGTGCAACCTGGTGCACAACAGTTATCGACCATATTTAGCCTCCTTCACCACAAGTCTGCCGAATGCTGCCAAAATGGCGGTTCCCACTGTTTCCTGTCCCGTAACAACGTCATCTCCCGGAACTCTATACCATCTGTCGCAATGGATTTGGCCAGCTTGAATGACTGGTTTGAGGGTTCGGTGTTGACCGCATACTGGAAGGACATGCTGTCACAGTATGCACAGCTCAGACTTTGCAAAAATGCATCCACTGCACAAGTATTTAACACAGATACTGTTTTGTTTCCCAGCTTGAGTGGTTGATGATGGTTACCATTTTTCAGCAGCCCAATTTTAACCATTTTCTTCATGGATTGATTGGCATTCATCCATTCAGGACATGGGGCCAAATAAGACTGGCACTTGCGTTTTTTTGGCCCCTCCAATTTTCCAGAGCCTCATCAGCAAGGATGCCAGCAGTTGAGTCAGAGTCTGCAGAAGGTAAACGTTCATTAGGTGTGAAGATCTACCTAAAAAGTGTACTTGTCATAACTTAAGAATAATACTGCTCAAGAAAAATGTAGATACCCAAAAAATACCCAAATGAAACAGTATCTTCTAGATACTCTTGAGTTTTGATTTTGGGTATCTACATTCTTCTGTTATTGAAATGATAACATAGTTTTATATTGAATTTTCCAGACACTCAAAACCCATATACAAATGGTAGCACAGCTACCCTGGGATATACTGGGATATAGCCCTATGTTCCTTTGTTTATGATTTGTTACCTTGTAAATGTTAAATGTAATGTTATTATTTTTATGTCGGGGTGGGCACTTATAAGCCTTTGGTTTCAGCCCACTCCCTTTGAGCAGGTTAACTGCTCAAACAAATAAATAAACTAAACTAAACTGATGGAATCCATGACAGCAAACGGTGCTATTTTTCTGGGTTTTGTCACTTGAAGTAATGAGTTGCTCAAGAATATTTACTTTAACATATAGCTCAAATTGAAACAAAAAGGTGGTTGTGATAAAACCACCCCTGATTTATTATTATAGTATATGTAACTGAGTGTTTTTATTACCAACCTTTTGACTTTCTTTTCCTCCCAGTGCCTTCGACATCGGCAGTTGTTGACGCTGTTTTAGTGGTTTCCTCCTCTTCAGTGTTTTTTGACGCGCAAATCCTCATTTTACCTTCAATGAAGGTAAGGTGACGAGCAACGAAGCGGTCCACTCGAAGAGGCAACTTTTCATGCTTGAAAAGCCCATGTTTATATTCTTGAACTCCACTTCAACTGAGGCAGAACTGGCTGTGATGCCTGAACCAGGGAAGTAAGGAGTCAGTACTGCACTCCAGAGAGGTAAACTACTTGCTAGTCGTTTTATGTGGGGAATAATATCAGGGAGGAAGTGAATGTTATCACGATCACCTTTGCTTGTTGCGAAGGATTGGCTCTCTTCATAGATATCTTCTACCCACTGCTTCAAGTCTGTGTCAAGATCACTTGGATGCTCAAGATCAGGATGAGGACTACTTTCTTCATGTGGTATCTCAATGGTCTCTTCTGATATTTGGGCCTTTAGGTACGTTTTGAAGCCCTCTGAGGTGACTGGAAGTCCTTTATCATGGCCCTCTCCTTCACTGAGTGCCACCACCATGATGGCACGTAAGAGGTCTCTTGCATGCTCCAAAGATTGTGATTTTATTACCTTTGCAAGAGATCTTACAAAGAAATCCTTGACACAGTGGGCCTTCTTTCTGAGGCACTCCCACTGGCAGATAAGCTTGATGCAGTGTGCCACATCCACTCGGATGTAACAATGAGGGAGTTTCGCTGCCGGGTTGCCAATCATGACATTGAAACATTCATTGAGGTATGTTTTCAAATCCGGGTGTGGTGTGAAAGACCTCACTAATGCACCAAGAATGGCCAGGGAAAAATCACATACCACCTCTTTTGGCACAGGTGCTCCAGCACGAATCCATTCTGCCAGCCAGTGTGAGATGGCATTCATATCATGGCGCTCTGACAACATTTGCACTACTGGGGCACTGCAGTTCATCTGGTCTCTCAATACTCCCTGATAGAGAAAAATATGACCCGATGTACTATTTGGACGTGCAAGTTTTCTCACTACAGATCCAGTTGCATCAACACAGATTGTTGAGTGAGACCTCTGTGACAAGGTTTTGCAAATGTGTATTTGTGTTTGGCTCCAGTAATGGCAAAAAAACTTATCTAGACCAATGTCTTTAATGCTGCCACAGTGTGGAGAACTGTGTTTTAAGAGTTGTAATGACAATAGAGGGTCTTTATGCGGCAACTCTTGTGAATTCCTCTCTTGTTTTGCTTTTCGTAGGGTCGGCAATTTGGGCAAATGGCTGGGCTCAGGGTCTCCAAAATCCATTAGCTTTGTTGCTTGCTGTGCCCTCCACACATGAGGTTCGGACTTTCCTTCACAAAGTGCGCTAGCAACATCCTTGCGCGCTGCTCCAGACAGAGGACGCTTTGCACACCCTGTGTGGAGCGAGGAAAGGATGTTTTTAAGGAGACACTGGAAGACCATCGGGTTTAGAAATGGTGGCTGTTTCAGACATTGGGCCTGGAGCTTACCTCCACATTCCTTGCAGTAGCCTTGAATGTCTATGTATTTACTTTTTGACATGGGATAAACCTTTGCCCTTTTAAATACAAAGGTACAGTATGTTTCACCTTTTTCCATAATATTTCATTCATGACATGAGTCCAAGTGCCTGGTTTTAATATGTTGTATTTTCTGCTGGCATAGTTGACGCTCTCCGGCATGAACTCTACCCATTTCTCAAATGGCACCAACAGCTGAAAAGTCTGCTCTGATTGAAGTATGCCATCACTGTCACTATGCTGATCGGCTGGTGGCTCATCTTCACTATTTTCAGATGCACTGGCTCAGACCCAAAATGGTCCAGATGTTGTGCCTGTTTTGTTTTACAAAGGTATACAGTGCCTTGGCAGACATTCTCTCATCAAGTTGATGGCTGAGTTCTGTCCAGATTTGTTCAGCAGGTTTAGCAATTTCACCATTTATTAATATAGCCTCTTTTGATGTTGAGAGGATGGCAATAACAGCATGTGTGGCCACTCTTGGATTTTTTGGCATCTAGTAAAAAAAAAAAAATTAAATCACCTTATGTAAACTGGAGTAATGTTGTTTTTTATGCCATTTTATTGAAAGGTTCATCTTAATATGTTTCACACAATATACAGCTGAACTCTTCCAAAACCTGTTTCAAAAAATTGTAATATTGCTCTGGTGTGCATCTGACCTGCTCTAAAACTTGTACAAGTTCTTTAAATATTCTCTTATGTATTGTCTTATGTATTATGTATAAAGTGTTTACTTTTTCAGTTTATTTCTGTGGATTTTGTCATTACTATAATTGAAGCAATGTATACAGTTATACGAAATGCATTCATTGTATTTTTGGACTTTAAAATGTTTTAATGAATTCTGTACAGTATTTCACATAGAATGCCTAGCAAAAAAAAAAAAGCTAGCAAAATTGTTTAAACATAACATTTAATTACTTACGTTGATGATCTTCAGAATATGCAAAGGTCCATAAGGGTACAATTAAAAGAGAAAACTACCTAAATAAGTATTTGAAGTTAAAATGCAGCTGCTTAATTAGTTCTTTGAGGGAAAATGTTGAAATTTTAGCGGGTAAACTTAATGGTTAGCGCCTCCCAGTGGTATAGAAAAAATAAAGCATGCTGTGTTGTAGTGTAGTGTTAATTAAATAATGACAAATGCTTTGACTATATCAGTTCTTTATTAACAACGTAAACACATTGCATTACATAGCAATATAGGCTGGGCCGCGCCTGCAGATGACAGCACAAGCCAACATAAACGAAGCCAAAAGGATAGACACCATTCTCAGTCAGTTCTGTGCATTTTCGAAAGAGTATGATGACATCATTGTCTAAAAATGCAATTATTAATATCTTAAAAACGATAACAGCACAAATGTAAATTTTTACAGCACAAACCAGCACAAACGTAGCACAAACGATTGACATATTTTTAATAAAATTTTGAGTATGATGGGGGGCCAGGTTCACATTAATGGCTGCGCTGACTCTGTAATAAAACCAGATGAACTCGAGTCCAAAGGATTTGTAGGGAGACTTTCTATCAGGAGTTTCGTATGAGCTTATTGGCGTGTGGACAGGCCAAAGAGACATAGGAGAAAATGCTTCTTCTTTTTTTTCCTTTTTTTTCCATTTCTCTGCGGCCCGGTAGCAAATACGTCACGGCCCGGTACCGGTCCCCGGCCCGGTGGTTGGGGATCACTGCTCTGGCCCACACTCTAGGACCGTTTCTCAATCTGTGTACTTGTGCGGACTTGTGTGCTGGTGGACTCGTGAAACGTCATCACGCGCGGCCCAAGTCCTGTTCCAATTCAAAGTTCGCTTCTCAGCTAGTCCGCTGGAAATCCCCGGATGAGAACTTGCTCCGCCCGTTTTACCGAGGATGCATCAGAGGAGACTTGTGCGTTCTCCGCCAGCTATATTTCCCACAATCCGTTTCGCTTTGAGCACGTGGATCACCGCGAGCCTCCGCCTGCAGCGGCCCCTCCTCCGCGCGCACCGAGCCGCGCTCCAGCTGAACAACAGCTGATCGTGCGCATGTAAATAAATGCGGAGATGTGACCGGTTTAAGAGTCTTTAGAAGTGTCTCCCTGCTCAAGATGGTTTTCTGAGCAGAAGTGTTAAAACAACTTGGTCATGCTTTCATTTTCTCATAATGATCAGCAATATTAAGTTGTATCGTCATGAACAGGTTATTGAGGACTAATGCATTTATGTTTACATTGTATTATTAAGGGGGCACTGCAGACAAATCTTTATGTTTCATATTTTAAAGTTTAAATTGTTTGTTTTTTTCAGAATAATTTGCAACCCCCAAACAAATTAATAAATAATATTTGACCTATTTTTTTAAATTATTGTTTCAGTTTGCACATCAGATATGTTTAATTACTTTACACATAATGCCTTATCTATGTAGGCTATCATTGTATAAATAATGTGAAATTGACTAAAATGTAAAATGTTATTTTTTTTACAGCAAAAGTTTGTAATTAATGTATTTAAAAACATCTTTCCACTTCCTGCAGTGTCTCACCCTTTTAATTTCATATGAGGTTGTTTAATGTTATAAAAGCTCACAGCCCCATGTTCATGAGCTACTTCCTGTGATGTCATCGAGTTCACTCGTTCCAAACGCTGAAATAGCCGAGTCCACACTTGTGAACTCCTCAAGTCCGTTCTCCGAGTCTGCACCATAGACTGTTAAAAAGAATAGACAGCTCCTCCTCACTCCTCCCCGTTTACCATAATGACCACTTTCGAGGGGGAAATCATGGCGGATTTACAGACTCCTCCTCCCCAGCTCTGACGAAGCATGTTCCTAATAAGGGCAAAAGGGCGGGATCTCACTGTAAACTCGGCCCTTGCGTGACATGTAGCTCGCGCAGCTCCAATGCCAACAGTCCGACCTCCGTTAAGTAGGAGATTAAAAAAAAAATATTTCGAAAACCAGTCTGGTTTCAATTTTTTTGACTAACCCAGCGTTATCTCAGGAGGAATATGTAGCCATATTAAGTGTTGAAAAAATTGAAACCAGGCATTAAAGTTGTTTTTAACGTGTCTAAAGTCCAATGCTTTTCAATGGGGGCCTAGTGGCCAAATGGAGGTACTACAGCAATGGAAGAGCAATGGCGGCCTCCAATGTTTGCGGTCACAAAGCAGAGCAGCCAGCAGCCATTGGTCTGCACCCGCAAGTCCGTACCCCGGAGTTCACAAGTACAGAGTATGCATACTGGGGATTGAGAAACGGCCTAGGTATTAGAGTGTGAGCTTGCTGTTCAGCGTTGCCAGGTGGGAAATGTAGGATTATCGTACCAGAGACTCAAAATTATCGTATTTTGAAAGAAATTATCGTACAAATGTCGAAAACAAAATGACAAGGCTACGAGAGAGCTATAGTCAAATAAAATCACTCTGGAGATCGTGTCCTATGGGTTCTTAGAGTTTTGTGGCACTCACTAGTTGTGTAGTGAGCATGAGCAACATCAGAATCATGGGGGCGGGCGCAACTGAGCATCCCACCAATCATGCTCCTTGTTCTGAAACATACACATAAACGTCACTCCCTTCATATCCTCTCACTCCCAGCAAAGCACGGGTTTAAAAAAATAAAATAAATAAAACTCCGTCTCCGGCAGTTGCAAAATATACATTTGGCCAAATTATCGTACATTAGACATTATTGATCGTACATCGTACATAGGGTAAAATTATCGTACAAATACCATAATTATCGTACACCTGGCAACGCTGTTGCTGTTTGACCCATCCTCCGGAACAGTAGGTGGCGGTAATGCTCTAATCTTTGGTTGCAAGCCGCCGTAATAATTCCTAAGAAGAAGAAGATGATCAGCCAATCAACCAGCTCGCTCGCCCGGTTAGCAACGTCGTCCGCAGGAAACGTTGGTTGAGCAGTGGACGTATGGTACATACAACTCCTCTGTTTTGGTTTTGACTCTCAAGCCGCTGCCCCTGTGCCGCTAAGCCTCGCACGCTGACGGACTGGTGGGGAGGACCATGCAGCTGCGCGCAGACGAGTCCGCGGTGTTGGAGAAGGCCGTGCGACTCGCTATCGAGTCCGTGATGAATGTGCTGAGCGCAGTAAACAGCGCCAGAACGTATGAGCTGCAGCGGCTGGTGGCGGACAGAGAGCGGCAGATCCAGCGACTGGAGGGTCGTGTGCGGGAGGCTGAGGCCGAGCTGCGGCTGCTGCTTCGACCGAGCTCCCCCAGCCATGTCCGAGGCCGTGTCCCCGAGCAGCAGAGCGGTGTGGAGGCGGAGAGCAGTACAAAGCAGCGAGAGTGTGAAGTGCGCGTCTCCCGTGAGTCTGTAACCTGAACATTTGCTCCTCTAACCGGGATTAGGATCTATTTGTATCAGACTTCGGTAAAGTTAGAAAGATATTCACAGATTCGGCTTTTCCGGATCAATAACTCATCATCGTAACTTTGCTTTCACAAAACCGACACTTAAGTGCAATCACAGCAAGATGGACTACTACCTACAATCGTATTTTCCTCAAAACAAGCCGCCCTCCGTGCTGGGAGACTTGCATTGGCCTCTACGCAGAGCCTGCTGGTGCTCGAATGCATATATTTCTTGGATTGGAAATTTATTATGATTTTAAATATTGTCTAACATCTTTATAGGTAAATCTTTAGCAAAATCTCTTTTTTAAGGTGTATGGTAAAAAAAAAAACATTAAAAGTCAACTACATCAAATTTCTTTGGAAAAAGGTTTTTTTTCATTTCAATTATGTCTTATCATTAATATGAGTCAAAAGTACAGTATACCATTGCATGTTGTATTGCCACACATAACAAAGTAGATATAAGCCATCTCACCTTAATCACATACTTTAAAAGAAGTGGTTTCTAATTATTATTTTTTTATCACGTAAAAACTACAAAAATGTGCAATAAGTACACTATTACATGTTGTAGTGCCACCAAACTCACATTATACATAAACCATCTCCCCTTGATCACACTACAGCTCCCAGTTTTGAAAAATATGCTCAAAATTATTTTTTGATTGATTGATTCTTTATGATCCCCGAGGGGCAATTTGTTCCACAGCAGCCATTGGCACAGCCAACACATAAATACAGTAAAATATACAATAAAATGAACAATAAGTTGCTCAAATAAAGAAAAAGAAATGACACCCCAGATAGCAAAAAGTGTCCGCCCCAGATCCGCGGAGGTGTCAAGATCCGCGGCGAACCCGCAAAGCGGATCCGCATCGGAGTCCACTTGCACATCGCGGCGGAACTGTTCCTGGTCCGCTGCGCGGAGGCGGGGCGGACCAGTGACACCTTCGCCGCGGACCCGCGGTTTTTAGCACGGGTCCGCGGCGAAGGTGCTGCGGATCTGTTGCCAACCTCGCGGTACCGCTCAGGACCCGCTCAGGATCCGCTTCGGGTCCGAGTATGTGTCTATTTTGTCATTATTTGCCTTCTAGTTTTTTTATTGATCCACTCATAACTTTGTGATTTGACTAACATCTACTATCAAACTAGCTTAGCATTTGAAAGGAAATTGTTAATAAACCAATTTGGCAATACTAAACCATACTGTAAAAAAAAAAAAAAGACTAAATAGACTTGACATGACTATAATTCTAATAAATAGACCTTAAATCATAGAAATATGCATCAGTGCTACAGCCTTCTAGACTAATAAACCCATATATAATACAAACGAATGAGAAGAACTTAAAGATGGACAATTGTATTTAATTCATCAATTACAAATATTAATATTGACATTTTTAATAACAAAATGATCAGCTATAGGGTTCAAAATTTGAAGACTATTTACGTCACAGTTGGCTTCTCAGTGAAAATAAATAAAATAAAGACGTAGTAAAACAAATGACCAACAAAAGATTTATTCAGTGCAGCCTCATTTCAAACCAATATATCTCAAACTACTAGCTTGGCCAAAGAATCAATCCCCCAAAACGTTCACCACAATAAAATAGATGATTGAATGTTGTACTTATACACAGTAGATTGAGTTCAGAGTTTGAGATGTGTATGGTCAGTCTGAAGCAGTAGATAGGGGTAGAAGTAGTTCGCCTGGTTCCTCTTCTGCGGCTACATCCACCTGGTGAAGATGCAGTCTGTGTCCAGTCAAATATAGTCCCCTCGGCTCTGACAGGATCTGAAATGACACCAGCGAGCAAAAAACGTAAACATGGATGAGATTATTGTTAGATATGATTCTACAGAACCATTTGCTTACACTGTATTTAACTGCAACTTCACTGTGTGCCACTCAGCCCAGCAGAGGTCCACCTGAAATAAACAATAAGAATATTATTTGCAAAGGTCAGGTTTCATAATGCCATTATGTAAAGGTCTTCAATACAGGTACTTACAGTACTTTTTCCTCTTCATTTTCATTTTAACACGAAACCACCGAAGGAAATGCTGAAAGAGAATAGACAATACATATTATTACCACATTGGCAAATACTAACTGAAATTCTGACCTGCTGTGCATTGAATAAAGTTTCATTACCATTTGTTGACTTTTATCCCAGTGCAGCTGCATATGATAGTCAATGCATATTGCATGGAATGGACGCTTATTTGTAAAGCTCTTTTCACATGAGACAAGTTGGTCAAAGCGCTTTACGAAGTAAAGTGTACTTTCATCCTGCCACACACAGCGGCGGTAAGTTACCTATGCAGCTACATTTTCCCCTGGGGTAGCCTGACAGACGCGCGACTGCATACATCTGTGCGAAGGGTCCCTCTGACCACCACCATTCATTCACGCACACACATCATTCATCTTAGCCAATTGTACATCTAGTGGAAATCAGAGTACCCGAAGGAAACCTACACAGACACGGGAAAACATGCAAACGCCGCACATAAAAGTCCCGTCCAGGGATCAAATCCGGGACCTTATTGCTGTGAAGCACGAGCGCCCAATTACATTTTTTAGTATAGTCAAAGTAAATGGGTGTTTTATGTGCAAGAAAGAAATAACAGACACAACTTGACCAACCTGTCAATGTTTAGGTTCATTATCAAACTGTGGGTCAGTAGTGAGGAGCAGTTAGCCTGGTTCCTCTCGTCCTGGTGTATGTCCAGTCTCTCAGTGTCCAGAAAATGAACACCCCTCTTTTCACAGCAACTGAAAGCACAATAGCAGATCATTAGAATGTAATATTATGGACAATGACTGTTGTTGTTCGGTAATCTAAGGGTTGATGGTTTATAGAGACCAGACATCACTGTGGCTGTTCAGTCAGTGGCATTTGTGACATCAAAAAATGGATTTTGGATGCAACTTAAGATCAACCAAAGATCCATAGCTTACTTAAACATTATTAGAGTGTGTTACAGATAAAGCTCCGCGCTATGTTTAGCCAGGATTTATTTCTTTGGACTGGACTTTTCCGACCAACAAACACTGGGAAACAAAAGAAAACAGGTATCTATTAATCGGTGTATTTACCAACTTAGATTTACAAAATTATAAACAAAAACAATAATTTACCTTAAAGCAGCAGCATACTGTATGCTGATCAATGTGATCTTAAAAAGTCTTACTGCAAGAACAAAACCCCAAAACCCAAATTCCAAACTTCAACAACAAAAAACAGATTCAAGCAATAACTAAATGAAACAGAAGCTACATCGTGACATGAACAAGAGATTTAGGACAGATAGAACGTCAACACAACACTGGTAGTCTAACAAATAACAAACAAAACCAACCTGCAGATGTGTAGGTTCAATCTGAAGTAGTAGCCCATACTTCAGGATTATCCTGGTTCTTTACAGCTCCAGCCTCCTGATGAATCCAGTCAGTCCAGTCAAATTGAAGTGGTCTCTGCTCACAGCACCTGTTAGGACACCAGTAGTTTATATGATGTAATATTATGGATAACATTGATTAGGAATCCCAGAGGGCTTATCTCTGTCGTTTCATGGTATTGGTCCACCAATTCTTAAATAGAAAGCTATATTAGTAGTTTGTATAAGTGAACAAATCTTGTAATTTAAATAATTAGGATATAATTAATACTTTAGAGTATCAAAGCTGTTCTCTATTCAATTCAGTACTAACGATGTTGCTGTATGTTTTGTACTTCAATCTAAAGGTTTAACCCAAGTAAATATTTGTACATTATATTTAAATACTATAACGCTATAAACACATACATGGTTTCAGAATAACTTCATAAAATCTGTTTAGCCAACAACCACAAGAAGTAGGCTAAAGTCACTGTAGCTAGCACCGTGTTTACTTCCTTTACTTGGGAATTATTATCCGATAGGCCTACTAACATTTAAAACTAGTACTAACTACTACTGTTATAGTAATGCCGTTTTGGTTAATTACACAACTTTGATACAGTAATTTGTGAGGAATTCTGTACTCACCGTGAGCAGACAACCGTCTTTGCATTGCAGAGTGATAATAACGGTTTGCTAAGTGAGGTGTCCGCGGAGCGGACTTGCTGCGAAGCTGAAACACCGGTGGCGCGTCCGCAGGGCGGATTTGCCGCGGACGTGTAGCGAACCTGAAACACCGGTGGCGCGTCCGCAGAGCGGATTTGCCGCGGACGTGTAGCGTTAAATGGGGCTACAGCAGAGCTAACTGTGCGGATACTGTCCGAGTTGTTTCTTCACGAACACCTCGTAGCTGAACTACATTACCTACGCAAAAGTAAAGAACGTCAGTTAAAAATAACACCAACAACATCAGACAAATTTCTCCGCTTGGCGAAGTTGAAGCGGTTCCGCTGCGGAGGCGCTCTTTGACAGCGGGTTTCAATAAGAGCGCGTCATGAAAGCGGATCTGCAGCAACCGCGCGGCAAATCCGCCGAGCGGTTCTGACTCCGGGGCGGATTTGGCGAACCGAGGGCGGATCTGCCCCGGAGTCAGGTGCTATGTGGGACAATTAACCCATAGATGTCATCCTGGAAAAGTTACAAATTTTAATGTTTAGAGCTGGTTCAAGTATTTAACAGCTAATGGTACAAATGATCTTATGTATCGGTTTGACTTTGCCTTTCTAGAGAAGGCAATCTTCCTCCCTGACAGCAGGAGCCGAGAGTTTCGGCTCCTGCTGTGTTGGCTGTGCCAATGGCTGCTGTGGAACAAATTGCCCCTCGGGGATCATAAAGAATCAATCAAGAAATTTGAGCATATTTTACCAAACTGGGAGCTGTAGTGTGATCAAGGGAGATGGTTTATGTATAATGTGAGTTTGGTTTGATGGCACTACACCACGTAATAGTGTACTTATTGCACATTTTAGTAGTTTTTTCTTGATAAAAAAATCCTAAAAATTATTTAATTATATTTACCAAACTGGGAGCTGTAGTGTGATCAAGGGGAGATGGTTTATGTATAATGTGAGTTTGGTGGCACTACACTAGGGCTGAACGATTAATTGCATTTGCAATTTTATCGCGATATGACACAACGCGATTTCGTAATCGCAGGGCACGCGATTTTGGAAGTGAATGAAGCAGCGAGATATGGCAGCAAAGTCCGCTCCGCCGCGTGCTTTTGTTTACGTCCCAGCCTAGTTAAGGTGCGCGGTAGATTGTGGATGTAAAGTGAAAATATCAGCGTTTATCATGCAGCCACCGCGAAGGACTATTGCTTTCTTCTCGGCTAGCATTGCGTTAGCCGCAGCGCTCATCACGCCATTCTCTCGCTGCTACTACACGCTCTGATGATCACAGAAACTACCTCACCTCCGGATTACGCCTCTGCCTCTTCCACAGAGATATAGGTGAGCCTGTGTTGCTTGTAAAGAGTAAAGAGTGGTTTGTGGCTCAGTTTAGGAGGCTTATGTTTGGGAATGTTGTGGATAAAGAACTTATCTCAAAAGCATAATGACGGTTCATGACCGTAAAGTATCCGCGGAGGTGATGTGCCATGTGCCTTTATTTACCTTTGCATCTACGCATATGCGCTCCGTAGGTAGTACAGACGCTAGATATAAACACTAAACTGCTGTATGGAAACTACGATCCGAGGCAGGACTCCGTGTCATGTCTTATTTTGCTGAGGAGATGCGCTGTTTACGCTGAAATGTCACTAAATGGCTGCGAGTCAAAGAGACGTGTCTGTGTTTGGCACCTCATGTCTCCTTGCGTCACTGTGCTTCTTTCTTCATATTGTCCAAAGTTACATCCCAAAACCAAAATGCTGCTCCTAATTCCAGTGTGTTTTGGCGTGTGCTCCATCTGGCCTCTCCGTGTCCATCAATAACGCGCATCTGAAGCAACTACGAGTTGCAGCTCAGACAGGGATTTGATTGGCCGAAATAATAAATAATCAATAGTTTATTTTGTATTAATTGGGAGTTTGATTTCCTAAATTTTTTCCAACTAGTTAAAGCAGGCGTTTGTTCTTACTTTTCCTGCACCTTAGTATGGGTGATGTTACTGACTGGATCAGTGAGTTTGATCTTTAAAAAAAAAAATCTCTATATATAATGTATCTTTTATTTATAGACTGTACTGTTAAGTTCAGACAGTTTTTAAGAAGTGCAGTCCACATTTTCACACATTTTGAATAGGTCAAACAACAATTTTGTTGCAATTTTCACTTCAAATTAATCTAATATTGTTTGTTATGAAACAGACTGATTTATTGCTTGTGTTAGGTGAAAAATACATGAGAAGAGGACCTTGCAACAATAATCGCATATTTAATCGCAATTGCAATATTGAAGAAAAAAATCGCTATTCGATTATTTTCCAAAATCGTTCAGCCCTACACTACACCATGTAATTGTGTACTTATTGCACATTTTAGTAGTTTTTTCTTGATAAAAAAATCCTAAAAAATAATTTTAATTATATTTTACCAAACTGTGAGTTGTAGTGTGATCAAGGGGAGATGATTTATATATGATTATATAGATTATATATATATTTATAAAGCAATGTTACGATAATTGATCCGGAAAAGCCGAATCTGTGAATATCTTTCTAACTTTACCGAAGTTTACATCAGAGGGGTATACGAAACTGGATTAGAGGGTTAGCATAGTATTGGAAATAGGAAATTGAAATGGTGTTGACCAAGTCTTCTGCCAATTTATAGACTATTATAATGAATAATAATGCATTGGTTATTAGTGGTGGGCCGAGATTAGGGTTGCCAACTTGAACAGAAAAACAAGGGACACTTTTGGGCGACCGGGGCGATGGGGCGACAACGAAATCAATAGACGACTTTATTTTTTCATTTGCTGTAACCAGGTTTTTAACATAAATGCATCCAAACAATGTTGGATCTTTTATTTATTTATGTTATATATTTTACTGGTTAAGCACTTTCTTTCTGTACGGTTAGGTATTGCATGCTTATTAGCAGTGGTTAAAGTGGACTTTGGGAGGTGGTGGAACTCTAATCTACAAGACTCAGAATGCTTCAGTCGATATATGAAAGGCTGTGTATAGATTACATGTAACGGAAGGTGTTTTATATTACTTTAATTTATTTTAAAAATAAGTTTTAAAGCATTTTACAGAATAACTTCTGTGCTGTTGTTTGAGATACTCCCAGAAAGTTAGAGCAACAGCCAGTCCTACCCAGGAAATCTTGGATTAATCAGATACAGATACAATTTTGTGTAATTTTGTGTATTTTAGGTAAAAATATGCTGTTTAAATTAGCCTTATACAGTGATGAACATCACACTGTAATAAATAAAAAGTTGAGTCAACTTAAAAAAGTAAAGCAACTGGCTGCAAAGCTTTTTTGAGTTTACTCAACTTTTAAGGTTTTTTGTTGAGCCAAATACAAACTTTAAATAAATCCAACTTGAAAGAAAAACTTTACCAAACATAGAATTAAGTGTTTGCTGGACTTAAAGCAATACGTTTGGTCAACTACTAATAGTTAATTTCTTGAACAAAAACAAAAGAGTTGAATCAAGTGCAAAGTTAACTTTCAAATATATGTTGGCACAACTTGCTTCTTGATAAAGTTGAGTGAACTCAAAAAAGCTTTGCAGCCAGTTGCTTTACTTTTTTAAGTTGAGTCAAATGATAAAGGTTTACACTTACAATTTGTTTATGTAATTTAGGGAATAACTTCAAGATGAAAACAGAAATGCACAACTGAGCTTACTTTAAAAACACAAACAACTTATGGTACAACTTAGAAGAAGCCATCAATCAATATCTAAAAAAGTATTTCATTATAATTTTCCATTTGGTTGTTAATTGCATGAAAATTCTTTTGATCTGACATTAAGATGCATGAAATCTGGGGTCCTGTATCATTCGTGTATCATTTCAATATTTAACAAATAAAAGGATAACAAAATCAACATTTGAGGAATTTATTAAGACAAATATAAAAACTCACAATATGTTTTGAAAATTACTCATCTCAGAAACTTGAGCATTGCACTGACTAGTTTACTTTTTCCCCAAGCACTGCCCTATACCTCTGGCAACAATTCAAGCTTAACTAAAAATAATATTTTCTGTTCAACAAACATTAAGTGTTCAACATATTGCAGTGCAATTATTCAAACAGCTGCAGCAATAAAGCTTGTTATGGTTAAGTGTTTAATATGGTAAAGTGCAATTATTTAACAGCTGCAATAGTTGTGAGCAAAACAAGTGCAGTACAACTGGCTCTTATCAAACTAGAAAAATCTTTAGTCAAAGTAAAGTAAAGTATGCATTAGGGCTGAACGTTGTAGACAAAATTTCATCTCGATATTCATGCCAGATATCTCGATATCGATACGATACAACTATGAGTTAGGTGAAAACTAAGCATTTTTCAGAAAAATAAAATCATAATACAAAAGAGTGCAGTTTTATTGATGAAAATTTATATTGTTTATATCTTGCTTTTTTATTTTAATATTTTGAGTGTTCATATTGCGATATAAATGCAATATATTTTTCTTTTGCGACATTGATATTTTGAATATTCATATATCGTTATCGTATCGATAGAGATATCTTTCATCCCTAGTATGTATGCAAGTGTATATTTCTTTTATATGAAAGTTTTTAAAAACTGTCAATACAAAAATAATATAAAAAATCAAAGTAAAGCGTAAATTGTCAACTGGACTGGGTTAGTTAAGTAAGCTTTGCAACATCCACAAACCACATACCTTAGTTTCCACATTTTTTGTAAGCATTCAGTTGTTTCAAAGCAGGATGGTGGGTCAGATCCAGGCAACAGCTGCTTTGCTTGGCATTAGAGCGCTGCTAATAATGTAAACGGCAGTAAATTAAAAATGTTTACAGAAACCATGGAAACCAATTGGCCAATTAATTGATTGTGTAAACAACTAATGTCTTATGTTAAGCCACTCCAGAATGCATGTGGTCAATTGCATGCATTCTATGATTCTACAAGCTTTTACGATTTGAAGCAAAATATCCTAATACAACACTTTAATTGAGCACACTTTGTCCAGATTGGCAATACCCAAATCTAAAAGCAAAAAAGTGGCTAAAGAGTGACAAAAACATCCCGGAAAAGCAACATTAACACAATGACTAAAGAGTGATTAAAAAAAAGGACATGCTGGGAAAACAACAATAACACAACAAAAAGCGACAAAAACGCGACTACAGTGACGAAATATCAAAAATTATAAATAAAGCGACGAAAGAAGAGACAAAATGCAACGAAAAAGTAACCACAACACAACAAAAAAAGTTTTGATCAGTTTTGTAGGTATTAGCTTTCAAATGGCCTACAAGTTCTCCAGTCAAGAAGCTTTTAGATTTGGGTAAAGCTGAACTGGAGAAAATTCGCTCGGTAAACCCAGACCAGTAAACGATTGAAGATTCACATCAATTTGTAGTCCCTGTACAAATGAGAGCTTTCACAAATAGAAGATTTTTTTCTTGTGAGCAGTTGAACCACCAGAACTCTTTGTACAATCTCGATCAATATCTTAACATTTTGTTTTTGAATGACCGTACTCTAGCAGACACATGAACATCTTCTGAATAGTTTCAAACGTGTATTCAAGTTCATTTGGGTAGTCCATGTTCAGCGCATACACTAGTCCAAATAGGAGCGCAACGGCAGTCAGCAGGTCACTTACTTCTTCCACAACAATCTGTTCTTCAAGCACAACCGCGAAAAACCTGATGTTTGGGTCACACGCAACAGTCTCGGCATCATCCTCGATGATGGTTAAAGCTTCCATCTTCATTCCACCAACACTATATTCTGGAGGCTCCATCTCCTGTTTTAAAAGAAGACATTTTGTCAAAGATTTTACAAGTAATTAAAGGGGTACCAAGTAACTTTTTGGTGAAAAAAATAAAAACTTGATATTTGTAATTAAAAGAACAGGCCACCGTTTTTACATACTGAGATATGTTCTTACCTGAGCTTAGACGAGTTGATGCGCAACTGTCTGGTCTTTGTACACGAGCTACAGTAAGTCACGCAAAACGACCAAAGATGTTGTTATCATTTGGCCTCTCCCAGCATATTCCTATAGCTCCAAACGGAGTGAAGTGGGAAGCGACCACGCTCTTCCACAGGCACAAATACCAGACAGGTACGTATCAACTCGTCTAAGCTCAAGTAAGAACATATCTCAGTATGGAAAAACGGTGGCCTGTTCCTTTAAACTTTTGGTGGCCCAGTGGCTGTGGCCATTTTTTTAGGGGTGGGACCCAAACCGAACAGAAACCCTTAAACAATTAGTCCTGGAGCATAGTAGAGGCCACTGTGATGTTTCTATACTTTGTCCCCGTGAGGAAATTTGTCTTCTGCATTTGACCCCATCCTTCAATGCCACTGGGCCGACCCGTAAGGAGCAGAAGGCGACGGCAGTGTTGTGCCCGGGGACCCATCTCCAGATGTCCAGTCAGGCTGGAGGTCAGAATCACCTGGCTGGAGGATTCACCCATTATAATACATGTTTTTAGTGGTAGGGGAAACCGGAGTACCCGGAGGAAACCTACGCAGACACGGGAGAACATGCAAACTCCACACAGAAAGGCCCCGTCCTGGTGGGAATCAAACCCAGAACCTTCTAGCTGTGAAGCACAAATGATAACTCACCAAACATGTTCTCAGGAACTTTTGAGAGTCCTCCCACATGACCAATGGCCGACCTTTAAGAGCAGCAGATTTCCTTTGGGCATGCATTCCGGTGGTCTGAAATACACAGGGTAAAAATTAAGAGGGAAAAATGGAGAAGGCAAAATGACAAAGAACACTCACCTGATCATCAAGATGCCCTAACAGGGTTTTCATGTCTTGCTCACATGAAGCAGTGTGTGCCCTGTACAACTTTGTCATCTTGGGTGCATAGGGGCCAACACCACACGAAGACGCACCATCTACAAAAGACAAACAGTAAAGTCTTTCAGAAAACATAAAAATGTGCTAGGTTGACATGTCTCCAATTAGGTAATAATAATACATTTATTTATATTACACTTTACATTTAAAAAAAAAACTCAAAGTGCTACAACAGGTGAATAAAATCAGATAAAAAAATTAACATTGACATAATAAAACAAAACAAGCACAAGAACAAAACAGTCAAAGGCTGCATAGAAACTTTAACAGACTAATAGGTCTTTTAAAATAAATGTATTTAGGTGAATTAGGTTTAATAGGTTTTCCTTGCACATGGCAGCCTTTTAACCTCTTAACCGCCGCCTTAACCAAGTGCATTTTCTCCAGTTCAGATTTACCCTAATCTAAAATGCTTGTGTAACGCCTCATTTGAAAGTCAAGACCAGGAGCTGATAAAACTACTGACTTAAAATGTACTACTGCAAAGTACAGGATTAGGGCTAAACATAGTCAATACAAGGTATAATAGTGTCACCTCAACTAAGGTGCACCCTTCTAGTTCTACACATCTCCATCCCTCCCTCAGCGGTGTCCTGCAGCTTCCCCTCCTCTCTACTGAGAGTCTGTGCCTTACGCCAAACACTGACGATGTTTAACCAATCATTTCGTTTCTGTCTCCATTAAACAGTAAATCGCTATATCTATCAGCTCTCAGGGCTACAATTAAATATTAGCTAGAACTTGGCGATTAACCCCATTCAGCCTAAGATCCATCAACAAACTTTACCTTCATGAAGTGAGAGACTGACTCGCGCGCACGCCTCACTGAATGCGTGTCAACACAAACACACACACACACACACGCAAAAAAAAAATCTACAACATCGCAAAAACAGCAGCACAAACGAACAACTTCATAGCACAAACGTATCACATACGAATGGCATAGTTTGCGTTCCGGTGGGGACCGGGGCAATTTCACAATGGTAACTTTGCTAACAGCTAGCTTTGTCGTGCTGCTACAAATACACTTTCAAGTCAGGGGAGGCTATCTATACACACACACTGCGCTAAATCTCACAGTCAATGCAACGTCTTGTGTTCTCGGTGATCTGACCGGTTGGAGGCGGGTTGGTGTGGAGCCTACAGCGCAGACACCGGGCCGTTGTTCCTCCTGCGCAGGTGAAGCGAGCGAATGCGGCCTGCACACAGCCTGGCGCTTACCGGAAATGGGACCGGGACCGCCCCCGCCTACTCGCTCGATTTAAATTTTCATTTATTAATTTTTTATTCAAGCAGCAAGCTACATCCATGGATTCACATGAATGTCATTTTCAGATGTCAAAATGAAATCGCTATAATAGCTATAACAGGGGCAAACAGAGGTTTAGCTAAATTGGCAGGACCTCATTACTCAAGAGACTTCAAAATAATCTAAAGTGACCCAGTTTGTTAATTTACACAAAACACATTTAACACGAAAATAATCCTTACCTTTGTTTTCACTTGAGCAGCAGGAGACTCTGGCGCACGGTAGCGTGGTGTAGCGGAGCAGAAATGGCAAGGACGGAAACCCCCTACATTTTACTGACAGCGCATGCGCGAACAAATAACGGTCAAGGCTTGAAATGAAAAATTATCATAAGAAGTTATCTCAACTTTTCGTCTTGCAGTCACTGAACATGAACATATTTAAACGTTGTTTAATTGAATTTACATGCTGACTCAACTTTTAACCAGTTTAAATATTCACTGGACTAACATTTCTATATTCTGATAACAAATAGCAAGTTGGGCTTTTTACAGTGCAGAACTGCATTCGGATTACTTTCGTAAAAAAAGAGAAGCAACACTGATTTTTATAGCTGCAATTAGACTACTTTTATTATTTATTCGATTTATTTTTTCTGTACTGCTTTTAAACTGGACAGATTCAGAGGATCAGATCAGAGGAAAGATTGTGTAGAAAAGGCCGACATCGTCCTGTAACCGCACGCCGTAAACCCGCGAATTATGGTGGAAAATTAAGTATTTGGTCAATAACAAAAGTTCATCTCATTACTTTGTTATATACTCTTTGTTGGCAATGACAGAGGTCAAACGTTTTCTGTAAGTCTTCACAAGGTTTTCACACACTGTTGCTGGTATTTTGGCCCATTCCTCCATGCAGATCTCCTCTAGAGCAGTGATGTTTTGGGGTAGGCGCTGGGCAACACGGACTTTCATCTCCCTCCAAAGATTCTCTATGGGGTTGAGATCTGGAGACTGGCTAGGCCACCCCAGGACCTTGAAATGCTTCTTACGAAGCCACTCCTTCGTTGCCCGGGCGGTGTGTTTGGGATCATTGTCATGCTGAAAGACCCAGCCACGTTTAATTTTCATTGCCTTTGCTGATGGAAGGAGGTTTTCACTCAAAATCTCACGATACATGGCTCCATTCATTCTTTCCTTTACACGGATCAGTCGTCCTGGTCCCTTTGTAGAAAAACAGCCCCAAAGCATGATGTTTCCACCCCCATGGTTCACAGTAGGTATGGTGTTCTTTGGATGCAACTCAGCATTCTTTCTCCTCCAAACACGACAAGTTGGGTTTTTACCAAAAAGTTCCATTTTGGTTTGATCTGACCATATGACAGTCTCCCAGTCCTCTTCTGGATCATCCAGATGCTCTCTAGCAAACTTCAGACGGGCCGGGACATGTACTGGCTTAAGCAGGGGGACACGTCTGGCACTGCAGGAATTGAGGCCCTGGTGGCGTAGTGTGTAGCCTTTGTTACTTTGGTCCGAGCTCTCTGCAGGTCATTCACTAGGTCCCCCCGTGTGGTTCTGGGATGTTTGCTCACCGTTCTTGTGATAATTTTGACCCCACGGGGTGAGATCTTGCATGGAGACCCAGATCGAGGGAGATTATCAGTGGTCTTGTATGTCTTCCATTTTTAGGCCCGAGCCGGACGCAGTCCCGGCAAGGGACTATTGATTCTGTGTGGTTTCTTATTATTATTATTTATTTATTTTTTCTCCGGAAACGATCGTACTTTTGACCCGCTCAACGTTGCCGAAAACTCACCAAATTTGGCGGAGTCATTCGGATGGCGTGAAAATTTATGGAAATAGACGAATTGGCCACACCCAAAACAAAATGGCTCCACAGCGCCCTCTCAAAGTTAACCCCCATTCAAATGAAAACGCGCGTTTTTGGCCGTAGCCCCAAATCCTTGGGTACAGTGAAAGGGCACATCAGGACTAACCAAAAACGCAATTGGAGCGCCACGCCCGGACGCACAGGGACTCGGCCATTTTGACTTTCAGTTGGAAAACCGGCTGGACTCAACTTATGTTTTAACGAACTAGTCCCTGGTTTTTCATCCAAATTAAATCATACTTGGCACAGTGCATCTAGACATCTTGAACTTCAAGAATCAGGCACGGTTTGTCAAACATTTCAACGGTCTCCTCATAACGCCGCGGCGAAGAATGCTTACATTTCGTGTATTGTCGAAGACAGCTTACGCTCACAGGCATTGGCCGACAGAGCTCATATTCAAGTCACTAATGCACCACCCGAAACTGAACAGAACGCAGCCATTAACATATAGGCTGCTCCCAGGAATACCTCATCTACACATGTTGGTCACTGCATACTCGGCAGTGACCAATGACCCTGACAGTCACTTGCGTCTCAGTCAGAGCTTTCCGAAAATGTATAACATGTGGGGGTCAAGTTAACCACTCCACTTATTAAGTCCTTGCAAAGTGGCCCAACAGCGCCACCTGCTGGCTTAAGATGGTTTTTAAGTGGCTTGTAAGTGGCCCGCCCATCCTCCGTGAAAATAGCCAGAGTTCTTCTTCTGGCAGCATGATGGCCTCTGTCAGAGTTTCTCCTGAAAATCGCCATTTTTCCCAAATTCCCCCTTTATTCACAACAGCCACACTTTTAGTAGCAACGCAAAATGCAGCCGCCACTGAGTGGTGAAAAAGGACCCGAATGAGCCTTCCTCTTCTTTAGCGCCTTCTAGCGATTACAATATTTGGTGGATATTTATAAACCTAGTATCAGTAAACGCGGCTTGAATCAAGGAATCCACACATGTTTATTTCTTCGGTAGGCCAATTATTTCTTGAGATATGAATGAATAAAGTCCACATGCAGCGTCAAAATCTCCGATTAGAGCTCTTGACCGCGCTCGAAAAAAACACTTTTTCTTCTCTGTTTCCGCGGCAATAAATCACGTTCCCGCTCCGTCATATTTCCCAGTCAATCAGAAAACATATAGCAGAGTCCAATGACGCTGGTGACAACTGCATAGCTGCTGTAGATCCGGAGATATTGTGGAGGAAAGTCTCCGCAATTTTGAACGAAAGTTCATAATTTTTTTCAAAAGTCACCATCATAAACATAACATTTAAGAAGTATACTTTACTATCCGTGCTTTGGTTTGGGTTGAAATTGTGATTTTAATCCGCGGCTTTGTGAATGAAAAAAAAAAAACGGGCCGCGCCGTGAGTTTTCCTGTCACTCTAATGCTGATAGCAGCTAGCATGAACTCCCCTCGCTGATGCGCGAACAGGCCGGCTGTAGAGCATGGATTTGACCAATTTCACGTTTAAGGAAGTGTACGATAGTCCTTTTACATGTGTCGTTTTGTTTTGTTGCTGTTTTTGTCTCGGGAAAGGGGTGGAGGGTGAAACACATTAGAGCCGTGTTTCTCCAACCCGGGCGAAACTCTTCTGTTTGCTGCTCCAGTGCAGCGCGCACTCATTTGCATAAAGCCACAATGCGGAGTTTTTGAACTACAATTTGGCACTTTTAACAAACTTATTCACGTAATTAATTTACCAAATCAACACAAATGCAATAGGATAATTGTAGCTTAATTTTCCACTATGAAATTACAACATTGGCAATTTTTGGCAATTTTTACGCATAAAATGCCTTATTGTTATATGTAATCATTATATTACAGAAAACTTGCAATGCATTTTTTTTCCAGGTTTGTGTAAATAATAAAGAGCAAAAGTTTCAAATTGATATAACCCACTTTAAAAATTTGCCCTATTCGCCTGCAGTGTCTTGCCTTGATGATATGTTAAAATATGCAAATTAGTTGCTTTGTCTTAACTCATAAATAAAATCCGACATCATATTTGAAATCACTGACTATTTTTCTTTTAGGGAGTGAATTTTGAGAACAATATTTGGTGAAATGGGAAAGTTAGAGAACACGGAAGCTGGAAATCATACCAATTTTTGAGACAAATCGGTCCAGACTATATCCTATTGTTTTCATTGTAACTGATTTCACCAAAAGTGGCCGAAAATGAAAACTGAAATACTCATAACTTTGAAAGTACTTGATGGATTAAAAAATTCAAACTGCCCTTTCATCCTCTTGCTGTCCTCTACCACTTATGCTGAAATTATGTTTATCCACAGTATTTAAAATTTTCACCTGGCATTGCTACTTTTAGACTCGTACATTTTTTTTTTTTGTTTTACTACCCCTCTGTTACAGAAAGAAGCTGTAATTTGAACGTTTTTGCCTCCAAAATCAGGTTTTTTGGAAAGTACAATCACAGGAAGTTCAGATAGGCTGTTTCCTGTCCGTCTCTCCGTGTATTCCTCGTACTATGTTGGTGTCACCAAAATATTCCGTCATCTATCGAGACTTTTGTGGGGCTGGAGCACCTTCTCAGATCTTTGGGCGCCCAGGGAATTAGCCCTAATTACAAAATGTTTCAATAAATATTGCCTGAACTGTAATTCCGTTTTCTGTGAACACACGAGTGTAACTGTTTCATAAGATTAATATAAAATCCGCAGTGTTGTTGCTTAAGCTTGTATAGCTCCGTTAGTACAGTGCAGGGCTCCCATCCATTAGATTGCCGGTTCAAACCCCACAGTGACGTCTTTTTATTTGTGACTCAGTACCTACTGGGAAGAACCTGAATCGGCGCCTATGGCCCCACCCTCACTAAAAACGGGGGAATGACCCACACATTGTCCAAGCCTAGACTACATGAGCGCAAGGCGTTTCATAAGATATTTGTCAGTTCGGTCGTAAAAGTATCTGTGCTTGTCTAGCTCCGTTTATAGAGTGCAGGGTTTGCAACCATTAGATTGCCAGTTCAAACCCAACCATGACTTTTTTGTTTTTCTTTTTTTAATTAATATTTATTAAATCCTCATTAATAACGAGGAAAGAACAGTTTCAAAATATGTGGAACTACACAGAAAGAAATGTGGGGACACTAGGGAAACACTTGAGGCAAAACTGGGGGGAAATGTCGAAAACAATCAAGAAATGGAGGGGGGTGGGGCAAAATGACCTGAAATGATCTCTCTCCTCCAGTGGCGTGCTGGGACCTAATTTCGCCCTGGTCATGTAGAGAATAGTAGTAGCCCACATTAGGCAAACCATTACACAGAGTTATAGCTCAGAGATAGTGCGCTGGTCTTTGTTGCAGGAGGTTGCTGGTTCAAACTCAACCATGTTTTTTTTTTTTTTTTTCTTTGGACTGGGCATCTACTGGGAAGAACATAAATCGGCGCCTATGGTCCCAACCTTATTAAAAACGAAGAAAGAACAGTTTAGAAATATGCACAACTACACAGAAAGACATGGGGGGACAGTAGGAAAACAATAGAGGAACAACTGGGGGAAAAATGTCGAAAACAATGGAGAAAATGGAGGGTCAAAAATGACCTGAAATGACCTGCAATGACCTCTCTTCCCAAATGCCTTGCTTGGACATATTTTCAGACCCGGGGATTTAGAAAAAAGTAGCCCATATCAGGTTAACCTTGGGGTCGTGTTATAGCTCAGTAATAATGTCCTTGACTTTGATGCAGGAGGTTGCCAGTTCAAACGTGGTATTGACACTTTTATAATGCTTTCTCTTTTCACATGGGCCACTGCACTCTGAGTCAGATACAACTCCAGAATGAGCACCAAGTTATGTAGACACAATTATTTATTTAGCCACTTTTCTACCTTTCACTGCCTTTTTCCTCTTTACTCGTGCAGATCACTACTCTTTTTTTCTGCAAATACAAGAGTGCACCTCTGTCCAGATGCTGTTTTGCCTGCTGGCTTCTCCCGAGTATTGCAGTTCACTGGCCATAGAAGGTATTTCAACTATAGAACGAGTGAAAAGCACCGCTGTGGTGAACGTGAGGCCGGGGCCCTGAGGCTGAAGCAAGAGTGGGCTGGCACCAGAGATACCTGGGACAAGAGTAAGGTGTGACAAAGGCAAGGCGAGAGTGGGCCGGAGCAAGATTTAGCAGAGAGCACACAGGTTGTGTGTGAGGCCGAGGGGAGAGCAGGTTTGGGCGAGAGCGGGGCGGTAGCAAGGGGGGGCGGTCGCAAGGGGGCTGCGCCAGGGGCGAGGGCCTCCATCGCCGCTTGCGGCTTTAATCTAATATTAGTGACCAATTGCTTCCACAGTTTCTTCACACCAAGCTGCTTACCAACTGCAGATTCAGTCCTCCCAGCCTGGTGCAGGTCTACAATTTTGTTTCTGATGTCTTTGGACAGCTCTTTGGTCTTGACCATAGTGGAGTGTGGAGTGTGACTGTTTGAGGTTGTGGACAGGTGTCTTTTATACTGATAACAAGTTCAAACAGGGGCCATTAATAGGTAACGAGTGGAGGACAGAGGAGCCTCTTAAAGACGAAGTTACAGGTCTGTGAGAGCCAGAAATCTTGCTCTTTTGTAGGTGACCAAATACTTATTTTCCACCATAATTTGCAAATGAATTCATTAAAAATCAGACAATGTGATTTTCTGGATTTTTTTTCTCATTTTCTCTCTCATAGTTGAGGTATACCTACAGGCCTCTCTCATCTTTTTAAGTGGGAGAACTTGCACAATTAATGGCTGACTAAATACTTTTTCCCCCACTGTATTCCTCGTTTGCTCATAAAGGGACTACAGTTGCGTAAAAACATTGGCTCATTCAATGAAAGTGGGCAGATGAATGAGAGCGGAGCAAAGGCACTGGGCTGGTGCAGGTTGGCCCAGCGCGTGTGTCTGGGAGGAATGCCAGCGGCGCTGAGCCAAAAGAGAGGACAGATCGTAGTTTACTATAATTATGCTCTCGAATAATTTTAGAACAGAAAGTTTGCTGTTGCTGACAGACAGCGTTCGTGAAACAATGACGCAAGCTTTTTTTAAGGTAGCATGAGAAGGCTTTCATGGAGCATTTACGCTGGGAGTCGCAAACAAGCGAGTATCCTATTTTTAGATCGTAAAGGCATAAATTTGGGAGCGTTTGCGAATAAAATGGTCACAATTTCCAGCCCAGAATATGCTTAAAGTAAAAAAAAAAGCCGTCACAGCTGTCTATTAATGGATTTTCATTTATTTTAAAAAAAGAAAAAAGGTATTCCACATCGAAATAACAGTTACTCACCAGCACAGACGGAGATGTATAGCCCACAGTAACTTAACATGAATCCCTTAAAAAAAAATTAACATCAACTGACTGAATTTATTAGGAATTGTGACACTGTGAACACTGTGTTCATTACTGCAACAGTATTGTTGCAGATGAAACAAACACATCTCCCAATTTACCTCTGAGAATAATGCTTTCTTCACTGTGGCTGAAATTTTCAGCCCTTATCTTGCGTGTCTTTAGGATTTTTTTCTTTGATTGCTCTGATTTGGCGGGTGCCACTGCCTTGTTTAAGACAGCAGCGCCAACGAGCGGTAAGACTGAAAAATACATGCAGTCAAGCGCTTGTCTCATATGTGGGACATATTCAATTATAAAAAAAAAAAATGTTTTTTGTTTTTGCAGGGGCCATTTAAAAGTGGGCCGTAGTTTGGACACCCCTGCCGTAGGTTTTTGCTTTTGTTTGGGGACGGAGGCACCGCTGCTTTGGTTTGCGTTGTAGATACATCCTTTAGCGAACAAGTGCCTTGCAAAAAGGCAGTTTTATCCAGCCGATTGTCGCTCAGTTTATATGCGTTTGACTGCGTGAACCCAGGTTGCTATTGAAGGCCCTTTCTGAAACCCCACGGCCCGCCACTGCTTAAACCCCTCTGAGTTAGGTCAATGTCAAATGGCATCTCCCTGCCACAATGAATGAAAAGCTTGGTGTGAAAGTTCTTTCTGATTTTGATACATCAGTCATTATTTCATAGGTTTACCTGACAATTACGCTGTTGTTACTTCAAATATCTGGAACAGCAGCCCAGGGTCCGGCTGCACACCAGTTAAAGCCTTTAGGCCTGGAATGGCACAACTGTGAGTCT
Source organism: Neogobius melanostomus (assembly GCA_007210695.1). Taxonomy (NCBI): domain Eukaryota; kingdom Metazoa; phylum Chordata; class Actinopteri; order Gobiiformes; family Gobiidae; genus Neogobius; species Neogobius melanostomus. Next base: position 63,913 of record VHKM01000488.1, read on the forward strand.
GTTATAAATTAATAATTTCATTCTGACAGCTCAAAAGCATTCATAGGACTGGGTACCGTTAGTTTTTTTTCTCAATATCACTACTTAACGATACCTGCTTTTCGGTACAGGTGCCTTAATGGTATTTTTTTCAATACCTATGTAATTTTAATTGAATTAAAATAATAAGTAAAAATAATAAAGTATTGTTCAGGAGAAAATCCTGAATCACAACAGGAAGAACCCACGCCGTAGCAGCGTCACATGTAACTATACTGTAAACCCTAACATGCCGATTGGACTTAAAATTTGTGATGTAATCTGTTTCAACAAAACTTTAAAGTTGAACTTAGCTTAAAAACTCCAGATAGTTTTAAGCCAAGTTGAACTTTAAAGTTTTCGTTTATCTTGGCAAACGTTTTTTAAGTTTTTATGAACTGAAAAACCTAAGTTCAACTTTTACTTAAAAAATGTTTGCCAACATAAACTGAAAACTTTAAAGTTCAACTGAGCTTAAAAACTCCTGAAAGTTTTAAGCCTAGTTCAACTTTAAAGTTTTCAGTTCATTAACTTTAAAGTTTTGTTGAAGTCGCACGCGAATAAAATTACAAACTCGTGCTAACTCGTCAATGGGCGAAACATAAACACTTGAGAATCCGTCCAGGCCACGCGCACGTGGTCAAAGGTTTACCTTCAAAGAGGAAAACTATCAATGGCTGTTTTTGTTGTATTCAACAGGATAATCTAAGTTTAAAAATTATTATTATTATATTAAAATAAATGTGTTTTTTACTTAAGAACAAGCATACGTGTCGAAACTATGTAAAGAAAACGTCTTCAACATCATCTCTGTATCCCACAGTGGATCTGCTGACGGGACCGCTCACCGACCCCCGTGATGAACCAGATCAGGACCTGAACAGCTCGTCTGGGGACCAGAGTGTGTCTGCACCACTCTGTCTGGGGCAGGGTGCCCGCTGTGCGACTGAAGGACACATTCGTCCCGGGGATGAGGGCCGTGTCCAAGAGTTGTCCCGCCCCACAGAGCGACAGGTCAAACAGGAGCGGCTCTGTCTCAGTCCAGGGCGCGTCAAAGCGGAGCCCCTGAGCCCAGAGTGTGGACCGCCACATCAGGACGCAGTTGGGGACAGTCCTGTGGTGTTTGTCCAGAGGGCAGTGAGAGAGAACGTGTCCCCAGGGTCAATGGTAAGGATTATGATTTCACATTCACAGATTATGTTAATAAGTGCTGTTCCAATGTTAATTGCCTACAAACACATGTGTCCCGCTGAGGCCCCGTTCTCGCTACTGGCAATTGCTTGGTAGCGATTACCAGTGCTAGTCACACTCTCTAAACAAGCGTGTTTCCTGAGCTGAACAGGGACATGGAAAGCTATCTGCATCAGATACCGGCAGAAAATCGGACGTTGCCTCTTCCATGTGCCGCATGATGCCTTTCGGCACTGATTGGCTGAAGAACAGACGATCACATAATGGTGACGCGTGCTGCATGTGTGAGATTTCCAGTAAGTGAAGAGGGAGAAAAAGAGCTTCAGTATAAGCCCCTCACTAAACAAAAAACTAATGTGACGTCATACAGTAGTACTCATTTAAAGCAGTTAAATGAGTACATGTTTGTCATGTTTCACATGACAAACATGTCCTTGTGACTTAGCCATCGCAGTCTAGCCCACCTACTGTGTACTGTGATATTGCAGCTTCTGAAAGTTTTTAAATCTCATGACATCTTCAGACTTGAGGGGCATATTAGATTGGTGTGATGATATTCACCTAGTTATAAACACGAGCCAAACCAAAGAGCTGGTGTTTGATCCCGGGTGGATCAGTGATCACAGGTAAGTGGTCATATATGATCAAGATATTGGCAAGGCAAGTTTATTTATAGAGCACAATTCATACACAAGGCAATTCAAAGTGCTTCACAGCTGCATAAAATTACAAGAAAACAGATCATTGAATTTCAGTAAAAGGCAAGGGTGCAGATAAAATATTTTCAGTTTTCATATGCACAGGTAAAAGGTTGCCTGCCTGCCAGACACTCCTCCTTTCTGTTTAAAAGAAGAACCGTCTGCGCGGCTGCTCGCAGCCAATCATTTCACGATTTGACCCACATCGGTCCAATCACTCACCAAGACACGGAAGCCGTCACCTGTCACCACCACGCACTCTTCCAAAACATTAAAGATGGCGGCCGATATACTGTTTTCTTCTGCTCTTTCGTCTGTTTTAAATCATTTGGAAAATATGAAATCCCTAAAACCGGAGCAAGAAACAGCGTTCGAAGCGTTCCTCGTAAAAAATTGCGACATTTTTGGAAAGACTTTCTGCCGCTTGTTACTGCAACGTATCTAGCGTTGCTCTAATTGGTTGATGCCGTCTGTCAATCACGACCACCGGGAAGTTGTTGAGATCATGCTTGCTCCCAGACTATATGTCTTTGAAATATCTCTATCTATGTCGTTTGGCAGGCAAGGTAAAAGAAACTGTTTTCAGCCTGCATTTGACCATTGTCAGAGTTGAGGCCTGTCTCACATCCTCATGAAGACTGTTCCAGATTTTAGCTGCATGAAATTGAAGCGTAGCCTCACTGGGCGGCACGGTAGTACAGCGGTTAGCGCTCGTGCTTCACAGCTAGAAGGTCCCGGTTCGATTCCCACCAAGGCCGGGGCCTTTCTGTGTGGAGTTTGCATGTTCTCCCCGTGTCTGCGTAGGTTTCCTCCGGGTACTCCGGTTTCCCCTACCACTAAAAACATGTACAATAGGCCAGGATGAATGAGAGTGTGTTTGAGAGTGCGCATGGGGGACGACGGATGGAAATTAGCCCAAGGCTACAAGCCTTGAACCAGTTTAGAGCAGTACCGGAGATTCCCACCCAGTTTTCTAACCTATTGCTCAGGTTACTTCTCACAAGTATTTTTTTTATTGTTAATATGCTAACCTGGAGAATCTGTGCAGTAGACTGCAGCAACGGCTGTATTTTTTTGTGCAGCTTAAGAATCCATGGGGTAAATAATAATAATAATAATAGATGATTATTGTAGCCCCATGTCTGACCAAGTTTGAGGTCATTCCGATGACTCCAAAAAAAAAAAAGTTGAAATACTATAAAACCATTAAAATGTCATTGTCCGGTGAGCGAAAAGTGCACTACATTGGAATAAAATGGAAGATATATGGTGGAGAACCAGCAACCCTGTACAGCATAGGTGTAATTTACTCATGTGATTTTTGTGGTCTAAGGCAGGGGTTCCCAAACTTTTTTGGCTGGGACCCCAAAAATTGCCACGTAAACAACTCGGGACCCCCATTGTATAAAGTTATTGCCTCTTACGCTACTTTAGGGAAGAAAACACATTTTAAAATCAAGTTAACATGTATTTAAACTGTTTATTTTAACTGTATGAATGGATTTCACAAATGATATGCTGTTTTACACTCAAATATATCAAAAACAGTTGCCTTTTTTTTTTTTTTTTTAATTCTAAAATCATCTGGGGACACCCACCCAATGCCTCACGACCCCCCGAGGGGTCCCGACCCCCACTTTGGGAACCAGTGGTCTAAGGTATTCTTGTGCCAAATGTTATGCATTTCTGACAAAATAATGTGTTTTGCTCTCCATAGGGAAGTGGTCTTGGAATGTCTTAGGATTACAGTGGCAGATGTTGAAGCTCCTACTGGCCAACCCATTCAAAATAGGGCATTGGTCTTTAGCTTTTTTGATCAGAGGCACTTACTGAAATTATCTGCAAAGCAACAGCCATTTCTGCAAGCCATTTCTGCACACTATTTTATTCTCTTTATTCTTTATTATTTTAGATGGTCTACCTCCATCTGGAAGAACACGAAGAGTAGGATAAAACTAATGTTGCTACAATAACTGCTGCATCACAATGCTCCTGCTCTGCTTCTGTTCACTTACCTCTGTGCAGTTTACAGTACATGTTTTTTTTTTTGTCAGGAGACTGCGGATAGACTTGTGGGTACGCATTTGTGAGAGGTGTTTGCCAGCAACATGCCGAAAACGTCTTCTATTCTATGTGCTTCTCTACCAATCTCATTGTGCTCCACGGACACCCGCATATACAGGAAAGAGAGAAGGAGAGGAGCTTAGCTCGTCCTGAGACTTGCGTGAGATCAGACGATCGCTCCAGATGAGAAGGATATTTATTTATTTATTTGGTCGGGACAGTGCATGTTAATGAACATACATGGGTCTCATGCATGTAAACAAGCCACACTGGATTGTAACCTTGGGCTAATTTGCATCCATCGTTCCCCATGTGCACTCTCAAACACACTCTCATTCATCCTGGCCTATTGTACATGTTTTTAGTGGTAGGGGAAACTGGAGTACCCAGAGGAAACCTACGCATGCACGGGGAGAACATGCAAACTGCACACAGAAAGGCCCCGTCCAGGTGGGAATCGAACCCGGGACCTTCTAGCTGTGAAGCACGAGCTCTAACCGCTGTACTACCGTGCCTTTAACTGCTTTTGCTGTGCTACAACTTGTTGTGGTTCATCCAAGACGCAAAGCCTGAGCCCTTTCTTCGCAAATATGAGCAACTCGGGGAACATGCTTCATTCATATCATTAGATCTTTTAAGCGCCTGTGTTAAGCAGCAGCATGTTTATGCTGCTGCTTTGAGTGACGCTGAGCATAGCATTAGATGCGATCTTCATCTACCTGAAATCTGCTATGCATGCAAATTATAGCGGGGTCCAAAAATTATACTGGGATCACTGTAGGCCTTAGATATGGTATGCCCTATCAATTGTTTTGTATGGCGCAATATCACAACAGGACGCCTCACAGGGCTGCACAAAGATTAAAACAATGAAACAATTAACAAAACAATGTAAAGTCCAAACAGAGGTAATGTCCAAATAAGCAGTCAGCAGCAGATAGAAACGTGCCTGTAGTGTCCCTCGTCCATAGAACCGCCTTCCTGGCAAGGAGAATTTCAAAATCCCAGTATGTGTTTCAGTAGAGGGTTCTACAATATGGATCATGTCAGTGTGGTCATGTAAATTGATTCAGGGCCATCAAGTGTATAAGTGATTACTTGTTCAATTCAAAGAGTCTCAGATAAAGAGACATTTACATTGGTCCTGCCCACTTCATACAACATCTATGTCTGTAATTTTTTTAAATTTTATTTTGGTATAGTGATCTAAATATTCAAAACTGAGTGTGGAAGGGGAGGTTTGTGACCAGAATGCGATGCAACAAGACTTATGTAAAAAAATATATAAATTGTGCGCATACCAGGGCCTAATGGCCCCGATTTAAGATTATTATTAGGGCTACAACTAATGATTATTTGGTAATTGATTAATCTACCGATTATTTTCACGATTAATCGATTTAATGGCTTGGCTGTGAATGGTGTAAGAAAATTGTATTTTTAATTTTTTTTTATCACATAACGCTAAAGTGGAATCGCTTGAGGACGTGTTGATGGAGTAAACTTAAAGTAAATGTTTGTTGGAGGCTCTTGGCGCTAATTCTGCTTCTGATTGGATGAGACACAGACAGATATTTATGAAATTTTCAATGTACAAAACACTACAGACCCGAACTTTAAAATTATTCATAAAAAATACAAAATGTTCATGTAATTTTTGCTCTATTTGAGTCTGTATTTACTAGAAAACGATGAATTACTAGAATAGTTGTCGACTGTTTCAATATAGATTATTTGTTGATTAATCGATTAGTTGTTTCAGCCCTAATTATTATCACTTAAAATTCTAAGTTTTTGTTTTATGTTTTGTTTTACTTCTTAAATAAGTTTTTGTATTTTTCTATTTACAGAAAAATGGTTTTGCTCTGTCTGAAAAATGTCTGTCTGTACCTCAGGCGTCCTGGGGCACTCGAAGTTGTGGCAGACCGCGCCCTCACAGGCTGAAGATGCTGCCCCTGTCGTCCCACACACTGCTCCCGTCCCACACTCAGCACCTGTTATCCCACATGCTGCTCCTGTCCCACATTCTGTCCCGTGGAGGTAAGTACTGTTTCATTCTGTTTACCTGCCTTAAACCATACTGAATGGACGAAATAGTTTGTAAGTTCAACTTTATTTAACATTATGCATGACCACATCTAGAGACTGACCAATATGGATTGTTGGGGTCCGATACCGATATTAAGGGGGTTGTAATGTAATTACACCGCATATTGTAATAAAAGTCCAAAATGTAATAAGATTGTCCCTTAATTTTTTGTAATAAAGCCTCATTTTGTAATAAACTGCCACATTTTGTAATTAACCTCCTCAACGCATTTTGCCGCATTATGTAATAAGTTAACAGGGCTCCAGACTGACATTTTATGTTGGTTGTGTCGGTGCGCCCAAGTATTTTCATTTAGGCGCACCAGGACATAACTTAGGTGCACCACTTTAGAAATGTTTCAAATTTTCCTGCAAACAGGAGTCACTACCAGTATTTATTATTTAACAACTTTTGCTCCCTCAGTTCATCTTCCATAGTCATACATGTTTGTTTTAACATCACATAGCTCTATAGGAGCACATGCAGATTGTTAAAAGAGCTGTTCTGTTCTGCTAGCCTAACTGTACCCTGGTTTTTGTTCGGCAGCAGCATGAAATGATGCAAGTCTACTATGAGCCCCGTTGTCAAATCTGTTTTCTCCACTTCTCTTTGCATTTTACTGCAGTTTAAACAAAAGGGGCGATGATACTTAAAATAGTCACTTTTTTGCCATTCATTGCCTCTTCAGCTCAACAGCTTTATAACTCCTTGAAATCTACGTTGCAAGAAAGCACTCCACATGAACTCGCACCACAATCACAAGCGATCAAAATGCACTCGCAGCATTTATCTGTCAGATAAAAGCTGACAGGCCGTGGCGAAACCAGGGTACAGTAGACTCGGACACGGGCCACCCCCGTAAAGTCACACCCGAGACGAGCGTGAGGCGGCCGGCCGGCCTTTTTCTGTCTCTGTTCCTTGGTGATAAATCACTTATCACCACCTTTAATATTGTAATATTGTCTCTTCATCGTGTCGGGATCAGCCCCACACAACGTAAGTGTGAACCATTTCTTAGGCCTATGGATTATTCATAATATCCTAACACAATGAGATCCTTGCCACAAAAGATGGCGCCACATGGAGCTGTGGGAGGAATGTGACGTCATTGGAAATCTATCTACAAATACCTCGGTATTCACATTGATGGTAGTTTGACCTTCGAGGGACACACTGATAGCCTGCTGAAGAAACTCAAGCTCAAACTTGGCTTCTTCAATCGAAATAAGTCATGCTTCTCTTATAAAGCCAGAAAACAGTCTGCCACCTTCATGAGCGTTTTAGAGTAAGTAGATACTGTTTACATGAATGCCTCTGTCAGCTCTCTGCGCATGCTGGATGGCGGACACAGTGTACCATGGAGCGCTTAGATTTACAACAGACAGTAAATACTAAACTCACCACTGCACCCTGTACTCGCTGGTGAAATGGCCCTCATTATACATGCGGAGACTCTTGCACTGGTATCTGTTTATTTATAAATCTGTTCTCCACTTAGTCCCTTAATGCTTGTCATGTTACTTCACACGTAGAGTTATCCATCGCAGCCTTCGCTCTCAGGACTCGGTGTCCTTCAGTGTTCCAGCCGTGTGCTAGGGTGCATCAAATTAACATGGTGACATTTTAACTCAAAAATATCACTTTGGCTGGCATTGCATTTTGTTCCTATTCATATACAGATGACTTTTGCAAAGTTTTGTTGGAATCCATTGAGATTTAGGGGTACCAACTCGCACGTGAACTTCTGGGAAATGTCAAAAAATGTGTACTTTTTAGTCTATTTTCCAAAAGGTTGACCCAGAAAGGTTAAATAAGGTTAACTTTTATACAGAAACATGTTCTATAGGGTAACTCGAGCAAAATTAGTTGGTCTGCACTTTGGATAATTTTCAAGATTTTTCATTTACAACAGCTTATAGACAAATGAATAGAGGGCAATAGGACATCTTCGCGTGGCCTGTGGCCCTTACTTGTGGGTTGGATTCACACCAACATTTTAGTGTTTCTAGGTTGACTTCACACCTGTAATCAAGTTTGTTCAAAATCTGTTTTATAGGTTGTGTAATTCTGGTCCAAACAATGAATGGAGATCAAGGATAGACAAGTCATATCCAGGCCAAAATTTTATGAGTGCTATGTTGAATGATACTTCACATTGTCTTATTTTTGTGCAGCAGAGATGGATGTCAGACACAAATATAAAGTTTAAATTACTTTGTTACACACAAGGGGCAATAGTGAGACACTTAAAGAACAAACCCTAGTGGAAACTCCATCCGTCCATCCATCCATCCATTTTCTTCCACTTTACCCGGGGTCGCGGAGGCAGCAGTCTGAGTAGAGTGGGTAACGGAGTTCCTCGCCCCCAGCCACCCTGTGAAGGAAACTCATTTCGGCCGCCTGTATCCGTGATCTTGTCCTTTCCGCCATTACCCAGATCTCATGACCATAGGTGAGGGTAGGAACATAGATTGATTGGTAAATCGAGAGCTTTATTGATTTCACGCTCCATCCATCCCTCACTCGTGAACACGATCCTGAGATACATGGCCTCCTCCACTTGAGGCAAGGACTCTCCACCGACCTGGAGAGGGGAAACCACCTTTTTCCGGTGGAGAACCATGGCCTCAGATTTGGAGGTGCTGATCCTCATCCTGGCCGCTTCACACTCTGCTGCAAACCACCCCAGAGCGTGCTGAAGGTGCTGACCTGATGAAGTCCACAGAACAACATCATCTGCAAACAGCAGAGCTGAGATCCTGAGGTTCCCAAACCGGACACACTCCGCCCCCTGGCTGTGCCTAGAAATTCTGTCCATAAAGGTAATTGATTACCTTTAGCAGAATCTCATACAACCTAATGAAGAACTGACAAAACATAAATGGTCAGTCTGTGCTCCACTAAGCCACAACACCAGGGAGAGGGAATGGAAATGTAACCTTGAACCTATGGTGCATCCCACCTGAAATGTCTCAACACCCACCTCCCAAGAGTAACCCTCTCCTACTCAGGGATTTGCATGCGTTTGCAGCAGCGAAGGCTTGGCTGTTGGTTGCGATCATGTTCAGCAGCCTGGAGCACATTCTGCAGATGCTGCTCGTTCCTGGCCACTTGGACAAAGTCATATGTGAGCTTGACGCCATGCTCGGCAAGTCATTGACCACGTTCATCGCGCTTACATTGACCTCACTCTTTCACGCAGCATTGGTAACCCATTCCTTCACATCGAGAGACAGAAATACTGGATCAGTGTAGACCTGGTACATCCCAAACCAGCAGTCTGCATTGGCGTGGTTGGCCAAGCTGGTGGTTGGCAAGAGGTTGGGAACTTTGGCTTTCCAAAGCCAGTGCCAAAGCGCTGCTGGGGGGCTTGCATGGGGAGATCAGCTGGCTTGTGCTCCAAAGTTGCACTGGCAAGTGCACACTTGTCATCAATGGGCATCTTGCTGCTGAAGAGAGCGAGGGTAACATCTCTCCTGTCAGGTACCAGAGATGCCTCTCCAGTCCCTTCTTTTAAAATGGCCGCACCTGCTCTGGGATGACCTTGGCTGCCTCGAACTGTGACAACGCTCCATTTGCACCAGGTTGCTTGGCAAGCATGATCTGACGACCACTTGGCAAGATCTGACGACCACTTGGCAGCTTGGCTCCGGTGATGATGCCATCCTCACTGGTGATGCTGGGGCCCAGAATAAAGACCAGGCTGGACTAGTCTGGCTGGGACCAGTTGGTGAGGGCAGCAGCTTAGCTGGATCCTAAGGTTTTCTGTGTTGTAGAGTGCCTGAGAATAAAAAGGATACAAGGACAATATAGGGTTGTCCTTGTATATAGTAAGTAAGTAAGTGCTTTGTCATTGTACAACCATACAACGAAATTGTGTTCAGGTGTTAGTCCTGAGCAGAGGTTACATTAACATTAATTAACATTAATTCTCCGTCATTTATGGAATATTTTAAGCTTTGACGGAAAATTTCAAAGGCCGTCCGTCATTTTTGAAGGATTGAAAATCAAGCTGTGATTAAAATTAAGAAGCAGCGCTGCTTTTTTACAGAGCGCGCGGGGCTCTCTCTCTCAAAGCAGCTTCACTGTTTCACTTGTATCACTGCCTAGCTAGCTAACTTTCTGGGCGCTAACAATAACAAGGGGAAGAAAACCACGATGCAAGCGCGGTTAATGGCTAATAATATCCTTCTCATCTGGAGCCGCCCTTTAACTCGCGTAATTCTCAGGACGAGCTCATCTATTTCTCTCCCTCTCTCTCTTGTCCCGTTCACCCGCTGTTTCTTAAACATTAACATTAAAATCGAGAAAATGCAAATAATAAGCTCCACTTTACATTTGTATTATTTTTTTTATTGATTGACTGCGGAACTTTCCGCAGTCAATTATTGGTTTCCGTTTCTTTATTATTGATTGACTGCGGAATCTTCCGCAGTCAATTATTGGTTTTCATGTTCTTTAATATTATTGATTGACTGCGGAATCTTCCGCAGTCAATAATTGGTTTTGTGTTTCTTTATTGATTGACTGCGGAATCTTCCGCAGTCAATAATTGGTTTGCTGTTTCTTTATTATTATTATTGATTGACTGTGGAACTTTCCGCAGTCAATAATTGGTTTGCTGTTTCTTTATTATTATTATATTTTTTTCCAGTTTTTCTGCAGCTTTCACATCTTTCACAGTTTCTGCAATTTCCACAAGTTATACATCAAAACGTTCCGCATGTTGCAGAGAATTATGCTATTACTTTTGGGACTTCTGCAATTTACGGTTTTTTCCGCAATCGGCCAAAAATCGGTCGATTTTTTCCATTGACTTATAATGGGGCTTCTGCAAATTCATGGATTTCAGCATTTTTTTCCACATTTTCTGCAATTTCTGCAGTTTGTGCATGTTCAGCTTCCGCAACTTGTGAGTTTTCAGAAAAAAAATGAGTTCTGCAGTTTTCCAGTTTTTTTCTACGGGCTTGGGAATTCTGCCATTAATTTGTATAGAGAATTCTGCCATTCATTTTAATAGGCCCATACATTTTAATAGGATTTTGATACAGTTAAGTCTGTCAGTGATTTAAACAGTTTATACAATGTTAAGACTTTATACAATGTAAAGAGTTTCTGCAATTTCAACAGCTTTATGCAATTTCAACAGTTTTTTACAGTTTCTGCAACAAAATAGGGATTTTTGCAATTACAACACAATTATACAACTTAATAGGGATTTTTACATGTAAAACAGTATAATGTAACTTAATAGGGATTTTTACATGTAAAGCAGTATAATGCAACTTAATAGGGATTTTTACATGTAAAGCAGTATAGTGCAACTTAATAGGGATTTTTACATGTAAAACAGTATAATGCAACTTAATAGGGATTTTTACATGTAAAGCAGTATAATGCAACTTAATAGGGATTTTTACATGTAAAGCAGTATAATGCAACTTAATAGGGATTTTTACATGTAAAACAGTATAATGCAACTTAATAGGGATTTTAATGTAAAACAGTATAATGCAACTAATAGGGATTTTTACATGTAAAGCAGTATAATGCAACTTAATAGGGATTTTTACATGTAAAACAGTATAATGCAACTTAATAGGGATTTTTACATGTAAAGCAGTATAATGCAACTTAATAGGGATTTTTACATGTAAAACATATAATGCAACTTAATAGGGATTTTACATGTAAAGCAGTATAATGCAACTTAATAGGGATTTTTACATGTAAAGCAGTATAATGCAACTTAATAGGGATTTTACATGTAAAACAGTATAATGCAACTTAATAGGGATTTTTACATGTAAAGCAGTATAATGCAACTTAATAGGGATTTTTACATGTAAAGCAGTATAATGCAACTTAATAGGGATTTTCACAATAAACGCACTATTATGCAACTAAATGAGGATTTTCACAATAAAAACACTATTATGCAACTAACTGGGGATTTTCACAATAAAAGCATTATTATACAACTAAATAGAGATTTTTATGACATTTTTTACAATGTTTTACAATTTCTGCTGCAATAGCCTACAGTTCCGCAGTCAATCGCAATGGCGCAGCCATTGCAACATTTCTAGTTATTATTATTATATTTTTTTCCAGTTTTTCCGCAGCTTTCACATCTTTCACAGTTTCTGCAATTTCCACAAGTTATACATCAAAACGTTCCACATCTTGCAGAGAATTATGCTATTACTTTTTGGACTTCTGCAATTTATGGTTTTTCCGCAATCGGCCAAAAATCGGTCGATTTTTTCCATTGACTTATAATGGGGCTTCCGCAAATTCATGGTTTTCAGCATTTTTTTCCACATTTTCTGCAATTTCTGCAGTTTGTGCATGTTCAGCTTCCGCAACTTGTGAGTTTTCAGAAAAATTTAGAGTTCTGCAGTTTTCCATTTTTTTCTACGGGCTTGGTAATTCTGCCATTAATTTGTATTGAGAATTCTGCCATTCATTTTAATAGGCCCATACATTTTAATAGGATTTTTATACAGTTAAGTCTGTCAGTGAGTTAAACAGTTTATACAATGTTAAGACTTTATACAATGTAAAGAGTTTCTGCAATTTCAACAGCTTTATACAATTTCAACAGTTTTTTACAGTTTCTGCAACAAAATAGGGATTTTTGCAATTACAACACAATTATGCAACGTAATAGGGATTTTCACCATAATAGCACTATAATACAACTTAATAGGGATTTTACATGTAAAGTAGTATAATGCAACTTAATAGGGATTTTTACATGTAAAGCAGTATTATGCAACTTAACAGGGATTTTTACATGTAAAACAGTATTATGCAACTTAATAGGGATTTTTACATGTACAGCAGTATTATGCAACTTAACAGGGATTTTTACATGTAAAACAGTATTATGCAACTTAATAGGGATTTTTACATGTAAAACAGTATTATGCAACTTAATAGGGATTTTTACATGTAAAGCAGTATTATGCAACTTAATAGGGATTTTTACATGTAAAGTAGTATAATGCAACTTAATAGGGATTTTTACATGTAAAGCAGTATTATGCAACTTAACAGGGATTTTTACATGGAAAACAGTATAATGCAACTTAACAGGGATTTTTACATGTAAAGCAGTATAATGTAACTTAATAGGGATTTTTACATGTAAAGCAGTATAATGCGACTTAATAGGGATTTTACATGTAAAGCAGTATAATGCAACTTAATAGGGATTTCTACATGTAAAGCACTATAATACAACTTAATAGGGATTTTACATGTAAGGCAGTATAATGCAACTTAATAGGGATGTTTACATGTAAAGCAGTATAATACAACTAAATAGGGATTTTTACATGTAAGGCAGTGTAATGCAACTTAATAGGGATTTTTGCAATTACAACACAATTATGCAACTAAATGGTGATTTTTACATGTAAAACAGTATTATGCAACTTAATAGGGATTTTTACATGTAAAGTAGTATAATGCAACTTAATAGGGATTTTTACATGTAAAGCAGTATTATGCAACTTAACAGGGATTTTTACATGTAAAACAGTATTATGCAACTTAATAGGATTTACATGTAAAACAGTATTATGCAACTTAATAGGGATTTTTACATGTAAACAGTATTATGCAACTTAATAGGGATTTTACATGTAAAGTATATATGCAACTTAATAGGGATTTTTACATGTAAAACAATATAATGCAACTTAATAGGGATTTTTACATGTAAAGCAGTATAATGCAACTTAATAGGGATTTTTACATGTAAAACAGTATAATGCAACTTAATAGGGATTTTTACATGTAAAGCAGTATAATGCAACTTAATAGGGATTTTTACATGTAAAGCAGTATAATGCAACTTAATAGGGATTTTCACAATAAACGCACTATTATGCAACTAAATGAGGATTTTCACAATAAAAACACTATTATGCAACTAACTGGGGATTTTCACAATAAAAGCATTATTATACAACTAAATAGAGATTTTTATGACATTTTTACAATGTTTTACAATTTCTGCTGCAATAGCCTACAGTTCCGCAGTCAATCGCAATGGCGCAGCCATTGCAACATTTCTAGTTATTGATTGACTGCGGAATTTTCCGCAGTCAATTATTGGTTTGCGTTTCTTTATTATTATTATTATTCCGGCACATTTTTCCTGATTTTCTGCACCTTTCAGCACTTTCATGCTTTGTGCAATTTCTGCAAGTTATGCATCAAAACGTTCCGCATGTTGAGGAGAATCCTGCTATTACTTTTGGGACTTCTGCGATTTACGGTTTTTCCGCAATCGGACGAAATACCGCACATTTTTCCCATTGACGCATAATGGGGCTCCCGCAAATTCATGCTTTTCCGCATTTTTTTCCGCAATTTCTGCAATTTCTGCAACTTGTGCATGTTCAGCTTCCGCAACTTGTGGGATTTGAGAAAAAATTGGCCTTCTGCAGTTTTCCAGTTTTTTTCTACAGGAATTTGAACTTTTTGCATTGGTGTGTATGTGGTCTCTGCTCCATTAGTGTGTATGGCGAATCCAGCCAATGTATTTTAATAGGATTTCTGGCTCTCCATGTGTTTCAGCCATTTGTGCAGCTTCTGCATCTTCAGCATTTAGGCGATTTCAACAGTTTGACCAGTTTATGGAATTTAAAAAGTTTATGCAATATAAACAATTTATGCAAATTAACCACTTTATGGAATTTAACCAGTTTACGCATTTTAACCAGTTTACGCATTTTAACCAGTTTATGCAACATAACAATTTATGCCATTTAGGATTTATGAAATTTAAACAGTTAATGCAGTTTATATAATTTATGCAAATTAACCAATTAATGCATTTGACCGTTTTTTTTGCAATTTAACCAGTTTATGCAACATAACAGTTTGTGCAATTTAAACTGTTCATGCATTTTACCGGTTTATGCAAATTAGATTATGCAAATTAACCAATTTATGCATTTTACAGTTTTTTCTGCAATTTTACCAGTTTATGCAATTTCACCAGTTTATGAACATTAGATTATGCAAATTAACCAATTTATGCAAATTTATGCAATTTCTGCATTCGATTCCCGCAGTTCCGCAGTCAATCGCAATGGCGCAGCCATTGCTGCATTTCTAGTTGATTGACTGCGGAATCTTCCGCAGTCAATTATTGGTTTTCATGTTCTTTAATTGATTGACTGCGGAACTTTCCGCAGTCAATTATTGGTTTTCATGTTCTTTAATATTATTATTATTCTTCCATCTTTTTCCTGAATTTCAGCACCTTTCAGCACTTTCATGCTTTGTGCAATTTCTGCAAGTTATGCATCAAAATGTTCCGCATGTTGACGAGAATCCTGCTATTACTTTTCGGACTTCTGCAATTTACGGTTTTTCCGCAATCGGACGAAATACCGAACATTTTTCCCATTGACGCATAATGGGGCTCCCGCAAAGTCATGCTTTTCCGCATTTTTTTCCGCAATTTCTGCAATTTCTGCAATTTGTGCATGTTCAGCTTCCGCAACTTGTGGGTTTTGAGAAAAAATTGGCCTTCTGCAGTTTTCCAGTTTTTTCTACGGGAATTTGAACTTTTTGCATTGGTGTGTATGTGGTCTCTGCTCCATTAGTGTGTATGGCGAATCCAGCCAATGTATTTTAATAGGATTTCTGGCTCTCCATGTGTTTCAGCCATTTGTGCAGCTTCTGCATCTTCAGCATTTAGGTGATTTCAACAGTTTGACCAGTTTATGGAATTTAAAAAGTTTATGCAATATAAACAATTTATGCAAATTAACCACTTTATGGAATTTAACCAGTTTACGCATTTTAACCAGTTTACGCATTTTAACCAGTTTATGCAACATAACAATTTATGCCATTTAGGATTTATGAAATTTAAACAGTTAATGCAGTTTATATAATTTATGCAAATTAACCAATTAATGCATTTGACCGTTTTTTTTTGCAATTTAACCAGTTTATGCAACATAACAGTTTGTGCAATTTAAACTGTTCATGCATTTACCGGTTTATGCAAATTAGATTATGCAAATTAACCAATTTATGCATTTTACAGTTTTTCTGCAATTTTACCAGTTTATGCAATTTCACCAGTTTATGAACATTAGATTATGCAAATTAACCAATTTATGCAAATTTATGCAATTTCTGCATTCGATTCCCCGCAGTTCCGCAGTCAATCGCAATGGCGCAGCCATTGCTGCATTTCTAGTTGATTGACTGCGGAACTTTCCGCAGTCAATTATTGGTTTCCGTTTCTTTATTGATTGACTGCGGAATCTTCCGCAGTCAATAATTGGTTTTCATGTTCTTTAATTGATTGACTGCGGAATTTTCCGCAGTCAATTATTGGTTTCCGTTTCTTTATTATTATTCCGGCACATTTTTCCTGATTTTCTGCAGCTTTCAGCACTTTCATGCTTTGTGCAATTTCTGCAAGTTATGCATCAAAATGTTCCGCATGTTGAGGAGAATCCTGCTATTACTTTTGGGACTTCTGCAATTTACGGTTTTTCCGCAATCAGCCGATATTCGGCCGATTTTTCCCATTGACTTATAATGGGGCTCCCGCAAATTCATGCTTTTCCGCATTTTTTTCTGCAATTTCTGAAGTTTGTGCATGTTCAGCTTCCGCAACTTGTGGGTTTTGAGAAAAAATTGGCCTTCTGCAGTTTTCCAGTTTTTTTCTACGGGAATTTGAAATGTTTGCATTGGTGTGTATGTGGTCTCTGGCCCATTAGTGTGTATGGCGAATCCAGCCAATGCATTTTAATAAGATTTCTGGCTCTCCATGTGTTTCAGCCATTTGTGCAGCTTCTGCAATTTCAGCATTTAGGCGATTTCAACAGTTTGACCAGTTTATGGAATTTAAAAAGTTTATGCAATATAAACAATTTATGCAAATTAACCACTTTATGGAATTTAACCAGTTTACGCATTTTAACCAGTTTATGCAACATAACAACTTATGCCATTTAGGATTCATGAAATTGAAACAGTTTAATGCAGTTTATATAATTTATGCAAATTAACCAATTAATGCATTTTACCGTTTTTTTTTGCAATTTAACCAGTTTATGCAACATAACAGTTTGTGCAATTTAAACTTTATGCATTTTAATACTTTATGCAAATTACATTATGCAAATTAACCAACTAACGCATTTTACCAGTTTATGCAATTTTAAGTTCATGCAACATGGAGTTATGCATTTTATCGGTTATGCAAATTAGATTATGTAAATTAACCAATTTATGTAATTTCAACGGATTCTGCAATTTCTGCATTCGATTCCCGCAATTCCGCAGTCAATCGCAATGGCGCAGCCATTGCTGCATTTCTAGTATTATTATTATTGATTGACTGCGGAATCTTCCGCAGTCAATCATTGGTTTTCATGTTCTTTAATATTATTATTATTCCATCTTTTCCTGATTTTCTGCAGCTTTCAGCACTTTCATGCTTTGTGCAATTTCTGCAAGTTATGCATCAAAACGTTCCGCATGTTGAGGAGAATCCTGCTATTACTTTTGGACTTCTGCGATTTACGGTTTTTTCCGCAATCGGACGAAATACCGCACATTTTTCCCATTGACGCATAATGGGGCTCCCGCAAATTCATGCTTTTCCGCATTTTTTTCCGCAATTTCTGCAATTTCTGCAACTTGTGCATGTTCAGCTTCCGCAACTTGTGGGATTTGAGAAAAAATTGGCCTTCTGCAGTTTTCCAGTTTTTTCTACAGGAATTTGAAATTTTTGCATTGGTGTGTATGTGGTCTCTGCTCCATTAGTGTGTATGGCGAATCCAGCCAATGTATTTTAATAGGATTTCTGGCTCCATGTGTTTCAGCCATTTGTGCAGCTTCTGCAATTTCAGCATTAGACGATTTCAACAGTTTGACCAGTTTATGGAATTTAAAAAAGTTTAATGCAATATAAACAATTTATGCAAATTAACCACTTTATGGAATTTAACCAGTTTACGCATTTTAACCAGTTTACGCATTTAACCAGTTTATGCAACATAACAATTTATGCCATTAGGATTTATGAAATTTAAACAGCTAATGCAGTTTATATAATTTATGCAATTAACCAATTAATGCATTTTACCGTTTTTTTTGCAATTTAACCAGTTTATGCAACATAACAGTTTGTGCAATTAAACTGTTCATGCATTTTACCGGTTTATGCAAATTAGATTATGCAAATTAACCAATTTATGCATTTTTACAGTTTTTCTGCAATTTTACCAGTTTATGCAATTTCACCAGTTTATGAACATTAGATTATGCAAATTAACCAATTTATGCAGATTTATGCAATTTCTGCATTCGATTCCCGCAGTTCCGCAGTCAATCGCAATGGCGCAGCATTGCTGCATTTCTAGTTATTGATTGACTGCGGAATTTTCCCGCAGTCAATTATTGGTTTGCGTTTCTTTATTATTATTATTATTCCGGCACATTTTTCCTGATTTCTGCACCTTTCAGCACTTCATGCTTTGTGCAATTTCTGCAAGTTATGCATCAAAACGTTCCGCATGTTGAGAGAATCCTGCTATTACTTTTGGGACTTCTGCGATTTACGGTTTTTCCGCAATCGGACGAAATACCGCACATTTTTCCCATTGACGCATAATGGGGCTCCCGCAATTCATGCTTTTCCGCATTTTTTTTCCGCAATTTCTGCAATTTCTGCAACTTGTGCATGTTCAGCTTCCGCAACTTGTGGGATTTGAGAAAAAATTGGCCTTCTGCAGTTTTCCAGTTTTTTTCTACAGGAATTTGAACTTTTTGCATTGGTGTGTATGTGGTCTCTGCTCCATTAGTGTGTATGGCGAATCCAGCCAATGTATTTTAATAGGATTTCTGGCTCTCCATGTGTTTCAGCCATTTGTGCAGCTTCTGCATCTTCACATTTAGGCGATTTCAACAGTTTGACCAGTTTATGGAATTTAAAAGTTTATGCAATATAAACAATTTATGCAAATTAACCACTTTATGGAATTTAACCAGTTTACGCATTTTAACCAGTTTACGCATTTAACCAGTTTATGCAACATAACAATTTATGCCATTTAGGATTTATGAAATTTAAACAGTTAATGCAGTTTATATAATTTATGCAAATTAACCAATTAATGCATTTGACCGTTTTTTTTTTTGCAATTAACCAGTTTATGCAACATAACAGTTTGTGCAATTTAAACTGTTCATGCATTTTACCGGTTTATGCAAATTAGATTATGCAAATTAACCAATTTATGCATTTTACAGTTTTTCTGCAATTTTACCAGTTTATGCAATTTCACCAGTTTATGAACATTAGATTATGCAAATTAACAATTTATGCAAATTTATGCAATTTCTGCATTCGATTCCCGCAGTTCCGCAGTCAATCGCAATGGCGCAGCCATTGCTGCATTTCTAGTTGATTGACTGCGGAATTTTCCGCAGTCAATTATTGGTTTCCGTTCTTTATTATTATTATTATTATTATTATTCCCGCACATTTTTCCTGATTTTCTGCAGCTTTCAGCACTTTCATGCTTTGTGCAATTTCTGCAAGTTATGCATCAAACGTTCCGCATGTTGAGGAGAATCCTGCTATTACTTTTCGACTTCTGCGATTTACGGTTTTTTCCGCAATCGGACGAAATACCGAACATTTTTCCCATTGACGCATAATGGGGCTCCCGCAAATTCATGCTTTTCCGCATTTTTTTCCGCAATTTCTGCAATTTCTGCAATTTGTGCATGTTCAGCTTCCGCAACTTGTGGTTTTGAGAAAAAATTGGCCGCATGCAGTTTTCCGGTTTTTTTCTACGGGAATTTGAAATTTTGCCATTGGTGTGTATGTGTCTCTCATCATTAGTGTGTATGGCGAATCCAGCCAATTGCATTTAAAATAGATTTCTGGCTCTCCATGTGGTTTCAGCATTTGTGCAGCTTCTGCAATATCAGCATTTAGCGTTGATTTCAACAGTTGAAGTTTAATGGAATTTAAAAAATTATGCAATATAGAACATTATGCAAACATTAACCACTTTATGGAATTTAACCAGTTTACGCATATTTAACCAGCTTTACGCAGTTTAACCAGTTTATGGGCACCCTAACAAATTTATGCACTTAGGATTCATGAAATATTAAACAGTTATGCAGTTTATATTTAATTTATGCAAATTAACAATTAAATGCAGTTTACCGTTTTTTTGCAATTTAACCAGTTTATGCAACTAACAGTTTGTGCAATTTAAAATGTTCATGCATTTTACCGGTTTATTGCAAATTAGATGATGCAATAACCATTTATGCATTTTACGTTTTTCTGCAATTTAACCTTTATGCAAATTAACCAATTTATGCATTTTACCATTTT
Source organism: Neogobius melanostomus (assembly GCA_007210695.1). NCBI lineage: Eukaryota > Metazoa > Chordata > Actinopteri > Gobiiformes > Gobiidae > Neogobius > Neogobius melanostomus. Next base: position 84,380 of record VHKM01000488.1, read on the forward strand.
ATGCATTTTACAGTTTATGCGATTTTACAGTTTCATGAACTTAGATATGCAAAATTAACCAATTTAATGCTCAATTTTAGGCAATTTCGCATTCGATTCCCGCATTCCCGCTAGTCAATTCGCAATGGCGCAGCCATTGCTGGCATTTCTTAGTTATTATTATTCCATCTTTTTCCTGATTTTCAATAGCCGTTTCTAGCATTTCATTGCTATTGGTGCAATTTCTGCAAGTTTGATTCAAAAGACGGTTCTCCGCATGTTGGAGAGAATCACTGCTATTACTTTTTCGGACATTTGCGATTTACGGTTTTTCCGCAATCGACGAAATCCGAACATTTTTGCCCATTTGGACGGAACGTAATGGGGGTCCGCAATTCATGCTTTTCGCATTTTTTCCGCAATTCTGCAATTTCTGCAGTTGTGCATGTTCAGGCTTCGCAACGTTGTGGGTTTTGCAGAAAAAAATTGGCCTTCTGCAGGTTTTCCAGTTTTTTCTCTACGGAATTTTGAATTTTGCATTGGTGTGTATGTAGGTCTTCTGGCTCCATTAGTGTGTATGGCGAATCCAGCCAATGATTTTAATGGGATTTCTGGCACTCCAGGTGTTTAGCCATTTGTTGCATGCTTCTGCAATTCAGCATTTACGGCGATTTCAAACAGTGACCATGTTTATGACGAATTAAAGTTTACTGCAAATTATAAACAATTTATGCAATATTAACCATTTTATGGATTAACCAGTTTACGCATGTTTAACAGTTAGCATTTAACCAGTTTAGCACCTCCTCTCTATGCCCATTTAGGATTTATGAAATTTAAACAGTTATGAAGTTTATTACATTATTGCAATTAACATATAATGCAATTCTTACGTTTTTTTTTTGCAATTTAACCATTTATGCAAACACACAGTTTGTGCAATTTAAACTGTTTCATGCATTTTACGGTTTTATGCAAATTAATCATGCAAATTAACCAATTTATGAGATTTTACACATTTTTTGCAATTTATAACAGTTTTATCGGTTTATCCAGTTTAATGCATTTACCAGAATTTATGCAATCTTTACCAGTTTATTGCAACATTAGATTTGCAAATTCACCAAATTTTATGCAATTATGCAATTCTGCATTCAATTCCCGCAGTTCCGCAGTCAATCGCAATGGCGAGCCATTGCTGCATCTTCTAGTTGGATTGACTGCGGAACTTTCCGCAGTCAATTATTGGTTTTCATGTTCTTAATATTATTATTATTATTATTATTATTCCATCTTTTCCTGATTTCAGCACCTTTCAGCACTTTCAATTGTTTGGTGCAATTTCTGCCAAAGTCATGCATCAAAAAGTGTCGACATGTTTGGTGGAGAATCGTGCTTTACTTTCTGGGACTTCTGCGATCTTACGGTTTTTCGCAATCGGGACGAAACCGCACATTTTTCCATATAGAAGCAAAATAGAGGCTCCCGCAAATTCATGCTTTTTCCGACTTTTTCCGCAATTTGGTGCAAATTTCTGACAATTGTTGCAATGTTAGCTATACGCACAACTTGTCGGGGTTTGAGAAAAAAATGGACCTTCTGCAGGTTTTCCAGATTGTGTTTTCTACAAGGGATTTAGAAAATCTTTATGCATTGGTGTACACTTGTGTAATGTTGGATCTCTGCGCCAATTAGTGTGTATGGCGAATCAGCCAATGCATTATAATAGGATATCTGGCACATCATGTGTTATCAGCCATTTGTGCAGCTTCTGAATTTCAGCATTTAGGTGATTTGCAACAGTCTTGGACCAGTTTTGGAATTTACAAAAGGTTTTATGCATATTAAACGCAATTTATGCAAATAACCACTTTAGGGAATATATTTAAACCAAGTAATTACGCAATATTACACAGTTTACGCGACTTTTAAACCGTTTTATGCAAATTATAACAATTTAGCCATTAGGCATTTATTAATTTAAACAGTTTAATGACAGTTTATATAATTTACATGCCAATTACCAATTAATTGCATATTTACCGTTTTTATGTAATTTTAACCAGTTACTGCAAACATAACAGTTTGTGACAATTTAAAACTGTTCAATAGCATACCCCTTTACCGGTTTATGCAAATTTAGATTATGCAAATTAACCCTCATTTAATGCTTTTTACAGTTTTTTGCAATTTAACCCGTTTTATGCAATCTTAAGTTCATGCCAACATGAAGTTTTGCATTTATACCAGCGTTTATGCAAAGATTATGAAATTAAACAATTTATGCATTTTACAGGTTTTTCTGCAATTTAACCACTTTTATGCAAATTATTCCAGTCTTCATGCATTTTACCAGTTTATGCAATTTCACCAGTTACATGAACATTAGATTACTGCAAATTAACCAATTTATGCAATTTATGCTATTACTGCATTCGAATTCCCGCAGTTCCGCAGCAATCGCAATGGCTCAGCCATGCAGCATTCTATGATTGACTGCCGGAATTTTCCGCACGTCAATTATGGTTTCCGTATTCTATTATTTTATTATTATTATTATTATTTCCCGCATCATTTTTCCTGATTTGTCCTGCAACCTTCAGACTTTCAGGCTCTTGTTGCAATTTCTGCAATTTAATGCAATCACATAAATGTTCCGATGTTGACGGATAGATCCTGCATATACTTTTCGGACTTCTGCAATTATCGGTTTTTCCGCAAAAGCTCGACGACAATACCCGCACATTTCCCATTGACGCATAATGGGGCTCCCGCAATTCATGCTTTTTCCGCATATTTTTTCCGCAATTTCGCAATTCTGAACTTAGTGAGTTCCAGCTTCACGCAACTTGTGGCGTTTGCAGAAAAATGGCCTTCTGCAGTTTTTCCAGTTTTATTTCTAACAGGAATTTAAATTTTTGCATTGGTGTGTTGTGGTCTGCTCCTTTAGTGTAGTATGGCGAAATCCAGCCATGGATTTCTGGCTCTCCAAGTGTTTCAGCATTTGTTGCAGTTCTGGCATTTCAGCATTTAGACGATTTTCCAACAGTATTGACCAGTTTATGGATTTAAGAAGTTTATGCAATCTTTAAACAATTTTATGCAATAACCACTTTTATGGAATTTAACCAGTTTACGTCATTTTAACCGTTTACGCACTTTTAACCAGTTTACTGCAACATAACAAATATTATGCCATCTTAGGATTTATTGAAATTTAAACAGTTAATGCAGTATATATTAATTTATGCCAATTAACCACATTAATTGCATTTTCCGTTTTTTTTAGACAATTTACCAGTTTATTGCAACATAACAGGTTTGTGCAATTTAACTGTTCAATGCATTTTACCGGTGTTATGCCAAATTAGATTATGCAAATTAACAATTTATGCACTTTACCAGTTTTTCTGCAATATTAAAACCAGTTTATGCAATCTTCACCGTTTATGAACAGTGTAGATATGCAAATTAACAATTTTATGCATTTATGGCAATTTCTGCATTCGATTCCGCAGTTCCGCAGTCAATCGCAATGGCGCAGCGCCATTGCTTGCATTTTTCTAGTTTATTATTATTCCATCTTTTCCTGAGGATTTCTGCACCTTTCAGCACTTTCATTCTTTGTGCAATTTCGCAAGTTATTGCATCACAAACGTTCCGAGTTAGGGAGATCCTGTATTACTTTTCGGAATCCGATTTAGGTTTTTCCGCAACATCAGGACGAAATACCGAACATTTTTCCCATTGACGCATAATGGGGCTACGCAAATTCATGCTTTTCCGCATTTTTTCCGCAATTCTGCAATTTTCTGCCAATTTGTGCCATGTTCAGCTTCCGACATTATCTTGTTGGTTTTGAGAAAAATTGGCCTTCTGGCAGTTTCCAGTTTTTTCTCGGGAATTTGAAAAATTTTTGCATTGTGTCGATGTGTCTCTGCCCCATAGTGTGGTGATGGCGAATCCAGCCACATCATTTCAAAATAGGGATTTTCTGGCACTCCAGTGTTTCAGCCTTTGATGCAGCTTCTGCAATTTCAGCACTTTAGGCGATTTCACAGTATTGACCAGTTTATGGAATTTAAAAAAGTTTATAGCATATAAAACAATTATGCAATTACCACTTTATGGATTTAACAGTTTACGCATTTTAAACCAGGTTTATGCAACATAACAATTCATGCATTAGGATTTACTTGAGAATTTACAGTTATGCGTTTTATCATTAATATATGCAAATAACCAATAATGATTACGTTTTTTTTGCAATCTTAACAGTTATGCAAACATAAAGTTTGCTGCAATTTTAAACTGTTCATGCATTTTTACGGTTTATGCAAATTAATCATGCAAATTAACCATTTATGAATTTTACATTTTTGTCAATTTAACAGTTATTTCTCATTTATCCAGTCTTAATGCATTTTACCAGTTTATGCAATTTACCAGGTTTATGACATTAGATTATGCCAAATTAAACCAATTTATTGCAATTATGCAATTTCTGCATTCAATTCCGCAGTTCGCAGTTCTCAATCCAATGGCGCAGCCATTGCTGACATTTTCTTAGTGATTGTGCGGAACTTCCGCAAGTCAATTATTGGTTTCCGTCTTCTTATTATTATTATTATTATTTATTATTCCCGCACATTTTTCCTGATTTTCTGCAGCTTTCAGCACTTTCATGCTTTTGTGCAATTTCTGCAAGTTATGCATCAAAATGTTCAGCGTGTTGGAGAATCGTGCTATTCTTTGCGGAACTTCTGCGAATTTACGTTTTTCCGGCAAAATTTAATAAATACCGAACATTTTTCCCATTACGCATAATGGGGCTTCCCGCCAAATTCATGCTTTCCGCATTTTTTTCTCGCAATTTGTGCACATTTTCTGCAATTTGATGATGTTCACTTCCGCAACTCTGTGGGTTTTGAGAAAAAACTGACCTTCTGCCAGCTTTTCAGTTTTTTTCTACGGGAATTTTGAAATTTTGCATTCGGTGTGATATGTTGTAGAGTCATACTTGCGACCAAATTTAGTTGAGAAAATAGGGGCGAATCCAAGCATCATGCATTTTCAATAGGAATTATCTCAAGGCAACTCCAATGTGTTCGCCAAAATTGTGCAGATTCTAGCAATATTACACATTTAGCGTAGATTTTCAACAGTAAATTGACCAGATATTAGTGGAATTTAAAAGTTTATGACAATATAAAACAAATTATATGCAAATTTACACATTTATGGAATTTAAAAACCAGTTATACCGACATTTAACACAGTATATTACAGCATTCTTAACACAGTTAGCAAATATAACAATTTATGCCCATTTAGGATTTAATTAGAAATATTAAACAGTTAATGCAAGAAAGTTTATTATAATTTATAGCAAAATAACCAATTAATGCATATAACCGTTTTTATTAGTAATATTAACCAGATATTATATGACAAACACTAAACAGTAATTGTGCAATCTAATAAAACTGTTCATGATTTCCGGAATTTATGCAAAAAATTAACTTAATTAGCAAATTAACACAATATATGCATTATACAGTTTTTGCACATTAACCCGTTTATCAATTAAGCTTCATGCAACATGAAAGTTTATGATTCTTGTAAATTACCGGTTTATGCAAATTAGATTAATGCAACAGATTAAACACAAATTTATGCATTTTACACATTTTGCTTGACAATATTAAACCACATTTTATCAAGCAATTATATCCAGTTACAATGCTTTTAAACCAGTTTTATGCAATATACACCATTAATGGAACAATTGATTTATGACAAATTAAACAATTTATGCAATTATATTGCTATTACTGCATATCGAATTCCCGCAAGTTCGCAGCAAATCGCAATGGGCGCAGCCATGCTGCATTTCTAGTTGATTGACTGCGGAATTTTCCGCAGTCCAAATTATGGTTTGCGTTTCTTTTAATTAAATATATTAATTAATATAAATTCAACGCCAACATTTTCAACTGATTTTCTTGCACACTAATTCAGACAACTAATATACCAATGCTTATGCTGACAATTTCTGCAAGTATGGATCAAAACGTTCCGCATGTTGAGGAAATCCTGCTATTACTTTGGGACTTCTGCAGGATTATAACAGTTTTTTCCGCAACTCGAGACACGAACAAATCACGAGTGCTACAATTTTCTCCATTGACGATAATGGGGGCTGCCGCACTTCATGCTTTTTCGCATTTATTTTTCCCGCCAATTTTCTGCAATTTCTGAGACATTTGTGCATGGTTCAGCTTCCGCAACGTTTGAGGTTCTTGAGAAAAAATTGGCCTTCTTCAGGTATCCACGTGTTTTTCTCACGGGATTTGAAATTTTCTGCATGGTGTGTACTGTGGTCTCTGCCCCAATTAGTGTGCCTTGCGAATACCGCACATGCATTTAATAGGCTTTCTGGCACTCACAAGTGTATATCAGCCATCTTGTTGCAAGCATTCTGCAATTTTAGCATTGTAGAGACGACTTCAACAGTAAATTGACACAGATTAGGAGAATATTAAAAAAGTTTAGCAAATATAATACAAAAATTATGCAAAAATATAACCACATATTAAATGAAATAAATTAAACCAGTTACGCATTTTAACCAGTTTACGCATTTTAACCAGTTTATGCAACATAACAATTTATGCCATTTAGGATTTATGAAATTTAAACAGTTAATTG
>VHKM01000489.1:0-2500 GCA_007210695.1 Neogobius melanostomus
CGCACCGCGAGATCAGCAGTTTTGTCCAAGGTCTAGTAAAATATTTTATGCAGGGTGATTTGTTGATCAAGCGTTTACCAGTATTGGTGCATTCACTTTTAATCCATTGTGACTAAATTAGAAAATGATTACCACAGCTTTAATAAAAGTAATAAAAAGAACAACGTATTATAAAACCAGATTGTTTAAAGCCGATTACCATTTACAGTGAGGTCCTCCGAATTGCTTGCATTGTGATTTCAGCGGTCATGCCTTAGACCATATCGACGTAAAGTTTAGTATTTCCGGGACAGACATTGTTTCTTTAAGTTACAAGATGGATCCATGTCATACGCTGGCCATCCTGTAAAACACCCTTCCTAGGTGGCTCAAATGAGCTATACAAGCTAATGATCAGCCCCCAACCACACGTGTTACCTCAAAAGCAGTATTTAGGGCGGAGTACGCAGCTGAAATGGCAAAGTGCGTGGCATTCTCCTGAGTAGTACGCAGCGTTCTCCGCCGTCAAAGGGTGACGCTGTCCCACACGCAGTTTCCAAAGCGTCTCAAAGTTGGAGCCCTGGTTCCCGTAGGTCACACGCTGACTTTGGACACTCCTGGTCACAGTTCGCTCCTGACAGACTCGGATGCACTGGAACATGGGTTCAGTGAGACACTCAGAGCAAAAGTTTATTCATATGACGTCCAACAAACCAGCCTCTCCTCCCAGTGACTCAGTAGAAAGATTAAATACTGTGCACTCACTAAAATCTTTACACACCCAGACCAAATCAAATCCGACAGAACCAAGTAGGCCCACGACAAGAGCAAGACCAGACTCACCGACATCATAATAAGACGCCACAGCTCCACTGAGAGGCGAGAACGGGACGCTCTGGCAGGATCATGAAGCCCCATGTGAAGGGCACGAGAGTAACACACGTCACCTAAGAGCCTCCGGTTCTAAAACAAAACATTAGAATTCAAAACTCATTTCACCATTTGTCTCTTATAATTCAGGACAGGAATTCACTCATGGGCCTAAAATCTGAACACCGAGTGGCAGTGATCACACAAGGGTGCATGCAATTCTGCATTTCCATTTCATTTGTAGACACCAGAGTAAGTCTGTAGAGGCAGAGAGTATTGTACTTCTAAATTACACTTCATTAACTTTATGCTAGAAAACCTAATCCTGTATTTTAAGTGTTGAGATACCAGTGTGAACATGTGTGATGTAGCCAGTTTGTAGTGCGACTCACGCGTTCCTGACTACGTCCTCGTCAAAGCCCAGCTGCACAGAGAAGCTGCGTGTGCCGTGGGATGGTCCTGATGCAGCACCTTGAAGCCCCTCTTCACACACTCCTCCACAGAGAGGTCCCGAGAGGAAAGTGATGTTCTTCAACTCAACGTCCTGAAGAAACGTCCCTGCGAGCAGTGAGAAGACCCGCGACTCTGCCACGTCTCTGAGGAATTATGGGACAATTGAAAATATGTGGACACTGTGGGAAACAGTAACTTAACAGGCCACTGTTTTCCACACTCGATGTTCTTACCCGAGTCGATACGTACCGTCTGGTCGTTTTACATGACTGACGTGCACAAAGACGATGTGAGCATTTGGCCTCTCCCAGCATATTTCTATAGCTCAACCGGGGGGTGAAGTTAGAAGTGACCAAGCTCTTCCCGGACACAAAGACCAGACAGATACGCAGCAACTCGTCTAAGCTCAGAACATCTCAGTATGGAAAAAACAGTGGCCTGTTTCTTTAACGAGTGAAGTCTAAAATGGGCAGGTTAGAAAATAAACGATTTTTGGAATACTAGCAGGTTGCTCTTGCCTGGCCAGCCAGATGCTCCTTTTTGTTCGAGAACCATCTGGGCAGCCAATATCCTGATTACCCATATCAATCAATGACGCACTGAGGCAGGAGATACATTTAGAGATGGAAGCCATCACCACACAGCAAAATTAAAGATGGCAGCGCCCAATAGAGCTTTCTGCTCTGTTTTAAATCATTTGGAAACTTAAAATTAAAAAGACCAGCGCAAGAAATGGCACTTGAAGTGTTCCTTGTGATAAAGGACTTTTTAAAAGGCTTCCTGCCGCTTGCTCCAACATTGTATCCATCGATCCTCGATCCGAAAAAAATACCAAGTATCATGCTCGTTCCCCGACTATGCGTCTTTGCTTGGGCTGCCAAAGTACACGTTTTTTCAAAGGTTGCTCTGGAGTAAGTCACCCCCTCCAGCACTTTGGAGAGTTGGATGATTGTTTAAAATTGAACAATGTAAGAAATGCGCAGTTGAAGTGGACAGGGATCAGGCTAAATACTTCGAATTAGGCAACCGTAGGTGTGACAGGCCCAGGGAGGTACTCACGGTCGTATGCCTGAGGGGTCTGGCCATCAGGGGTGGTGATGGGGAACAACACTTTGTAGCGCGTCTCCTGTCCATTGCTGGCCTTCCACAACACCTCCAGCATGGCTCCACACTGAAGGTCACATGGTACTGCTGCTCT